>ML677376.1:10688555-10715259 GCA_007922305.1 Dermatemys mawii | reverse complement strand
CTCTCTCTCTCTCTCTCTCTCTCACACACACACACACACACACATACACCCCTGAGGCAGCAGGCACGGCAAGGCTGCCGCACTGCTGTGTTGCCCGTGGCCGTGCTGCCCCGCTCAATGCCCCAAGCCCGCCGTGCCCCCCGGGCTCCCTCCACCTGCATTTGAAGCGTTTCTCGGCGCCAGCGATTTCGGCCAGTTTCCTCCAGCCCCGGCTGCAGTTGTCCAGGAGCTCACAGAGCCTGGCCAAGGCGGCGTCTCCCAGGGTGCCAATGGGCACACTCCCGTCAGCCATGGCCCGCCTGGCCCCGGCCTTCCGCCCCAATCCCGCGGAGGTGTCACGGGGCCTGGTCCGCGCCGACCCCGAACCAGCTTCCACCTGGGCACAGAAAGCACAGCCAGCGTTGGTGGAGCAAGGCGGGCAACACAGCCATCAGCTCCTGTTTGAACAGAGAGCAGGGAGGGGGCGAAATATCCAGGAGTCTGCCATGGGCAGCCGCCCGCCCCGGCTCCCACAAATCGCCCCGCAGGAGTGCGTGCTGTTTGGAGCAGCAGCTCCCTGCCCCATAGCCCGGGGGCCAGCAAGGGGAGAGAGTCGGGCAACCTGCAATCAGAGGACGTGCCAACAAGGTGGCAGCGTGGGTTAGGAGGCTGAATCCCCAGCCCCTTCTGCTGGGGTGCAACCCCCACTCCTTTGTCCCCCACCACCCCAAGGAATGATCAAAAGGCAACAAAATAAGCCAACCCCCTCCCCCGTCTTCAAATGTTCCTCCCCCCACGTCCGTGTGTAGCCATTCAGATTCAGCCCAGGGCCAAAGAGCTGAGTTTAGCACCTCAGATTCGCTGCCCTGGGTTGTAAAATGCGTGTAGATGTTCCCGAGGGCTAGCGCACTGCTCCCTTTCTGGGGAGAAGGGGCACAACCCTCGCTAGTTAGCCTCCTGGACACGTCCTGCTTACCCAGAATTCCCAATACTGCCCTTGGCCGCTCTGCTTGGAACTGGTTTCTGTTCTGGCTGTGTCAATGACAATAGAGAGGTATTGTACCCCGCAACGTGCCGAGGATTTGGCCAGAATGTGCCCAGGGTGGGGGGTCACCAGCCCTGAGGGGCGAGGGGCAATGGTCCCTCTAATTTTTGACAGGCCGTGTGCGCAAAAAATTTCTTCTGTGCAAAATTTTGACAGGCCTTGTGCGCAAAAAATTTCTTCTGTGCAAATTTTTGTGCTTGTGTGCAAATTTTTGTGCTTTTGTGCAAATTGTTGTGCGTGCGATGTTCCGCCATGTGCGCAGGGTTTAGGATCTCTGTGCGCGCGCACAGCTTAGAGGGACCAGTGGTGAGGGGAACCGTGGGTTGGAATGAAATCTTCCTCTGAGCAGAGGGCAGCGAGATCTTGCCGCAAAGACCAGGCGGATCGCAGCAAGGAGCAGGGGTTCTAGCTCCTACCCAAGGGTCTCATTTTGCGCTGGGCACCCCACTTGGTGGTGTGGGTCCTGGGTGGAGTGAGTCTGTGGGGCTGGAGCAGCGGGGGAGAACTGGCCTTGTAGCCATTAGTAGCGGTGGAACGTGGCTGAGATCTCAGTCAGCCCATGGCACCATTAGTCCCGCCTGCCAGAGCTGACTTCCAAGTGTCCTGGGCCAGCAGGACCGGAGCTGACACTGCAGAGCTGGGCCGGGCAGCTTCCTGGTTCTCTGGGTGGGACCAGAACCACAAAGGGCTTTGAGGGGTGGTGGTGTGGACAGTCGAGGCTCTGTCTTCACTGCGCAGTTAACTCGAGTTAGCCATGCTAGCTTGAGAGCAGCTACACTGCGGAATCCCACCTGCTGTTGCCACCTTTAGGTGTCTTGGGTTCTTACAGGTAAATCTGTACCTGGGCTGTCATGGTTCTTTTGACTGGGTTTCCCCCAGATAAAAAGCTCTTTGTGTGCCAAGGGCGCTGAGTGCTGGCGAGGGGGAAGAGCCCCCTGTAAAGGGGACCCAGGAGGAGTTATTTTCATTTCCCAGAGCCAGAAGTAGCAGCCCAGACCTGGGTGGCGGCTTGAGCTGGAGTCTGATTTGTTTTAGGCAAAGGGGCCCAGACAGAGTGATCCTGCCCCTGGGACCTGGTAGATGGGCTTCAGGAGGATTTAGAGCAGGGGAAATACAGTAATGTCCTAATAGCTGCCCAGGCCCTGGGTGGGAGAGCGTCTGGGAAAGGCACGTGGGCACTGGCTTCAGTGTTGGCATCAGGATTGGAATTCGGCTCTGTGGCAGAATGACATACCCCGTACTCACACCGGACATGCTGTTGTGATCATCTTTGTACAAAGTACGCCTTGTGAGGTATTATTTGAAAACTCATAGCTTGTTGATCAGTAGCGTCCTGATAAAACCTGTGTAGTAACCTTGTATGTAAAGTTATAAGATTCCACTGTGTGGCGTTAGTAGAACATGTTCTAAACTGAGGGTGGCAAACAGGCCTGTCCTAAACAAAGGAATGTGTCCTCTGCTTAATTTGCATTTAAGCAGAAAACAGAGTCATCAAGCTGGAAGGGGAATAAAGGAAGCTTAAATAGATGAGGAAAAAGCAGCAGGGAACATCCTTCCACACAGACTCTTTGCCTTCAAGTGCCCACCTGCAAATGTTTTTCAAGAGGAGGGCTGAAACTATAAAAAGGAAGGACAAAGACCCCACAGGTCCCCTCTTTCTCTCTCCCTGCTCATCATATTCACTGCACCTGAAGCGACAAAGGAAGCTTTCACTGGATTCTGGGAGAAGGGGTCCTAACCTACAGGGTTTGATCAGTAAGACTGCTGAAAGTATGGTAAGAAACTTTGTTTGAATCCGATAGTTTGTTAAGTTCGGCATTAGGAAATGTCAACTTTATGTTTCTTGGTTTTATGCCTCGTTACTTGTACTCATTGAAAATGGCTCTCTTTGTAATTAATGAACTAATTTTACTCTTTTATCTAACCCGGTGTGTTTAAATTAAAGAGTCTGACAAACTCCATTTGGGGTGGCAAGTTGTGTGCATATTATTTCTCTTAAAGAAATAGACTTACTGTAGCTCGTAGTGTCCAGGAGAGGACATACATTACTGAGGGGCCGTCTAAGACTTGCGGGGCAGGGGGCTGGTGTCCCCCTGCAGTGTCACCGAGGCTGGTGAGAGCAGAGCGTGTAACCCGAGTGTGGCTGGCAGGCTGCAGTTGCGCACAGATACGCAGGGTATGGCTTGCACGGTGGAAGCTGTTTGTGAGGGGCCCAGGTGGAAGCAGGGCCAGGAAGACTGAGCTGAGCTGAGCTGCTCATGAGTCTGGATTGTACCCTGGTATGTCTCAGGCTCCCCGTCCCATGCTCTGACCCCTAGGCTGCACTGCTTGCGGGGGTGGAGGGGGGGGCTGAGCAAACTCTTATTGGCTCCATCTCTTGCAGTTCCAGCAGGACCCGCAGCGCCTGAGACCCTTGGCATCAGGAGCGCGGCAGGTGGGGGGCCGCAATTCAGACACTTCTCCAGGGCTTAAGATGGACTCGCCCAAGGTCACACAGGAACTGTCTGGCAGGGCTGGGAATAGAACCCAGGAGTCCTGCCCCCCCCCCCCCTTGCCTTAACCACAAGCATGTCCTTTCTCTCCTGCAAGCAGCCTGCTGGCACTGCGAGAGAGGCTGCGCCCCTCCCTGTCGGAGTTACCAGCCGAGGGCCCGATCCTCAAAGAGGCTGATGGCAATAGAGCTGAGGATGCTGGACGCTTGGCAGGATGGAATTAAAGCTTTGCAGGCCTGGCCAGGGGAGGGTGGGCACAGGGGAGACGGCTGGGGCCAAGAGGTGAATGGGAGGAGACACGCAGGGAGGGGAGCAGGGGAGGAAGTGGAGGGGAGGGCAGAAGTCTGAGCAGCAGGGAGTTGGCGACCGCGAACTCACCCCCCCCCGGCAGAGCGGACTCACCTCTGGAGACAGCCTGGGTGCCAGGGAAGCCCACCTGCTCCCGCCAGCGAGGCTCAGATCCCGGGGACGGCGGCCCTCCGCACGCCCGTCCAAGGAGCCTGCCCGCGCCCCAGCTGTGCCGAGCCGTCTCCCCGAGCTCCGAAGCCCACGCACAGGAAACGCGGGTTAAAAACAAAAGTCCCCCCCACGCCGCAGTGCACGGCACTTCTGCTTTTGCGAGCCGCTTCCTGAGCTCTGACTGCCGCTGTGCCAGGGCCCAGCTCACCCCCAGCAGAACCCCCTCCGCTCCCGCGGCGCTGCCCAGGAGTGGGGCTGGCCTGCATGGCCAGCGCTCAGCCCTGCCCACAGCTGAGCCCTGGGGACAAGACACTGGCCTCCAAATGGAACCAGCTAAACCAGGAACCTCCACCCTGACAACCAGGCCCAGGCAGCTCCATCATGTGTGTGCAACCGCCTTCCACATCCAGCGGGAAACGGGGGAGCTCATGGCTTCCGCCAGCGTCTCTGGGAACCCCTGGCCGGGTAGTGCCCGCTTTGGTAGGTTGGGTGGATTCCAGCTCTGGAGCGAGATGAGCAACACCAGGACCGAAAGCCCCCCGCCCCACACCGGGAGCGTGGCTCTAGGGCCCCGGCTCAGTCTCCATGGCCCAGTTCACGCCGTAGCTTCTCCTGAGTCCCCTCCATGCCACGGGGGATGGGGTTTGCCATGGGGCTGCCCCGCGACTCACCAACACACACAGGCTGGCCAACAGCCAGGAGATGCCAGGGCCCAGGTAGGAGGTAGGTACAGAAATGCCCGGGGCAGCTGAATGGGAGCCTGGGACTTAGCAGTGAGCAATTTCCTCTGCTACCAGCTTTGCCCCTGACTTTGGGGGACGCTCATTTATTAGGGTTACTCTTCGGGGGGAAGGAGTCTGTAATTCTGTCCACGTCCTGCTTGTGTCACTTGTGTTCTCATAGGGAGCTTTGCTTCTCCTGCTGCAAGTCCCCTTCCAATGGAGCTACCCTGCAGGGCCCCGGTTCCTCCAGCCCCAGATGAACGAAAACACACACATGGGCACACACACCCACACCCACACACACGTGTGCACGCACACGCACGTGTGCATGCACACACACACACACGTGCACACTCACTCTCTAACAGAGTGCCTCCAAGGGGACCGGGTTAATCAGCACACCCAAACTGACCCCTTATACGTCCCTACACTCAGTAGGCTGGGTTGAGCAGGACTTTCAATCTACCGCCCTCACATATCCCAGGTTCAGCCCGTCCCTCTCCTCACTTCCACCTTACGATCGTTCTGGTCGTTACCCACTTGATGAGCAAGCCCCACAGGATTTTGGGGCGCTGCAGGGATGGTTAGACTAGGTACGCGTTGCTGCAAAGCAAATGGGGAAGCCCAAAAAAACACTCATGAGGGAATGGAGGAAGAGAGAGAGAGAAGCAACCAGCTTAATCATGACAGCTATTTATTGCCAGGTAATAACCACCGGGGCGCCAAAGAAAGAAACAGGGATAATATGAAATCGAACTTCAATTGTATTATAAAAGGTTTAAAAAAACTACAACTGATCACACCAGTCAGGGTCCGAGGGCTATACAGAGAGAGAGCTGGGTTCTCCCCACTCGGTGAAGCTTGAATCTTTCGGGGGTCCCAGAGGGGGCTGGTGGCTGAGGGTCCGGAGTACTGGAGCCAAGCAGAGTCCCCAGCATGATCAGTCAAGAGAAGATGAAGTGCCAAAGGGCAGATTTTAGATCCAGGTATCAGGACACTTACTTGAGCCTGGGTAGGGGTTTTTGTAGAGAAACAAACAATGGTTCAAGGGAGAACACTAGAATTGTTTGGGGGTAAACTGATGGCTCAAGGGAGTATATCAAAGTTGTTTTGCTCAGGCTACACCAGGGGTCTCCAAACTACGGCCCAGGGGCCGAATCCGGCCCGTGGTGTCGATTTGTCTGGCCCCCGAGCCCCAGCTGAGCAGGCATGTGGAGAAGTCGCTGCTGCCCCCACCCCCATGCAAGCTGCTGCCGGCAGCCCCATGTGCGGAGGGGTGAGTGCCTCCGTGGTGGGGCTGGAGGAGCAAGGTGGGCGGGGTCACAGCAGTGCCTTGGCTGGAGTAGCAAAGGTGTGGGGGGCGCGGCAGTGGTGTGGCCAGAGGAGCAAAGGTGAGGGTCATGGCAGTGGCCAGAGGAGCAAAAGGGGGGGGACACAGCAGCGGCCCGCGAAGCCCCTTCAAAAATCTAATATGGCCCTCGTCTCAAAAAGTTTGGAGACCCTTGGGCTAGGCAATGGGAACTGATCAGTCCTGGCTATGGGCCGTGTTCCTTGGAGGGAGCTCACGATGCAATTCGGGAGCTTCACTCTTTTGGATCCCAGTAAAGGATTTATGACTAGAATTGGTCTGATAACTACTGAGCTGGGGGTGTGCAGATGTGGGCTCGTTAACATCTGGAGTAGAAATCCCCCATCATGCACTGCTTTCCTGCATTTCTGGTCCCAGAGTTCTGTGCTGTGCTTGACATGGAATCTCTTGTTCTCCATTCTGCTAACGAGTTTCTTTAATCCCATCACCCTTATCCCAGGGGTTTAGGTGTCTCCCGTAGCCTTTCCGTTGCTTGTGGCATGTCTTTCTTCTGCTCGGTGTTGGTTCAAGCCGAGACTGGGGGCGGTGTGTACGTGGGGGTGTCTTTCGTGAGTCAGACAGACTGGGTACCGCGCCCTGGTTCCCCAAGCACACAGATCTGCACATCTCCACCTGTGCAGGTACCTTGCTGGCCCTTTGCCCTTCCGCACCCTGGGAATCCTGCACGATCCACCCCGGCTGCAGCTTGTCCCAAACTCCAGGGCAAACTCCCTGCGCTTTGGAGCCCTTTCTAGTGTAACTCCATACACCGCTGATGGGGGCATGGGGAGACGTTGAGATAGGACTTTCCTGTGCAGAGCTGAAAGGAGTGGTGGGGGGGACGTGGGGCTGGGAAGGATCATGGTGCATTGGCAGAGCACTGGGGGAGGCCCAGGATGGGCGCCGCCCCGTGGGCTCTGCTCCACGGCCGACATGTGAGGGTCTGGATCTTGATCTCCTTACGCTTCTCCCTCCCTCCCCGGGGTCAGGTGAGCGAGTGGGGAGGGGAGCCTCCCCTGCCTGCAACAGTCTGAGAACCGGGGGGGCCAAAGGGGAAGTGAGAGCATGTGGAGGCGGAGGGTGCTTTGTAAATCCCCAGGGGAGGGGCGCACATGACCTTGCAGAGAGCTAGGGGGGCACATCCCCCACCCTCCCCATTTCTAACCTCTGTGGCTGCAGATTAGAAGCCTCCCTCCCGCTCCCAGCGAGGTGGGCTCAGAGCACAGGGGGATTCACACACAATCCTTTTCCATTGCAGTGAAGGGCATTTTTCTTTTTAAAAACAAACCTACTTAAATGGGGTCATTACACAAATTGAATCTGTGTTTGCAATCGGATTTCCCCATGTTAAGTATCCCCCTTCTGTTGCTCACACCTTCCTGTCAACTGGTCGAGGGGGGCCACCCAGATTGTCACTACAAAAGTGTTTTTTCTCCTGCTGATAATAGCTCATTAATTAGCCTCTTAAAGTTGGTCTGGCAACTTCCACCTTTTCATGTTCTCTGTAAACATGCATCTCTCTCTCTCTTCCTACTGTCTGTTCCATTCTATGCATCTGACGAAGTGGGTTTTAGCCCATGAAAGCTTATGCCCAAATAAATGTGTTAGTCTCTAAGGTGCCACAAGTACTCCTTGTTCCTTTTGTGGATACAGACTAACACGGTTACCACTCTGAACCCTACTTAAATGGGAAGTTATTGACAACTGGAGTCAAAGCCCTAAACCAGTGGTTCCCAAACTGGGGGTTCACCGAACGTTACAGGGGGTTCACCAGAAAAATTTCACGAATGGCGGCCAGAGGACGCTGGGCATTGGAGGCAGCAGGTGGGACCCGGCTGCAGGGCAGACAGATAGAACCCCAGGAAAAGCAGGGCTGGGAAGTTTGGGCTGGCAGCCCGAGGCCTGCTCCTGTCAGTGGGGGAACCAGCAGCCCAAACCCAGTACTCTGTGCAGGGCTGGCAGCCCAAGCTCCAGGGAGAGCGGGGCTGGGCAGCTGGGGCCAGCAGCCCAAACCCCAGTGCTTGGGGTGGGGCCAGCGGCCCAAGCCCCGGCAGTCAGTAGGACCTGTAGCCCGAGCTCAGTTGACTGGGGCGGTCAATGGGGTCCAGCAGCTGGAGCCCCACAGAGTGCCGATCCGATAGCCCAGACCCCGCTGCGGGGCCAGTAACCTGAACCCTGTGGTGGGCAGGGCAGGAGCTGAGACCCCAGGCGCGCCGTGGCAGCTCGGACCCCGTCCTTGTCAGACAAGGGACGTTGGCATAGAGGGCAGAGTGAGCAGGGGCCACACTGTACATGGGGGGTGGTCCAAGCTAATTTGTCCCTCACAGGGCACCCTCAGAGGGACGGACCTCGTGGCTGAAGAAAAGCTGTTTGCGAGCCAAACCAGCCGGGAGCCCGTTGTAGCCAGTGTAGCAGTGTTAAGCTGCCTCAGTAATTGTCATTCGCTCTGGAGAGCTGTTTTGCTCCCATGGGACTTGAGTGAATCGTCTCATTTTCTAGTTTCTTGGGTTGGTTTATCTTTCTCCAGTGGTTTCGGACTTCCAAGAGCTTTGCAGAGCAAAGCAAGCGTCTCCATCACACGGAGGAAATTTAAACTTAACGCCCTGGAAATGTTCATTTTTAGGAGGGGGGTTCACACGATTTAGTGAAAGGGGTTCGCGGGCTGTTAAAGGATTTTAGATCAGGGTAAGTTTAGGGCAGTGGTTCCCAAACTTTATGTCAAATCACGTGGAATATTAAGCAGTCCGTTTGCTCTTGAAACTTTACAGAAAGTCGGGCGCCTGATGTGTGTGTCGAAAACAGAGCTGTGGCTGTCAGACTGAATACAAAACAAATGTTGAAATGCTGGGTTTGGGATTCAATTAAAAATGCACAATTTCCATCCAAATGCAACTTGACACAAGGAGAACTAATCAGCTAGTAAATAAGAAAGGCATCACTCACTGGTTTGTAATGGTAGAACAATCTGAGTAAATGTAGGTTTAGATCTGTAATTTCTTAAATAAATAAGTATAGTTCTAGTGTAGCCTGCTGATTAGAAAAAGCTAGTACCAAATTTAATGTAAAGGTTATTTCAGTGGCAAGCCAACCTGTTTTAATAGTTACAAACCAATGAGAATCAACCCCGCTTTAGGAAAATAACTAAGTGCAAATGCAAAACAAGACTCAATTTGATTATTTAAAATCAAGGTTTCCTGCTTGCTGATTTAAAAATCACAATTCAAAACTGCAACTGAAATCACTCTGATTGAAACCAATCCTCCATGTCTGGGCATGGGCTGCCCTAGGGCCTGGACACAGAGCCATTCCCCTTGGCTTACACTGACACCTGCTGACAACACTAACAAATTTCATCCATTGCTCCCACTGTTCCTTGCAGGCTCTTTGAGAAAGGTTCCAAACCCCTAGGCATACATCTTGTTGTCCAAAAAGGGTACTGGTAGGGAAGGGATAACATAAAACAGGAAAGATCATAATGTCACAATATAAATCCACTGTACACCCGCCCCTTGAATACTGTCCAGTTCTGGTTGCCCCCATCTCAAAAAGGATAGAATGGAAAAGGTCCAGAGAAGGGCAACAAAAAGATGATGGAACAGCTTCCACATGAGGAGAGTCTAAGATTAGGGCAGTTCATTTTAGAAGACGACTAAGGGTAGAATAATATGAAGTCTATATGAATGGCGTGGGAAAAGGGCCAGTTACCCGTTCCCAAAATAAAAAACCCAGTTCAATTAATCAGCTTGATACAAGGAAGAGCCAGTACTTTTCACACAATGCACAAGTCGTGTGTGGAACTCATTAGAATACTTAGTCCCGCTTTGAGTGCGGAGGTCTGAACTAGATGACCTCTTGAGGCCTCTTCCAGTTCTAGGTTTGCCACAGGACGCTGTGATGGCCAAAAGCATAACAGGGTTCAAAACCAAGCTGGGTAAATTAACGGAGGATGAAGTCCATCCACGGCTATTAGCCAAGAGACTCAGGGATGCAACCCCCCGCATGGAGCACCCTAAACCTCTGACTCTTGGAAGTGGAAGCCGGCGTGGGGGAGATCATTCCATCATTGCACTGTTCTAAATATTCCCCCTGAAGCTTTGGTGCAGGCCACTCTCGGAGACAGGCTACTGGGGAAGATGGGCTTGCAGCCAGCCAGGGAGAGGATAAACCTGGGGCTTGGTGTGTGTCCGGCTCTCTACTCACCTAAACCATGTCTCACCATCTACAGGCTTTGCACCCGGCTAGCTGGATGTGCAGCATCTGCGACTCCACACGCTGTCGCACGTGGAGACAGCCCAAGTCGGCTGGCTGCGTGCCACTGTCTAATGGCTATGCAAAGCCCCTGGCCATTTTTTTTCATAGAGTTATAGAGTCTAAGGCCAGAAGAGACCCTTGTGATCATCTAGCGTCGCCTCCTGCAAAACACGGGCCAGAGACCTGCCCCAGAATAACTGCTACAGCAGATCGGTTAGACAAACATCCCACCTTGGTTTAAAACTTGGCAGGGATGGAGAATCCACCCCGACCCTTGGTAAATTGTTCCCATGGTTAATTACCCCAAATGTACACCTTATTGCCAGTCTGAATTTGCCTAGCTTCAACTTCCAGCCATTGGATCACGTTATACCTCTCTGCTAAATGGAAGAGCCCATTATTAAATATTTGTTGCCATACAGGTACTTACAAACTGCAACACCCCTTAACCTCTGTTAAGCTATTGTGCTGTTCATTCTGAAGTCTAATGACACTCCATTTATCAAAGCAAGAAAGAGGAGGAACCACTATATTATGAAGATGGTGTCAAATGGCTGGAGCTCAGTTTGTGGGCGGAGCTTGGGAAGGTACCACTACTTACATCCCTCAAAGGGAGCAAACGGCCCAGTGATGTCCCAGATGCCACGGAAAGGGAGATGCATGAAGATCTGAGCCCTGGGTTTACAAGCGCTCTGGTCCCATGCCCTAGGCAATGCCCAGCATAGAGAACAGGACAGACACACCAACGCTGTCCAGTTACGGCCAGTGATTTATTGTCGGCAGTATTCAAAGTAAAAATAAGAGACCGTGGCTGGGCGGAGGTGCCAGCTGATCCCAGCTCAGGGGACCCGCCCAGCTGCATCTGCTTCCCGTCTCACAGGACACGTCTGAATCCCACCTCCAGCCTCTGGGCAGCATCCTTCCCCGGTCTGGGGTGCAGGGGTGTCGCCACACAACCCCCACCCTAAAACTTCTTGCTCTTGCTCAGTTTGTTGCGGCGCTGGGTGTTGTGTTTCCGGAGGAGCCGCCAGTACTGGGGCGTCTCGGGGTCCAGCTCATTCAGGGTCTTGGGGGGGCCAAGGTGCATCTGGAAAAGCCTGGGGACCAATGCACAGGAGAGAGTGAGTTTCCAGGCCAGGCAGAATCCCTTAACCCTGACCCAGGTGACGGGATGCATCAGCCCCTCCGGTTCCAGCTGGCTCCTGGCCTCATGCAGTCACTTGCCAGCTAGCACGCCTCAACATTTAAAGTGTCCCCAGGCTAGCCAGGTTCAGCAGGACAGGGCCAAATTTTTTGCACAAAGCTTTTTTCAGTGAAAACGGCAGATTCGGCTTCAATGAAAAGTTGCACAAACTCGCACCAAATTGCTTTAGTTGGGGAACATGATCCCGCTCCATTTCCACCTTTTCACAACAAAATGTTTTGATGTTTTGGGTTCCAAGCAAGATGGCATTTCCGGCTTTCCTTTCGTTAAATAATAAAAAAAGGTGAGAAACAGACAAGATCAAACCACAATGTTTTGTTCCATCTGCTTTTCAGAATTACCAGCAAACCAGAAACTCCCCTGACTTGCCCAGCTTTGCTGGTCACCCCCCAGCAGATGAGGGAGGAAGGAGCCAGATCCCACAAACACCTGGGACTAAGCACTGGCAGGGTTGGGCCCTCGGAGGCCATAGGGAGGATGCTGCAGGGGGCTACGGGGCCGGGATACAGCACTGGCATTGCAGGTGGCTAGAGTCAGATGCTGACATGGGCAGGGGTGCCAGCTTGGGGGGCTCCTTTGTAGAGGGGGTCACAGCTCTGCTTGTTTATCATCTCTATTCTGAGAGCTCTTCGGAGTCCCAGTCATGACCCTGGACCCCACTATACGAGGTGCTGTACATTATTTAGTAGGTGTAATACGGTAGTGCCTAGGTGCCCCCATCGTTACCCAGGACCCCATTATCTATTAGGTGTGTTATGGTAGCACGGAGGCACCTCAGCCCTGACCCAGGCCCCCAACAAAACACCGGGCCCTCGTCCCAGGGAGCTCACAGCCTGCACCCTGCCCTGCCCTTAGCACCTTGCAGCTGTGGGGCACAATATAGCCCATAAACACCATTTAACCCCGTGTTAGAGACTGGGACACCCAGGTCCAAGGTCTCCAGGGAGTCAAGGATGGCGCCAGCAGTCCTGGCTCCCAGGACCCTGCTCTAACCACTAGTCTCCATGCGCCTGGGAGAGGGCAGATCAGGCCTCACCCACCAGTCAGGATACTCAGCGTCGTCCTTCAGCGCCACCTCGGGGCCCTGTCTGTAGAAGTTCACGCCCATGGCGTGCGTGGTGAGCAGCACGGGGTCCTTACACACCTCCGGGCCTTTCATCTCCTCCTTACTGAAGCCCTTCCCTTTGGCCTTCACCGCTGCAGAGACAAGCACAGACATCAGCACGGAGCCTGGCTGCTGGGGAGAGGCACCGGGCTATCGCGGGGAACAGCCACGGTGCTGGCAAGTTCCTCCGCCTGCTTCTGCTTCCCCGGGGGCAGAGACCGAACGCTCTCGCTACACAAGTGAGCGCCTTGGAGGCACGTCCGCTGCCTGGGAAAACTCCAAAGGCTCCACAACTGCCTCACTGGATTCTCTCTCTTTGACTCCCCATATGCCCAGCCCACAGCAACGCAAGGAACGAAACCCGAGGACTTTCGGACGGGCCCGTCACCATGATATCAAGGCTGCTCTCAGCCCAGTTAAGGTCACGTTCTCTCCCTGAGGTTCCAGGCCGCTGTGTTGCAAGACAATGAGCCTCTCTTATGGGGGCAGGCAGAGTGGACATACTAATCCTCTCCTCCCCATGTGCAAACCCACCGGGGAAGACCCCAGTGCAGAGCAAAATGGGCATCAATCTATGGGGCTCAGGTGATGCCATCACCACAGTATGTGATCCCTTCTTTTTCCAGTGCCCCGGGGGGAGGACAGACCTATGGACCCCCCTTTTACAGGTGAGGGGCTGAGGCTGGGGACTGGCCCAGGGTCACACAGCACGTCCCTGGCCCCCAGGTCTCCCAAATCCATGGCTAGTGCCTCAACTCCTGGACCTATCCTACCTCCCCTCGCCCCCAATGAGGTTGCTATCCTGGGCTTGCACCATGGGGAAACTGAGGCACAGAACGGGAATGCGGCACTCGCTGCAGAGGGCCGCCAGCAGGAGAGGAACCCAGGCGTCCGGCCTCCCAGCATGCACCCGGGATAGACGCTCCTCCCTCACGGGCAGGGGACTGGGCCCCACCATGGAAACGCTGCGGGGCCCAGCGCCCCCTCTCCAAGCCAGGGGGCTGCCGGGGCCCCCCGAGCTGAGTCGGGGCCCCCCGGGAAGGGCAGCAGGGAACCCCCCAGCCGCTCACCTGCCTTCTTGGCGTAGCCCTGAGCCCGCCCCCCGCAGAGGGGCGCCCAGGTGGCGCCCAAGCGGCGCCCAGCGCCGAGCACCCGCCCCAGCGCCCAGCTGGCCATGGCCCCGCTCGCCGCTGCACACGCGGGGCTCCGCTCTAGCCTCCTCCCCTGCCCTTGCTGACCGCAGGCCTGGGGCAGGCTGGGATTTGCAGTCCGGAGAGGACCGAGAGCATGCTGGGAGCTGTAGTTCATTCACTCCCCTCCCCTCGACTGGTGGGGCAAGTCCCTTTCAACAGCCCGGTGTAAATGGGCTGGTGGAGTTAATTGCAGCTTCAATTCGGATCGTGCCCAGTGTCCTGGAGGAGTGACTAAGCATTAGTCCTGGGGGGAGGTCCACAGCATTACTGCTATAATCACTGAAATAATAAGTACGAATCCTCATTAATCCTTCATACCGGGGCTGCGCTCACGGATGATTTTCCGAAAGTGGGATGTCGTAATAATAGCTGACACCCATTATTATGATCCATGCATCTGAAGAGGTAGGTTTTTTACCCACAAAAGCTTATGTCCAAATAAATCTGTTAGTCTTTAAGGTGCCACCAGACTCCTCGTTTTTATGGATACAGACTAACATAGCTACCCCCTGATACTTGACATTATTATTTAATTTATTGCATCGAGTCCTGCAAACTCTCAGTGCAGGAGATTGGACTAGATGACTTATCGAGGTCCCTTCTAGTCCAACACTTCTATGATTTTATCAGGAGTTTCATGATATTTGGGGTTTTTCTTAAAGCCCCAGCTCCCAGAGTCATGTGATTCCATGAGACTCTCAGATTATGTTAGTTGGGAAAAAAAAGGATGTTTCTAGCCCTTGTGGTTGCAGGGGAGGGCTTGAAAATGAACCCCTAAAGGTGCAAGAACCAGAAAGCAAATACAGAGAAGCTACAATTTATTATTTTTGAAAATCTCATGATTTTTAAGCCACTCCTAGCATTTGTCATTGCTCAGCAATACAAGCCCCCAAAGCCTGGTCCTGCAAACATTGGCACTTGTGCATGTATTTACCAGTAAGAATATAGCCCCATTGGATCAATGGGCCTACGAATGCACCTAAGCACTTGCAGGATTAGAACAAGAGCGCAGATCAGATTCTAGTTAGGAATGATCCTGGCCCTTTGCCCTCCAAATACTTATACAAGTAAGTTCACACTCCTGAGCAGACCTCTGGAATAGCATTTCAGACCTCTAAAGACTAAACTGTTGCATGCTGTAGGCAGAAAACAGGAGACCATGTTGCCACCAAAGCCCAAGGTCCATGTCATGTCAGGAAATTGTTTAGGTGAGACATACACAGATGATCCCAGCAGACAAAGCATGCCCCATGCTGCAGAGGAAGGTGAAAAAACACAAGGTCCCCCCGAGTCTCACCTGGGAGAAAATTCCTCAATGGTGCTATGGGAGTGTCAAGGCTGATTCCCCATTCTGGGACTTTGAGTGCAGAAGGTGGGAGCCCGCAAGGATTCTAAAAATTAATACCGGCCACTCCAGGCTTGTATTAAACTCCCAAGGTCATAGCTTTGCTCTGACCTTGGCTTGGTAAACACTGCCACCACCCAAGTGAAAAACTGCCTTTTGCAAATCATGGGAAAACTCACTTGGGAACTTTTCCCTGAGGCCCCTTGGCTTTTCTACCCCTCCCTTGGGGAAGCTAAGAAAGAAAACAGAAGGGAAACCCAGCTGTTGCCACCAGCTAATTGAAAAACATATACAGACCTTTTAAGACACAGTTCTGGACACATTTCAGAACTGGACACAATACTCCAGTTTAGGGTGACCAGATGTCCCAATTTTATAGGGACTGTCCTGATATTTGGGTCTTTGTCTTCTATTGGTGCCTATTACCCTCCCACTCCCTGTCCTGATTTTTCATACTTGCTATCTGGTCACCCTACTCCAGTTGAAGCCTAATCAGCGTGGACTAGAGCAGAAAAATTACTTCTTGTGTCTTGCTAACAACACTCCTGCTAATCCATCCCAGAATGATTTTCATGGTTTTTGCAACAGCGTTACACTGTTGACTCATATTTAGCTTGTAGTCCACTATGATCCCCAGATCCCTTTCCGCAGGACTCCTTCCTTGGCGGTCATTTCCCATAAATTAATTTTAGATAGAAAACGTTTTATTTTCTAAGCTATGTACAATAACTTCCTCTGATTTCCCCATCAGGAGCAACTGAACCATCTAAACACAGCATCGAATGGGACACGGACAATAAAACTGATCAGCTTTGTGGGAGATCAGGTCTCTTCTCCCAGCCAAGGCAAGGCAGAAACTGCTCTCTCCTGGCTCCCGTCCTATCTGCTGGGTGACGGGGGAGCTATTTATCCATATGAAGAGCTTTGAGTGCCCTCCGGTCCAGGGACGCTAGTGCTGCTGGTGACTGTGGGCATGGGCTGGCAGGGGGTGCTAATGGGTGCACAGGATCTCAGCTGTCCAGCCAGAGGGGGCATTGGGAGCCTCATGAGCCCAACTCTGTGCCGGGGTGGGGGGCGGACAGAACCATGCAGACATCAATCCAGGGCACAGAGAATGTACATTCCCACCACCCAGAGCGGGGGGTCCAGCCCAGTCAGCCAACAGCGCTTCTCGGACCCCTGCGAAGGGCCGCGCGTCCCTCTGTGGAGCACGCAACAGCAGCTCGCTCTCCTGTTCGTATCCGGCTGGGGTAGGACATGCCCCCTACAGCCCCCATGGCCCCCCGGCCCTGCCTTAGCCCTACAGGCACGGTTAGGACCCTGCTCGCCACTTTGCAAGATTGGGGGCGTAAGGGCAAATCTCTCAGGCTCTGGCTGATTTCAGGGATTGACACGTGGGCCCCGCAGCAGAGCCCGGGCCTAGGACTCGGCAGGGCTGGGCCGGGGAACGGCGCCTCCAAACTACATCCCCCAGCAGCGCCCCACGTGCTCCGCCCGGCCCAAAACTACATCCCCCAGCAGCCCCCGGGGCCGGCGCATGCTCAGTGAAGGGGACGAGCAACAGGAAGGGGGAAGGGGGGGGAGAGAGGCTCAGGTGCGGTGCGGGGAGTGAAATTGAACCATATCAAGGGCAGCTGCTGGGGAGCGGGGCGCGCTCCCAGGAGACTCCAGCACCCAACGGGTTAACTCGCCCCCGGGAGACTCCAGCACCCAACGGGTTAACTCGCTGCAGGAGTCGGGGAAACTTTCCGGGCAGTAAGTTTTCTCCGCCCGGCCGATGCCCCCCCTTGGTCCGGGGACGGGGGGGCTCCCTGCCTGGTGGCCAGCCGGGAAAGCGGGGGGGGGGGAGGAAGAAGTTGGGGGGCCCGGGACGAGGGTGGATCTGCGGTGCACGGTGCACGGTGACGGGGGGGATGTGGCGCTGGTCCTGGTGCTCCAGGCGGCTTCAGCCAGCGGGCAACCGTGCTTCGGACACTTACTAGCCCGGGCCCAAGAGTTGGTCGCCCACCTTTTATCGCCGGTGTGACCCTGGTCCTGCGATCGGCCCGCGGGGGCTGCACTGAAGTCGGTGCCCCTGGCAGAGGGTCTTTTGCAGAGTCAGGGCCTAGCTAATCGGTTTTACCCCCCAATCTAAGGAGCCCGCCCTGCTTTGGGGCAGGCTAATTTTGTAAGGCTCAGTGGGGGTTCTGGGGCCAGATTCTGCTCTCAGGGATGGGGGTGTAAATCAGGTGCAGCTCCATGGACTCCGGTGGATTTGCTCTGGATGTACCCCGATGAACACAGGCCTCCCTGTTCATAGGTGAGAAGTAACTGTGCGGTGTGAGCAGTGTGTGTGGGGGGGTGCTAGGGGGCTGCGACTTCTTCCTGGATCAGACTGAAGGTGCGTGTGTGATGCACAGCTGCTGGGAGAGACACCGGAAGCAGCCGCTGATCTGTGCATGGTAACCCCCAGCCTTGTCCACCTGGGGGTGCTTCTCAGCATCTCCCTGTACATCTGTGGCCCCCTGCCCTCCAGGGGAAAGCAGCTGATTCTGGGTAACGCGGCCCAGCAGAAGTGGACGCAGTAGCTCCTCAGAAGTAGGTTATGAGTCTCCTGCAGGAACCCTGGGGCTGGATTCCCCACAGTAGTACCAAGAGCCGGGGTTGAGCCCCATTGCAGGCAAAGACGCGCCCACGCTCTTCAGGTTAGACAGCGGAAATGTTTGGAGAGGGTCTAAAGCTAGAATTGTTAATGTGGTCCCAGGGCACCAGACTGGGAGTCAGGATTCCTGTGGCGGGGGGGGGGTGTGTCTGTTCCTGGCTCTGCCACTGACTCACCGCCTGACCTTGGGCAAGTCCCTTCAGGCAGAGTTCTTACAAGTGACTACCAGCTTTGGGTGCCCAACTTGAGAAGCCTGGAAGGGGGGTGATTATCAGAGTTGCTGAGTGCCCACAACTCTGAGCGGGAACCCAGGGGGCTCCGCACCTCTGAAATAGTCCGCCTGGGCTCCCGGTGTCAGTGGCCACCTTTGCAAAACGTTGGCCTTAAAGGATCCGGGCCTCGGTTTCCCCTTCTGTAAACTAGGGCCAATGAGTTTGGCCACCCTCCGAGTAGGCCTTCCGAGAGGTGTTGCACGTTATACTCGTCAGTGAACGAATCGGAGAGACTGATGTGGCTTGGCAGACGTGCCCAGTGTAGTCAGTGTGCTGGCCACCACCCATTGATTTCAATTCCTCGCTGCCGCGGAGGACCGAGGCCTGAGGCCCGTGTTATGGGTTTCAGTGGCAGGAACAGTTTAGCAGCTGCCTTTGTTAATTCAGCCCTGCCCAGCTGTCTCTCTCCGTCTCTTCTCAGTGTAGGGTGAGTTTCTTCCTCCCTGCCTGGGCCGGAGCGACGGTGATGGACAACGGCATGGACTTCCAAACTGACGCCCGCCCGGGGCCTGGCCTTCCCGGGGAGCCCCTGGAGCCTCCGGACATGGACCTGGAGGAAGGGGCCTCGCCAATGCTGGCCATGGCAACGGTCTGTGAACAAAGCCTGCACCAGCCCGGATCCCCCTTCAGCACCCTGCACTCCGACCTCGACCCCTCTGCCGCTGAACTGCCTCCCACTGTCCCCGGAAGCACCCTGGGGGGCCTGCAGACCCCCGGCTCCCCAGCTGCTCTGGACTTTGAGGAAGGACGTGACGACGCTTGCAGGGACCTGAGAAGGGGGATGGAAGGCTGGGAGAAGGCGGCAGCCCCCGGGAGCGATGCTGGCTGGAAAGGGAACCCGGAGGGAGCCCGCCGGGGGGTGGATTGTCCCAGGGCCCCGGCTAGCACGGAGCAGAGTGACCTGGTTTGCATGGACCTGGACGAGGAGCCTGAGGCCCCCCTGAGAGGGGAGGAGTGGGCTGAGGGAGTGGAGGAGGACGACGGTCAGCTGGAGCTCCGGGGCCTCCTCGCCCAGCTCCAGATCCGCAGCCCCGGCTTCCGTGACGACCCGCTTGCCTCGGAGGCCGACCCGCTGCTGGCGCCGGACTGCGGAGGGGACCCTTTCGAGGGAGACGCGGCGCTTCCCCACCGACGGGCCTTGGGCCGCTGCCGGGGCCTGCCGGGCGAGTGCCGTCCCTGCCTGCTGCACGTCGCCATGGGGAGAGGCCTGGCAATGCCAGCCTGCCGCGCTCGGCCCTCTGCCTGCTCCCGGGAGAGGCACGGCCTGCTCTCTGCGGAGGCCGATCGGGAGGACTTGCTGAGTCTCCTGCACCACGATGGGGGGCTCCCAGTGGAGGCCGGTGAGGAGACCCCCCTTGCCCGGTCCGACGTCGTGGCCGCCAGCGACGGGGGGGTCCCGCGGGGCCAGGAGAGCCCGGGGGCCCGGCAGGCAGAGGAGACAGCAGGCTCCTGCCGGTGGTATCGGAGAGGGGGAGCCCCGGAGGGAGACTCTGCCCGCGTGTCCCCAGGCAGTCAGGACAGCTCCCCAGAGCCCGTGTGGGTGGCCATGTCCTCTCCTCCCAGCCAGGGCCTGGAGCAGCCCACCCCAAGGCACCCCGCGGTGAGTGCTTGGCATGCTGGCTGGAGCTCTGCTGGCCCCGGGCACCCTGGGGTGGGGTGGGGCTCTGAGCTACCTCCGGATGCCAGGCCGGGAGCTGAGCGTGCTGACAGATCCCCGTGACCACGGCTACGAGGGGCGGTTGAGGGGAGGCGTTCCTGAGGGGGCCGGCAGGTCGAGGGGCTGCTGACACCCCTTGTTACCCTGCAGCCAAGCCAGGGGCCCAGCGCCACGTGTGGCAGCTGTGGAAGCCCAGAGCCCCGGTAGAGGCAGGTCTGGCCTCTCTGAGGGCCTGGGGACGAGCTCTGGATGGGGTGGGAGACTCGCTGAGGTGACAAGGGCACCGGAGGGTCCGGCATGGGGAGAGCGGTTCGGGGGGGGCCTGCTCCCCATCCCTGCTGGGGCTCACATGACTCTGGCCCACCCCCAGGCTGCTGAACTAACCCAGAGGCCTCCACTCTGGCAGCAGGTGCCCACCAACCTCAGTGTCCCTGGCCTGCCCCCCTCAGCTCCCTCGCATCCAGGGCACCGAGCCCCGCGGCCTCGTCCCGCTGCTGCTCGCGGTTCCCCTTTGGCTCGGGCCCATCACCGGAGCCATGGCCAGCGGGGACCCCGGCGTCCGCGCCTCCCTGGTGCTGACACTCCCTGATCTTGTGGTTGCTTTGCAGGTTAACGACTCCCTGGCGGCCTATCCGGCCTTCAAAGAGGGTGAGTGACTCGTCCACTGGTCACCGGGACAGAGCCCCGGCGTCCTGCCTCCCCCATCACCTGCCCTGGGCCCCAGCTCGTGGGCCGGGGTGTGGGTAGTGCGTGGTAGGCCGACCCAGCCCGGCCGGAGAGGGAAGGGGATTTATGAAGGGGGGGCGGGTCGTGTGTTTCACTGCCCCGGCTCATGGGAGGCCGGCTTTCTGGCTGTCAAATCCTGGGAGAGGGGCCGGCTTGAGGACCCTGGTTCGAATCCTGATCTAGTCACAAGTGGCCTGTTGTGGCCTATGTGAAACGAGTTTGTGGGGGGTCTCGGTTGGGTCCCCCCACTGCGTGAACCTTCTCGCGGCTGTCTGTGACTGGGGTCCCCCGGGGCAGCCGTAGCGGGGGGGTCAAGGAGGCTGTCCTCCCTTTTTGCTCAAGGGAGGGGTCACTCTGGCTCAGGTTGGGTGGGGGGGGCAGCTCTTGCCCAGTCACTGTTGGTGCCAGTGCCGACGTGGCTCCTGCCAACACCTCGTGCAGCACAAGGAGATGCCATAGGGAGCTTGGCATTCCCAGCTCCGAGGAGGAAGATGCAGGATACCCAGCCGGAGACAGATCCATCTCCCCTGCCCCCAAGAGATCTGGGCCCCTCGGACCGGGGCCTGCGGGGAGCTCCAAGGCGGGGTACCGTGGAGAGCTGCCTTGGGAGGGGAGCTGATCCTGGCTCCGCAGAGGGGCGCGTGTTGGGCTTTTTCCCACGGGGGTTCAGGGCTGCGAAGCAGGGGGCACCGGGCCCGGGCCCATCTCGTGCACGCTGAGGGGCATTGCAGGGAGGGGCCTTTGCTGACTCCCCCACTCCCTGGCTTCTCAGTGGCAGGTCCCTGCGAGCCGGAGGATCTCCTGGACGGGGTGATCTTTGGAGCAAAGTATCTGGGCTCCACGCAGCTGGTCTCGGAGAGGAACCCCCCAACCAGCGCCCGCATGGCACAGGCCCAGGAGGCCGTGGACAGGATAAAGGTGGGTGAGCCGGGCGGTCGCTGGTCCCGGCGGGGTGGCGCTGCCGCCTGCGGCTCTTCAGCAGCATCCAGCCCCGGGGGGTGCGGAGGCCGCTGAGATGAGCCCCGGGCACTGGTTGATTTGGTGAGTGGGGAGGGTTGGTTGGAACAGGGTTCCAGCAGTGGGATGCAGAGAGGGAGAAAGCCGTGATCAAAGCACAGGTCAGGGAGTCCGGAGACCTGAGTTCCAGTCCCGCCTCTTCCACTAGGTGTGGCGTGGCTTCTCTGTGCCTCAGTTTCCCCACCTGTAAAAAGAGGCTGAGCCATTCCTCCTGCGCAGGGCTGTCTGTCAAGGGCTCACCGAGGGTTGCTCTGCACAGGAGCTGCTCAGAGATCAGGTAGAGGAAGGCAGGGCAAACCCAGTCTGCTACGTTAGCTGCTGCTAGCCAGCTCTGGCATTCCAGTGGGCTGCGAATTCTAGTCATCCAGCACCCCAGACTGCAAGTTCAGGGAGACCCTTTGCTCCTGGAGGGGAAACGGAGGCACAGAGAGGGATGGTGACTCACCCCTGGTCGCGGAGCTGGGAATGGAACCCAGGAGTCCTGGCTCCAAGTCCCTTGCTTTGAACCTCTGCCCTGAGGCTACTGGTGACCACGCCCACGAGTGCTTTGTCCTTACCACGCTGCAGGCGCCGGACGGGGAGTCCCAGCCCATGACTGAGGTGGATCTGTTTGTCTCCACCCAGAGGATCAAGGTCCTGACGGCCGACTCGCAGGTGTGTAGGAAGTGGGATGTTGTTATAGGGGGTGGGTCACCTGGACTAGGAGAACCGGGCTTGTTCCTGCTAGAATCTCCCCCCGCACCTTTTTGGGATTTTACCTTCTCTGCACCCCGCTCCTCCCAACTCAGATCAGGGCACTTGGCCCGAAACCAGGTTGGCCCGAAACCCGAAACTTGGTCAAAATGCATCCACCTCTGGGGTGGACCCAGCAGCAGTTAAGTATACATGTAAAGGGAAAGTCAATTAGTTTTGTTTGTCCCTTAGGCCAGAGGTGCTGACTTTCTAATGGGCCAAAGGATGCTGTTCCCCAGGCCCCGTTCCCACTCCATCCCTTCTTCCAAGCTCCCGCCCCATCCCTGCTCCACCCTCTCCCCCCCAATGCCTCCTGCAAGGGGTGGAACAGCTGATTGCGGGAGGTGCCGGGAGGGAGAGGGAGGCGCCGATTGTGGGGCCTGTCTGTGGGTGCCCCTGGGGCACCCCCAGGAGGGGTCCTTGGCTGAAGTCATGTCCAACCTGTCACTCAGATGGGTTTTCTCCCAAGGGTGTGCCTGGCCTTCGAGTGAAATAGCCAGCGGAGCCGCTAAGATCCCTTCCCTCCTCTCGGTTAACAGGCTCCCCTGGCTTGGAGCCTGTGCTCCCATAATCCCGCTGGCACTCCAGCGCACCACCGGGGCCAGTGGGGTAGGTGACCCCTGAATTTCTCATGCCCCTCCCCCAGGAGGCCATGATGGACCATCCGCTCCAGACCATCTCCTACATCGCGGACATCGGCAGCATCGTCGTGCTGATGGCGCGGCGGAAGCTGCCGCGGCGGGCGGATGCCTCGGGGCAGAGGCGGCTCTACAAGATGATCTGCCACGTCTTCCATTCTGCAGATGTGAGTCCGAGCCAGGCGGGGCAGGGGGATTTACACAGGCGTCGAGCCTGGCGCTCCATAGCCCGGGTCCTCCCTGAAGCCCGGGAGGTGTCACGAGCTGGGGGGTTCTCAGCTTGTCTTCCAGGTGGTGCTGTTCCTCTCCCTGCCACTGTGCTGGGCCTTATGCCTGTGGGGGCTGTGAGCTTGCTCACCCCCTTCTCCAGCTCTGAGACCGTAAAGAGTGCCAGAGTGTGTGTGTGTGTGTGTGTCCGTGTCCCTGTACTGTAGGGAAAGTCGGGGCTGGGGGGAAGGGTCTGGGGAAGGGGAGAGGCCTGGGGGTGTCTATGCCGTAGTGCGGTCCCTGGCTGGATGGGAGAGGGAAGGGGAAAGGCCTGGGGGTGTCATTGCCATAGAGGGGGCCCCGGCTGGGTGGGGGAGGGTAGAGGCCTGGATGTGTCATTGCCGTAGAGGGGCCCCGCCTGGTGGGGGAGGGGAGAGATGTAAGGGTAGCCATCCATGGAGGGGGTTGGAAGTGTCTGTCCCCACTCCCGCCCCGCAATCCCACCCAGGTTCTCTGCAGCTGCTGTCGCAGGGTTTGGCTGTGCCCCAGACAGGCTGGCGGGATGGCAGGTGACCCCTCTCCGGCACTGCCCAGGCTCCTGGGCGAGTTGGAGGGGGGAGCTCTGGCAGGGGTAACTGTGGGGCACTTCCTCCTGTAGGCTCAGCTGATTGCCCAGGCCATCGGGCAGGCCTTCACCGTGGCTTACCAGCAGCTGCTGCAGGCCAGCGGCATCGACCCGAGCCAGATCTCCACCGGCCAGGACAGCCGCGCCCTGGAGAGCCAGGAGCTGCACAACGGGGACCTGGCCCACTTCTCCAAGCAGGAGAACTGCAAGGAGGTAAGAGCTGCCCGCCGGGCCCCTAGTGCCCCGCTTGGCTCCCTGTGGCACCTCTTGCTGGCGTCTGCGGCAGTTGGAAGCCTCCTATGGAGTCGGGCCTGGAGTAGCTGGGGGCTGCCCTGTGGCCAGTGCCCAGGCCTTGTTCTGGGGTCCCCCTCCCACCCAGTGCCAGTGCTGTACCTGCATCCTCTGGGACCCATGTGTCATGGAGTTCCCCGGGGTGATGGTCTGGAACTGCTCCCTACGAAGCCAGTCAGGACTCTGGGGGAAGCTTCCTCTCTGTGAACAGCCTGTCTCCTGGGCTAGGAGCTTCACAGGTTACAGCTTCCACCTTCCTGGGGCTCACCTCGGAGCGTTTGGCACCTTCTGCCCCTCCGTGTGCTTCCCCTAGCGAGCCCGCCCAGGCGGGTTCCTGGGGAAGCCTGTGGGTCCTGCACCCCAACTCCACAGTCAGATGTGACTCTCAGCCAGCCAGTAAAACAGAGGTTTATTAGTCAACAGGAACATGATCTAAAACAGAGCTTGCAGATACAGCGAACACGACCCCTCCACTGTGTCCATTTTGGGGGGGGGCAGAGCCAGATAGGGCATCTGCCCTTCCCTACCTGACTCCAGCCAGCTTCAGACTAATCCCCTAGCCCCTCCTCTGCTTTTCCTTTGTCTCTTTTCCTGGGCCAGGAGGTCACCTGACCTTCTTTGTTCTCAGCCTTACCTAACACCTTGCTGAGAAGGGGAAGGGCCCAGCCCCGAGACAGGGCGTTGGCTATTTACTTACACTGTCTCTCGGCTCTGCACCAATTACACACCCTTATTCCTCCACGTAGACACTCAAGAAATGCACAGGGGAAACTGAGGCACCCACACACTATCTAGAGCAAACATTAAGAACATTCCCACTCCGTCACACCAGGTCTGGAGTGGCTGCGAGCCACCCAGTCCCCTTGGTGCCCGTGCTGCAGTGGGCGCAGCCCGAGGTCCCGGCCATGCAGTGTCCCCAGCCCCGGGGTCCCCCTGCGCCGGCTCCGCAGCTCAGCGTCCCCTGCCCTCTGCCCGGCTGCAGGTCTGCATCCGCAAGCAGAAGGGAGAGATCCTGGGCGTGGCCGTCGTGGAGTCGGGCTGGGGCTCCATCCTGCCCACTGTGGTCATCGCCAACCTCATGCACGGGGGCCCGGCGGAGAAGTGTGGGGAGCTGAGCATCGGGGACCGCCTCATGTCCGTCAATGGGACCAGCCTGGTGGGGCTGCCCCTCAACACCTGCCAGGGCATCATCCGGGTGAGGAAGGACAGGGGTGATGGGTGGGGCGGACAGTGGGATGGGTGGCTGGGGATGGGGTTGGGGGACAGTGAGGAGAGGGTGCTGGAGGCGTGAGGGGGTTGGGAGGGGCAGGGATGGCTGTGGAGGGGGTGATGGGGATTGGGGGACAGTGGAGAAGGGGCGAGGGGAGGAGATGGGGATGGTGGGGCTGGGGGGCACTGGGAATTGGGGAAATGGTGGAGCACAAAGATGAGGGGGTGCTGAGGGTCGGGGGCAATGAGGAGGGACAGTGGAAGTGGGGGAATGGGGAGAGAGTGTAGGGAGGCAGTGGGGGGGACTGGTCCCCAGTTCCTGGGCCCCTCAGTCTGTGCCTGCCCCTTCACTCTCGGTGTTGGGGGACGTGCGAGCAGGGGCTGCAGCCTTCCCTGCTGGGATGTGGGCTGGGCCTAGGAGCCCCCATGGGTGCAGGGAGACCTTCCAGACTGAAGCCTGCAAGTGTTTGCCAGCAGGGAACCCAGGAGTCCTGGCTCCCAGTGTCCTGCTCCGATCTCTCTGCAGGAGGAACTCCCGTGCCCTGGCCCTGGGAGGATCTGCTCCAGGCTCAGGAGTTTGGGGACATCCTCTGGGAGGTGTCGGAGCAGAACCAGGACAAGCCCAGCACTGCCCCAGAGGGCAGCAGGACCTAGCGGTTCGAGCAGAGCAAACTGGGCTTGGATTCCTGGGTTCTTTTCCCTGACCTGCAGTGTAACCTTGGGCACGACTGTGCCTCGGTATCCCCCCTATAAAAGGAGGGTGGTAATTAGCCCCCCAGCCTATGTCAGGGGTACTGAGCACAGCGGCCGTGTTCGTTTTGGCCCTCCCTTCCCCCAGCATGGCCCCAGAGGGAGTTATGGGCCCAGTGGATGTGAAGCTGCCCCGTGTCTCGGCTCCACCCCCTTGTGGCGGGGCCGATCCTGACACCCCTGTGGCACTAATGAGCCCCTCCCCTGCCAGGACCTGAAATCGCAGACCGAGGTGACGCTGAGCATCGTGCACTGCCCGCCCGTTACCACGGCGATCGTCCGCCGGCCCGACTCCAAGTACCCGCTGGGCTTCTGCGTGGAGGACGGCGTTGTGAGTGGTGGGGGGCCCTGGCGGGGGCAGGGGAGGGGGGGGCCAGCACAGATGCCGCCCCTGGGGCAAGGACTCGGTTCCTGGTGCTCCGGGCTCGCCGGCCGGCGCCGCTCGGTCCTCGGGTCCCGGGCCAGGGAGAGAATCTCTGGTGCCAGCGACGGGGCTGGTTCCGTGCGGGGCATCATCCGTGCCAAGTGTGTGTGTGGAGGTGAGCAGTGAGGCCTGGGCGCATTATCCCAGCGCCCGCAGACTGTCTCCATTCGCCCTCCCCCCACGGCACCAGCTGCCAGGGCGACATCCCCGCGCCAGGACCCCCGTGACCACGGCCATGCCTGGGCCCAGCTCCCTGGCGCTCTGCTGCTGGGAGCCAGGATTCCGGTGACCTGGGGCTGAACCCCGGCCGCCAGGGTGCAGGAACGTGGTGCTGAGTGTGCAGTAGGGGGCGCTGTGGCTGGTGAGCGCAGT
>ML677376.1:10493228-10680785 GCA_007922305.1 Dermatemys mawii | reverse complement strand
GGAGGGACCCCAGGGCACTGCAGGGAGTGTGCACAGATGGGGTGAGGAGGGACCCCAGGGCACTGCAGGGGGTGTGCACAGACTGGGGAGGGGGCGGAGAGAAGGCTCCTGACCTCTAGCTCAGGAGGAAGCCGTCAGCAGTCTGGGCAGAGGATGTTGCAAAGCAGTTGGCACGTGGGGGCGGAAGGGACAGACAGACGGACACACACTGCGCAGGGGAAAGGTGGAGGCCCAAGGTAAGGAAGCGACTGAGATCGGGGCCACATCCCTGAAGGGGTCCCTGGACCACAGGAGACTCAGCATCAGCCACGACTGGGTGCCCGAGAGAACTCTCCAGCAAGGCACGTGGGTCCCGCCAGCTCTAGCCCAGAGCACCCCCCACCCGCCATAAGCTGGCTGCCCACGGGAGCCAGGCGATCCCCACGTCCTATCCCGGGGCAGCACCCAGCCAGAGCAGGGCCCGGTGGACGTTCTCCGCTGCGCTTACGGGCGATTTCAAAGTCGTCGGGCAGCTCCGTGCTCAGCTTCTCCATGGCGATGTCGGAGATGGGCCCCAGGATCACGACGGGCCGCTTGAAGCTGGCTGCGGGGAGAGGAGGGGAGCTCAGCGAGCCAGGCACCACGTGGGACACGCGGTCCGAGCCCCTGCCCGCCGCAGAAACGCTGCCCGCCCCTGTGCCAACGTGACCTGTGAATGGGGGGGGACGGGCGTGGATGGGCCCAGGGGACGGCTGCGAGCGGCAGGACCCATCCACCAGAGACCCCAGGCTGTCGGAGAGCCCGGCATCTCCACTTTAGCCACGGCTGCAGCATCTGCCGGGTCAGGGTCACAGCCCAGCGTGCTGCCCGCTACCTCCTGCACGGAGCTTGCACGTCGCTGCTCCTTCCACGGGATCCCTGCCAACACTCCCGGGTGTGTCAGCCTGCGGGAGGGGCGAGCGACCTGCCCTTGGTTAGCCAAGAGAAGGACTTGCATCGGACTTGGCTTTGGAGG
Organism: Dermatemys mawii; assembly: GCA_007922305.1. Lineage (NCBI taxonomy): Eukaryota > Metazoa > Chordata > Testudines > Dermatemydidae > Dermatemys > Dermatemys mawii. Next base: position 10,679,791 of record ML677376.1, on the reverse strand, counting down.
AAGGCTCCCAGCCTCCACACGGACCAGGCCCCAAGTGCACCCCAGGAGGGGACCCCGCACCTCAGCAGGGAGCAGACGTGCAAAGGCAGAGCCTGGGGCAACACCTCCTCGGGGACAGCCCAGCCCAGTGGCCAGCAGGAAGTGAGTGCAGGGCTCCCCTCGCCCGGCCAGGCCAGACGCAGCCAGGCCTGAAGGATCAGGCCCCCGCCCCCAGCATTGCTCCCCCGGGGCACCCCAAGCTGGCGGCCGCGCCCACCTTCCCGCAGCACCACCCTCTCGTAGGGCGGATAGTGGCCCTGCTTGGTGAGAACGGACAGGTCCTCGCGGCTCTTCCGCAGGTTCTTCTTGGCCCCCCGCAGGCCCCGCAGCTTCCAGAACTCGGCTCGGGCCCCGGAGGAGCTGGCCATGGAGGTGGCCTTCAGGACGGACTCCAAGCTGGCGAACTGCTCAGCCCTGCGCCAGAGGGGGAGGCAGCGTCAGCCTCGAGAGCCCCAAAGCTTCTCGGGGTGTCCCGAACCGACCGGCTCCCTGTCCCTGCTCTGGCACGGCCAGTCTGCCCCACGCTCCGGGGCTGGCGAGCATTTCCAGCCCCGCGAACCAGGGCGCCTGGGGCCGATCCCAACTCACCCCCTCCCTCGGTGCCCGCCTTTGCCAGCGGGAGGGGCTGTGCCAAGGTTCCCAGTGGACCATGCTTCCTCCAGCGAGGCCCCACAGGGACAAAGGTTCCTCTCTCTGCCCCAGAGGAGACAGGCCTCCCTCCGAGGCAGGCCGGCATGAGTCTGGGGCGGAGCAGCTCAGAACAGCATTTGTGGGGCTGGCGGGTTCTTGGTCCCAGAGCAGCCTCTGGCTGAGAGACAGGCTACGGGCCGTGCTGTTCTGTTGCTGCCCAGGGCAGAAGGCTGGATTATGACTGCCCGCCATGGGAGCCCCATGGGTCCCGAGGAAACACCCTCGGGGCTCCCAGCTGCAGGTGCCTGGGGGGCGGGAGGAGGATGGTTACTGCAATCCACTCCGGAGGACGTCCCCCCACAGCTCCGCTGCCCTTTGCTCAGCCCCGGGGCTCAGAGCCCCCCTCCCCGCCCACCCCCGGCCTACCCTACCTGCTCCTGTTGGGGATGATTCCCTTGTCCAGTTCCTGCAGGTCCCGGCCCATGCGCACGGCCAGCCAACTGCCTGTCTTGCCTCGGTACAGGGTGTCCACCACGTGGAAGACCTCGCCCCGCGTGAAGCTCAGCCCGGAGGGAGTGTCCTTCTCAAAGTCGAAGTGCACGCGGACGTGGAACGAGTCCCCCACGTTGGACTTCACCATCTTCCTGTAGACTGGGCAAGGCCAAGACGGGGCCCGTCAGGGCGAGGCGGCCGGAGAGGAGGGGGAATTTGGGGGCCAGCACGCGGGGAAGGGGGAGGAGAGACGGGTGGGCTGCATTCGTGCAGCACCTTTTACTGCCGAGGTCTCAGAACCCCAGCGGCGAACCAGGAGAACCAGCCCCGGCGGAGAACCAGGAGAACCAGCCCCGGCGGAGAACCAGCCCCGGCGGAGAACCAGCCCCGGCCCGGCTCATGAAAAATGGGAGCAACCAGCAACACAAGCGAGTGGAAGGACAGTGGACGCCTCGCAACCACGGAAACTCATGAGCTCAGCGTCCAGGAGGATGGGCAGAAGCCAGGCCAGAGCACTGGGCAGGACAGACACTCCCTGCCCCACAGTGAATGAAGGTCGGGGGGCAGGAGCGGGCAGGGCAGCGACCCCAACATAGGCCACGTTGGCACAAAAAGCGAGTGGCTGGACGAAGCAAGAGGCAGCTCTGCTTGGGAGCTCGGCCCACTCCCCCCCCGGGAAAGGTTCAGTCTAGATGGGGGAGCGGGACCCCGTAGAGAGATCAGGCCCCAAGAGCCCAGATATAACCCAGGCCTGGATTCAACCCCAGACAACAGCCATTTGCCATGGGCACGTGTGGCTTTCCTTTGGGCCGCCCTACCACGAGCGTGCGAGTGTAGCTACACCAGCCCTGCCCTTCGGTTCAGAGGGCTGTCCTGGGGTCACACGGGGGCCATTAGCCTCACTGGTGCCAGCCCTGTCTGACGCTGGAGCAGCCCGTCTGCACTGGAGGCTGGCCCCGACGTAGCGTCCCTGGCCTGGTGGCTCGCGGTGTAGAGTTTGGAGCACCGGGCGTTGCAGCACCGGAGGGTTTCTCTGGGAGGCGGTCGAGGGCTGGGTTAACTCTGCCACCCCCCTGGGGATGTGCCCGGGTCCGTCCAGCACAGTTGGGATCAGGGCCGCTCCAGGGGAGCCCGAGTTCCGGGAAGTCCCAAGCTGGTCTCGTCTCTTGCCCAACTTCCCAGGGGAATGAGGAGGACACACACGCGGGCGGAGTAACACCGGGCTACCAAGGGACAGACACAGGTGCACACGGGCAGGGACCAGCCAGGCACCTTAACACACGAGCCCCAGCAATGCTGCAGCCGGAGGCCAGTTGGTCACTTACTGTCCTGCTTGCGCTGGGTCAGCAGAACGACCTCCTCGCCCGGCGGCAGAGACAGCAGGTACTGCACCGCTTCCTCCCGGGTCAGGCTCTGGAAGCTGGTGTCGTTCACCTGCAGAGAGAAACGGGCCTGAGCGCCGGCCGGCGTCCCCTAGCCGTTCCCGGGCGGGAGCGGTGCACGCCCAGGGGCAGGGCCTGCACGGGAAGGCCATGGGGACGCTCACTGCAGGGCCAGGCTGTACGAGCCAGGCTAGCGCAGGGCTAACGGCCGGAGCTGAGGCCCAGAGTCAGGGATCCCGGGTGCTATTCCCAGCTCCATGACCGTGGTGCTTATGTTTCCCAATGGGTCACACTGACTGCACGAGGGGGGTCAGAGGGAGCTGGTGGAGTCTATGTGGTCGGTGTATATGGCCTACAGGTGACTGTTCTGGGTCCCCCTCTAGGCCGACCCACAGGGACTAGACTAGCGGTTGGAAGAAGCATTTCCAGTGTTTTCTCCTAGGATTGGCTTCCAGCAGGGTCACTCCTGGCACTCAAGTTGTGGCACTTAGCGGGGGCAGGGCTGCTGGGACCAGGGGGTTTGGGAGGCCAGAGACGGTCAGGCGCTCGGGCCGTCCCAGGAAGAGCCACACCGTCCCTGAGTCAGGAAACCACTCCGGGATGTTGGGCTCCGCTGCTCCCCAATAACAGGACGGGACGAGGATCCCGCCCCCCACTTGCGCAGGGAGGGTCGGTGACGCAGCCAGACTTTCATTCCGGACTCTCCCTCCCCGCCCCCCTCGGCTGCGGTACCTGCAGAATCTGGTCCCCTTCTTTGATCCCCTGGCTGTCCGCGGGGCTCCCCTCCTGCACGCCTGCCACAAAGATGCCCACGTCATTGCCGCCAGCCAGCCGCAGCCCGATGCTCCTGGCCTTCACAAAGCACACGATCTTGGCGTCCGGGCTGTACCTGCGAGCGGGCAGAACGGTAGCGTGAGCTGGGGGCGGCGGGGCAGACGGGAGACCATGGCCAGCTCCCGGGCACGTCCCCACCACTGCCCAGAGCCTTTGAAGGATCCAGGTCGCCCTTAGCGCCCCCTGCTCCGCGCCGGGTCCATCGCGGCCCCATGAGTTCATCCCCTGCTGAGAGCCCTCCCCTTTGGCTTCAGATCTCGTCTGAAAGCCCAGCTATTTCCCAGGGCCGTTCTCCTTCCCTCCTCCCCATGCCAGCCTCTGAGCTGGGGGTGCAGACACGTCGCCAGCCCGCGGCACGGCTCACCCATCCTCCTCGCTGGCTCTGGCTGGGGGGTGCCCATAGGAGACGCTGTAGCCACTCTCCTCAGCGGGTCCCTGGGGATCTGAAATTGGAGGGTGGTGTAAGGCGGAGCCACCGGCCTGCTTAGCCTGCCCCGGACGTTCAAGCTGCTTTGAGGGCTGCGGGGACTTTGCTGGGGCAAGGGGGTTGGAACCAGGGAGTCTTAGGAGCTTCTCAAGACCAAAGAGCCCGTTTGCCGCCTGGGCGCGGCCCGTGGCCGAGCGCTCCAGAGATGGGGACGTCCAGGCGGCTGACCTCAGAGCTGCCGGCGGCACCGCCGTGGAGCGGCGCGCCCCTCTGCAGGGGCTCGAGAGCAAAGGACGGTGCCGGGGGAGAGACAGACGCAGGCATCAGAGCGCCCGAGACGACATAAGGCGGCTGGCGGAACGCAGCAGCTTGCCCGGCCCAGCTGGGAGCTCGGGCAACGGTGTCCGTCCAGAGCCGGGATTATCCGTCAGGACTGGCGAACGGCCCCTCCCGACGGCCTTGGAGACTGACGGCTGCTGCTTCGCCACAGGGTTGGCTCCCCTTCCCCACGGCTGCCACTTGCCCCTCCACTCCCCACAACGTATCTTCAGCCGTGCCCTGGAGAGGCCTCCTGGGCCCTCTGCTTGGCTGGACAGCCGGACTGCCAGCGACTCCTACCCATGCTGGTGGTTCCTGCCCGGGCACCAGATGGACACATCGGCCCGTTCCCAATACGCGATCGGTCCCTATCGTGCTGGGCAGGGCGCGAACCAGCAGCCTGCAGGGGAGAGGCTGCCCAGTCCCCGTCTCCAGAGCAGGGCAGGCTGGACTCAGCCCCCAGGCCTCCTGCCTAGCCCGGAGGGACCCAGTAGCCAGGACTCACCTGGGGCAGGGGCATCGTTCTCCTGGACGGTGGTTGCCGCCTCCCCGCCAAGCCGCCTCCCAGCCCTAGAGCGCAAAGAGATGAGGAGAGTTGAGCAGGACGATGGCCGCTGCTCCTCCGTTTGTGGGCCAGGGCAGGGGGCCCTGGGTCCCATGCCGAGAGCCCTTCCCGCAGCTCCAAAAAGCAGCGGCCCCTTGCCCGAGAGCGCGAGGCTGGAGGCACGGAGCCATCCCGGGACTCGCCCTCACTGGACTTCCAGGTTCGGCCCTGCCCCTGGAGCGCCCCTTCACACCGCAGCGAGTGCAGAGGGGACTGGAGACCCTCGGTGGTGCTGCCAGCCGGAGGAGCGTGCCGCAGCTGGGCTGCCTGCAGTGCTTGTGGGGTTAGGGCACTGCACACTGCACACCACTGACTATGAGCACACTGCACACTACGAGCACACTGCATGTTGTGACGGAGTCAGTCCAGAAGGATATAGGGGAGTGCTGGAGGGCAGGTATGTTAGTCTCAGGATGTGCAGGTCCCTGTTCCCTGGATAGCCAAACAAAGGCTACTCCAGGCCAATCAAGACACCTGGGGCCAATTAAGAACCTTCTAGAAAAGAGTAGAAGCAGCTAGCCTAACTGGGACACCTGAAGCCAATCAGGGACTGGCTGAAACCAGATAAAAACCTCCCAGTTAGTCAGGTGGGTGTGGGTGTCAGGAGCTGTGGAAGGAAGTTATGCTGTTGGTGAGACTGAGTGTTGGACAACATATACTGAAGGAAGGAGGCCCTGAGGTAAGGGTGAAGTGGAGTTTGAAGAAGCAGGGACTGCTGTGGGGAAGTAGCCCAGGGAATTGTATTGTGTTTTGTGCCTAAAAGGTCAGCCATCTTAGCGGATACTATTAGGGTTCCTGGGCTGGAGTCCGGAGTAGAGGGCGGGCCCGGGCTCCCCCCTTTTCCATCTTCCATACTGGCCTGTGATGAAGGTAACTCACTAGGCGGTGACTCTTCTCAATTATACTGAGAAAGGGAGGTCACTCTGGGGCCTAGATGAGTTTTCTGAGGCCCCTAAATCTGCCAGGAAGCGCAGGACCCACAAGTACAAACTTGGAGCTTTGTCACAATGTGCACATGCTGGGCGCTGCACACGTGCACACTACGAGCACACTGCATGTGCACACACTGGGCACTGCACACGCGCACACACTATGAGCACACTGCATGTGCGCACACTAGGCACTGCACACGCTCACACTACGAGCACACTGCATGTGCGCACACTAGGCACTGCACACGTGCACACTACAAGCACACTGCACACTACGAGCACACTGCTTGTGCACACCCTGGGCACTGCACACCTCAGACACGCACACTGCTTGTGCACACCCTGCATGTGCACACCCTGGGCACTGCACACCGCAGACACGCACGCTGCTTGTGCACACCCTGGGCACTGCACACGCGACACTACGAGCACACAGAACATGCACACCTTGGGCACTGCACACTACGAGCACACTGCATGTGCACACGCTGGGCACTGCACACGCGCACACTATGAGCACACTGTACACCACGAGCACACTGCTTGTGCACACCCTGGGCACTGCACACCACGAGCACACTGCATGTGCACACCCTGGGCACTGCACATGTGAACACACTCCCTGCTTCAAGGAACATGCAGTCAGCGCAGCAGAGCCTGACTTCACCAGCGGGCAGCCCACTCTGCCAATCTGCTGCCCCCAGAAAGGGCTGTTCTCTGGGGCACAGGCCCCGCTCGGCTCTGCCGGGGGAGAGGGGACTCCCAGCACCCAGACTCCTCTTTGACAAGCCGCCGGCTGGATTGGGCAGGGAGATGCTCACGCTACCCTGCCTTCTCCTCCCAGGTGTCATCTGCCTCGCTCTGCTCCCGGAGCCCACATAGAGCCACCCAGAGCAGGCTCCACCAGGCACCGGCTCCAGCCCCTCTCTCGTCCACCAAGGAGCGCTTAGAGAGGCACCATCCCCAGGGGCTGTCCTGGCAGGGGAGAGACCAGTGACTGCCAGGTGGTGGAACCATCGCTTGGGCTTGGTTTCCCCCCAGATGGTCCCCCACTGCCGGTCTCTGGGGCCGTGAAGTCAGGGGCTCCTGACAGACTCCCCGGGAACTCCCCTTTGGCTGTTCCAGCTGGAGCGGGAACGTTACCCCGAAAACCAGACGAGGTCTGCGGTGCAGGTCCAAGACGGGGAGTTGCCGTTAAACTAAACTCTGCCCAGCTCCACAAGACCTTCCCAATGGAGCCGCTCGGCACTGGCCCCTGGGCACTGCAAGGACTCGGCCACAAGCGTCAGTCCATGCGACGGAGGGGAGCGCGGCCATCAAGCCGGTCCGTGTCGAGCCGCAGCCCCAAACCGGGGCGGTCCTTCGGGGGGTCAGGACAAGCCGGCTGCTGGGGAACACAGAAGGGAAGCGGCCCCCCGTCCCGGGGCGCCGCAGCGAGGGGCTGACGACTCGAAGGAAGAGACAAGTGGCTTACGATAGCAAGTTTGTCCTGGAGGCCTCTGGGGCCCGCTGGGGGCTCTGCGCTGGGAGCGGCTGGGACAGCTCGGAGCCAATGTCGGAGATGTCTGCAGCACAAAGAGGGGAGATAAGACAGCGTGGGAGCCGCTCACAGCCTGGAGCCAAGGTTCATTCCCCTCCTCGGCTGTACGGCGGTGGCAGGGCCGCGTCACCGTGGGGCTGCAGCTACTCAAGGAGCTGATCTGGAGCCCTCACCGGGCTGGCGTGCCCCGAGCATGGCCGAAGGACTCTGTATTGTGCAGAGACTCCCAAACTGTAATTACCCCCCAGAGTCCAACAGCTGTCTGGGCCTCTTGCTTAGGGCCAATGGCTCAGCACCATGGCAATGAGGTCACCATGACCTTTGAATTCAGACGGCGAGTAGCTCCTCGCTGCTGCCCCGGTGGGTTCTCCCCCCTCCCCGGCACTGAACGCGGCACTGCCAGGCCGCCTGTGCCCAAGTCAGCCACAGAACGCGGGTGTCCAGGCTCCTTCCGCTCCCCGGGGCCCTTGTGACTCCGCTCACCGTCCAGCCGCGAGCTGTCGCTGTCGCTGTCCCTCACTTGGGGGATGTTGACCAGGAACTGCCGGTTGTCCCGGAACACGAGCAACCTCAGCGTCCCCTCGGACTGTTCAATCAGCTGGCGGGTGTCAGCCAGAGACATGTTCTCACTGGCGACACCATTGATCTAGCCAGAAGGGCAGAGAGAGAGAGAGAGCGGGGCGGAGGATTACAGAGCTGCCTGCCAACCAACATGCTTAGGGGGAGGCCGCAGCCTTTCGTGGGGCCGGACCCAGCGGAGAGCAGAGCGGTGGCGAAAATGGAGCCTATAGACCAGAGAAAGGCCAGATCCGCCCCCGCAGTCCCAGTTAATCTAGAGATCCACGCTGGGGACAGCAGAGCTGAGTCAGCTGCACCACGCCAAACACTCCCACATGCCAGCCAGCGGGCCTCAAATCAGAGTGCCCAACGGGAGGGGTGGGACTGTTGATTTAACGGGGCAGGGCCAAGGCTGGCTCCGGTCCCCAGAGCTACCCTGCTGGAATCAGGGAAAGACATTCCTTTGGACAACGCAGGCAGGTAGGAAGCCAGCAAACCCCCTTGGGGATAAGGACAAGGAGTTTAAACCTGTGGTGCGCACATACACGCCCAACACAGCGAGGGATGTTAACAACAGTACCCACCACCACTGCAGAGAGGTTTTCATCCAGAGATGTCAAAGCACTTCACAACTGCGGTGGGAAAGATCATTAGCTCTTAGATGAATGGGAAGCTGAGCAAGGAAGGAGGTATGGGGTTGGAGTGTGAACACACACGCACACACACAAAACACTTGTTCTCCCCCACCCACCCCCACACAAAAAGTGTCCTGGTTTGTAGAGATCCGGTTATGTACAAGTCTGGCTGGGAGGGGGCAGGGACCAGTAAATAAACTGGTTAGTAAAACGTTGATCTCGACCAGCTGTGCGGAGATAAAACCTGTCTGGGCCTTTTCTCCACGTGAAACACCTTGGCCCCAGTGAAGACAAAGGCAGAGTCGTTCCGGTTCCAGTTTTTGCACTGACAAGGCCAGGGTGAAGGACCGTCGATTGAGCTCTTTGGGTGCACTGGTCTTTTGCTGTAACAGACGAGCACTCACCTTTGTTCAGGTTTTCAGGGGCCAAACTCCACCCTGGAGCAGGCAGGCCCCGGCAGTCCCCGTTTGTGTGAAGACTTGGGTTTGTCCAGACATGACGATGCAGATGCTGATGGGAGCTCTGTGGCTAACGCTGCCCAAGGCCCTTCCTTCTAACTATTTCCTTCTGGGCCCTCTTTTTTGAGTGAAGTATTTGAAACGATAACATTTGGCAGGTTTGGCATTTCCTCTAGTAATTTGGGGGTTAAATGAGGGAGTTGTTTTCAGGCTGGGACTGTGGGATGTACACACACCACACCACGTCAACTCTAGTGGGTTGGGAGCAGATCTGTAGTGGTGCTGGTACAAGCCCCTAGTGCGGGTGGTTATTCTGGCATTGAGGTGCACTTGGCAATAAACTAGACTAGCTGCTGCGTCCACACGAGAGGCTGTGCCGTTAACTACCTCCCAACCCTACCAAAACAGTTCTGCGGGAAAGACTAAGAAACCCTCCAAAACCACCCACCCCCACAACGCTTGCTCTAGTTGTTCAGTCAGGGGGTGTCTTTTCTGGAGCCCTGTGGGTTCCACGCCATTGTGCAGACTCCTCAGAATGCACCACACAGCGAGGAATTCCTGCGACGTAGTACATGGGGCTGTCACCACAGACACACAGGCCTAGAAGGGCCCTCGACTGGTCGTCTAGCTCAGTCTCCTGCGCCGAGGCAGGGCCAAGTATTATCTAGACCCTCCCTGACAGGGGTTTGTCCAACTGCCCTTAACAACCTCCGGTGATGGCAATTCCACAACCTCCTCAGCTAATTTGTTCCAGTGCTTCACCACCCTAACAGCTAGGAACTTTTTCCTAATGTCCAACCTAAACCTCCCTTGCTGCAATTCAAACCCAGTGCTTCCTGTCCTATCCTCAGCGGATGAGGAGAACAATTTATCCTTCTCCTCTTCAGAGCATCCTTCTAGGTACTTGAAGACGGCTATGTCCCTCCTCAGTCTTCTCTTCTCCAGATTACACAAACCCAACTTTTTCCAATCTTTCCTCGTAGGTTGTGTTTTCTAGACCTTTCATCATTTTTGCTACTCTCTTCTGGACTTTCTCCAGTGCCCCCCTTTCCTAAGGTGTGGGGCCCAGAGCTGGACACAGTACTCCAGCTGAGGTCTTCGATGAAAAAACCATCTAACATCAGTGAGCAAAATCAAGGCTGCCCAGAGCAAAGGGGTGAAAACAGCAGAGGTGTCCGCACAGAGCAAATACCACAACAGGGTTTTGAACACAGCATTGTAACAGGAGGTTTAGAGCATGAAAGCGCTCACAAGAGTGAGTGTCTGTCACGACAAAGGAGAGACAGAAAGTTTAAGAGGCTCCTCTGAAGTCCCTTTTGGAGACCCAACAACATAAAGGTGTTGGCTTGGCTAAGACAGATCATGTTAGCTAGCCTGATCTAATGAACATGACGCCTCGTTAAGCCCCAGTCTAGACAAAGCCATAATGGCCACACCAGCAGCCAGAGAGGTGATAAAATAGCTGCTCTTGCAGTGGCAAGGGCTTGGGAGAGAAAGATCAGGAGAACGGAAGGGCAAGATGAGCCCTTGGTTCTGCTGGGAGCGCGGAGGAGGAGATTATCAGAGACGAGATGATGCCTTGGAACAGGCAGGCATTGCGAACCGTCCTTTGTCCCGTCTCGGTGTTGAGGCTGGCAAGGGGCAGGTCAGCTCAGGAATAGGTTAGAGCAGCCCAAGCACACCTCTAAGTTGTGCCTCCTCCTCTGCTCCCCACCTCCCGTAGCCTCCCAGACCTGAAGAAAAGCTCTGGGTGAGCGCCAAAGCTGGTCTCTTCCACCATCGGAACTTGGCCCAATAAAAGAGATTCCCTCCCCGCACCATGTGTCTCTAACAGCCTCCAGGGGCATCCCAGCTGCAGATAATCGCTGGAGGTTGAGTGCTGCTTCCCCACCCCCCACAGAATGCCCCCCCGGTGCCAAAATGAGTCTGTGGGGCGGTGATGCAGAGCTGGGGAGGAGGGACCTGGCTCTGCCCATATTGGGAGTGGGAGGTGAACTGGATAATCTTATGGAACAAGAAATTACTTAGAAACTTTCAGACCCAGAAGAGACAGGGAGCATTCGCTCAAATATTAAAATACAAAAACTCCAACATCAAAACACCCACCGACCAAACCCTACTGTGTCCCGTGCACTTTGACTTGTTTCTCACACAAAACCGGGAAATTCAGTGTGAAGCCATTTATAAGCACCCGCTCGCACACCCACAGCGACTCACAAAGACACACATTGTCCTCGCTCTGCAATTCTACCCTAGGCAGCCCGCCTCCATGGCCACACCCAGGCAGCCCGAATTCTGCCCTCTGCAACGTGCCAAGGGCGGGGAAGGAGGAATACACACATCTCCTGGCCAGGAAAGAGCCCAGAGTAATCTACATGCCAGAGAGCCCCACCCCGCACCCCACTATGTCACATGACCTCAACCAGCTAAACCTCTTCATCAGCCAAAAAAAGTACATTAGGGTTGGAGCTAACGAGCAAACCAGCTATTCCTATTTATATCTACAAACAGAACAGCACAGGACACAGTGGAATATTTGTATGTAAGAACTAACTGGAAGTAGAGACCTCAGTAATAAGAAGTCGGAAATTAAGTTCTTGTCCCATAATATGCTACAAAATCAAAACAACTGATCAGCTAAGTATAGGTTAATAGCTATAGCTCAATGCTTTCATGTCAGTGACATCCCTCATCGGTATACACCTATTGCCCATCTTCAGCTCTCACAGAACCCGAACGACACTGTTGCAAAACTCAGCTCCATGCGCCACATGCGGTCAGATATAAATCCTAGTAACTCTACTCTGATTGTCAGCCCTTTGGGGCAGGATCCGCGTCTCTGTTCTGGGTTTGTCCAGCACCTAGCACCCTGGGCCATGACCAGGCTCCTTGGTGCTATGGCAATATGGCAGGCTAGACTCCAAACTGAAAATGGTAGGTAATTGCGATTAATCCTATGGGACAGTGGTGTCAAACAAAGGGTGGTTTTCAGGCTGTCTGGGTGGAACTTTGGGGTCTGTGGCCAAGTAGAATAGATTTGCTTGGGGAACAGAGTGTGTATTTGAGCATTCTTGTTGATAGAACCAGCGAAATGTTGGGCTGGAAGGGACCTCCAGAGGCCACCAAATCCGGCCCCCTGCGCTGAGGCAGCCCAAGGAAATCTAGGCCATCCCTGACAGGGGTTTGTCCAGCCCGGTCTTATGATCCTCCAGTGATGGGGATTCCACAGCCTCGCGGGAAGCCTGTTCCAGAGCTCCACTACTCTGAGAGTTAGAGAGTTTGTCTTAAGATCTAACTTAAATCTTCCTTGCTCCAGATTAAGCCCATCACTTCTTGTCCTCCCTTCAGCGGACATGGAGAACAGTTGATCACCTCCCGCTCTGTAACAGCCTTTAACGTATTTGGAGACCGTAATGAGGTCCCCCTTTGTCTTCGGTTCTCAAGCTGTGGGGTTGTGCGTCCATGTTTCACACCATATTTTCAAAGGCTGGGGGGGAGGGGCATTAATCACTTTGACTAGTTTTCCACACCACCACCACTTTATTTGTTAATATTGATCCACTGAACCATGGGGCAGCAACACCCAAGTCATGGGCAGATTGGAGAGGAGTTTCTGCTGTGCGTCCCATCATCTTTAAGGTTGCATCTGCACTGGGGAAAGGAGCCTGTTTTGATGGTGGGGGTCAAAACAGCCTCTTCCAAGTGAGGAGGAACACAGTTACCCTGTCTACACTGGCCGGGTGGACATTTCAAAGCCATTCTGGGGCCGGAAAAAATAGTTTAACATCTGTTATCAAAACAGCCTCCTCTCTCGTGCAGAGAGCTCCCGAGAATCTCCAGACTGCATGGCCCACGTACAGTGTCGCACGCTGATGAGTGCCCCGATCCTTCCAGACCTCTGCATACCTTTAAAATGAGGTCCCCCTCGTGCAGCGAGCTGTCCTGGGCAGCCAAGCCCGTCTCCGTGATGTGTTTGATAAAGATCTGGCTTCCCAGCTTCAAGCCGTATTCTGCGCCCCAGAAGAGAGAGACACAAGTCAGGTTCAGGGACTGGAAGTAGAGAAATACCAGATCTGGGGTATCAGGGAGACAGGTCCTCACTATGAGCCCACAGTACCCCGTGGGGACCGTTGCCCTCCCCACAGGGCTCAGCCAGGCCATAAACTCCAGTCGCTCAGGCCCGCTGCGTGTACACAAACTGCACCCTTTTAACTGGCTTGGTTTCTAAACTGATTCAGTCAACTCAGTGCCAGGCGGCCACCGACCCAGTGTGTGTAGAAGTGAAGATCTTCCTCCCTATTCCACCTCCCAGGGCGTCCCCTCTGGGGCAGAGCAGTGAAGACAACAGCCAGTGGGATGCATGCACCTCGGCTCAGCCTCGCTGGTGTTAAAGGCCCTTAATTTCAGAGCCCTCCAAGTCATCCCATCCCGCACGCCGGGCAGCCTCCCCCAGACTATGGTTCGTTCACACAGGAGGGGGTTGGTGGGGAGAAGATGGGGAAGCTGCCTCTTACCTTCGCTCTCTTTCTGCTTCACCAGAACCGAGCGGATGGGTTTCATTGGTACCTCCTGGTGCGGCAGCCTCTTGAACCCAGACACTAGCGCAAGCCCATTGGTATCCTCTTCGTGGCCGTACCCATTGGTGGGGTATGGTCTATGGGAACTCCTGTTGCTGCCATCCTGGCTCCGCCTTCTGCTTCTGGACACCTGCCTTCGATTATCAACGTTATCCCGATAGTGGCCGGAGCTCCGCTCACTGGAGGAGTCTCCATCGTAGCCTCGGTTGTAATCCGCGTCATCCTGAGGCCGGTGCCTGTCGTAACTGTCGTACCGGTATCCTCTCCCCGCGCTCCGCGGCGACAACTCGCCTCCCTGGTCCCCGTCCTCCTCATCAGAATCGTATCGGACGGGGTTGGGAGAGTGCAAGGAGTTGCTAGATAGGGGCTGGCTGGTTTTGGTGACAGGAAGCTGAATTTTCTTTGGCCTCTTCACTGTCTGCAGTGGGGGATGGGAGAAGAATTGGTTGGCAAATGATACGTCCTCTGCCAGACGCAAACAGCCCTCCCGAAAGAGAGCCACTGCGGATCTCAAAGCACTGCTCAGAGGGAGAAATGTGTCGTTATCTTCATCTACAGAAGGGGAAAGCCGCGGCGTGGAGACATTATGGTATTTGCCCAAGGCCCCAGAGCGAATCCGTGACAGAGGAGCCCCCTGGATTCTATACTAGAAAGTTGTAACCCTTTAATTATACCAGCCCAGACAAACCGGTTCAGCGCCCCCTCGTGTGGACGCAGTTATGCGGATAGAAAGGTGCTCTGTACCAGTACAGCAAAGGGAAAATAACCGTACCAGGACAAGACGCCTTTATACTGTAACTGACCCACGGTGGGGCTTAGCCTGGTGTAACGCGTTCACTAATCACACCCCGAGCCAAAACAGGGATCCTGGGAACACTGAAGTGAAGACCAGCCCCATGAGTTCCTTCCTCTAACTCCTGAGTGTGCCCGTTGGAGCTGACTGACGGTGCCAACTAATGGGATCCAGACTGTACAACAGGCCCAGATCAAAGGGAGAGGAGCCGTAGCATCTCAGATTAAACCTGGAGGGGACAGGACATGTCAAGAGCACTTGGTCTCTGAAGAGGAAGCAGCCAGACTGACGAGTGGCCAGTCCCATCAATGCGATGACATATTGCAGACCTCCCAACATAGTTAATTACCTGCCTTCTTCTCCCCTTCCTTCCTTGGCTCATGCTCATGACCCAGCAGGACCCTTCATCTCCTTTGCCCCCTCCTGACATTGTGCCTTCCTCCCCGCTGGCTCATGCCTCCCAAGGCAACCTTAAAATACACCCCTCCCCCAATGTATGAAGCACTCTGGGCATGGTGATCACACGATGCACGGTTTGTTTTACGCTGGGCTGCTGCAGGCCGAGAAGGCCGGGAGCGCGAGTCTCAGGCGTTCAGAGCAGTACGGCTCCACAAGAGCAACAAGAAAGGTCCCAGGGCCACTTTGCTGGGTACTGCCCATTCAGTAGGGCACGATCGACGAGGGCTCCCCCAACTCTGCCAATGCTGGCCTGAGACAGAAGGGAGCACAGGACTTGGAGCCAGGAACTTCTGGTTAGAAGCTAACTTTAATAGATCAATTTTGGGGGGCAGCCTATATCTGGGATAATTTGTACCAGGGTTGGTACAAATTCTGGGCCAGGCCCTGGACTGATGCGTGACGCACCTATTTTCAGATCTGATTATGTACATCAGTTTTGAGAGAGATTTGAAAATCCAGCTTTAAACAAAAGCACAGATGCAGTTTTAATTCTGGTGCTGCTACTCACCACCCCGCAGTGTTTGCAGTTGGCTCTGAGCAGCAATTGCTTCCAATTATTCCTCGAGTTATTCTCTGTCACAGTTTAAAAAGTTTTTAAGGAGTAAGTGCCCTACAATATTTTAAGACGCTAGTTTATTCTTGAGGGTAACTTGCCAGGTTAATAGTGACCAAGACATGCCAATCTAAACAAGCCATGGGGTGGAAGATCCAGGGCTGTTGCTAGCCATGAAATGCTTGGTAGACAGGGACCTAAATTCAGCCCAGGTGTAAGTGGATGGGGCCTGACTTATTTAGGATACATCTGCACTACACAGTTAACTCGAGTTGCTCCTCTTGAGTGAGAGCAGCCACTCTCCAGCTGCTGTGTCCACACTGACGCTCCACTGACTCCTGGGTGGAACTAAGACTTCTGGGAACATATCCCATAGTTCTTTGTACTTCAGTGATTGCTTTGCTGACCAGCTCTTTGAATTCTCTCCGTGAATTACTGGAGAACTTGTTTGTTTCCTTGGGCACTCGGGGGGGAATTGTGGGAAGGCACTGGAGGACCAGCGGCTCTTGAGTGTTGCAAGCCTGTGTCCACACTGCAGAGCGGTGGTGTTAGCAGCTGACAAGGTGTACGAACTCACACATTAGCCTGCATGGACGCAGGCTTTAGCTTGTACTCTGTGATGGGCCGGACAACTGGAGTTAGTCGAGTTAAGGACAGAGTGCGGGGACAGGACTCAAGCTAGGGACTGCAGCGAGGCGATAACTCACCGATGCAGCACCTCCTGCTGGTCATCTTGGGAATTCTCTCTTTCAGCACTCGGAGCGCCCTCTGCTGGGCGGTGCCTCGCCTGCCACTGGCCTCCCTCCCGGACCCCAGTGACCCTTTCCTTTGGGGTGCTACCCCCGGCAGTACCCCCACACTCTGGGTCTCCCCTCCCAGGGGAACCCCCAATCCTGGGGCCTTGCCTCAGTGCCTACTGCAAGCCATCATCTAGGCCCCGCTCACTGGGGCAACTGCAGTCTGTAATGGCCACTCATCATTGGCAAGGGGGTAGGACCTGTTGCCCCTGCCCAACCCTGGGCTGCCTCTCTGCCTTTCATAGGCCTTCACCAAGGCCTGCAGCCTGGGGGTTTACCAGGCTGGAGCTCCCCAGCTCCTCCTGCCCTTCCCCAGCCCTGCTCCACTTCAGGTACCCTGCTCTCAAGCAGCTAGGCCCTTCCCATGCCAGGGCTGGAGTGAGAATCCTCCAGCAGCTGCCCCACTCCAGGACACAACACGGTCTCACTGGAATGAACTGTGCAGGTGAGTTGCAGCCAGTTCCACGCGGGCTGCATTTAACCCAAGGACAGACGAGTGGAACATCCGGGCAGGAAAACTTGCCCCATGTCAAGGCTTTGCACTGGACCTTTGTTACCTCTCCCCCTCCCACCAAGTCAAGTCAGCCCCTCCCCGGCAGGACGCTTACAATGTTGGCTAACTTGCCACAGGTTTTGAGCGTCTGGATGGCAAAGGAGGAGGACACGTTCTCCATGGAAAGGCCGTTCACCATCACAACATGATCTCTTGTCCTGGAAAGAAAAAGACTCGGCTCAGGTAGGCTCCGGAGTGGCTAGGAGCAGGTCTCAGGCTAGGCACACGCCCCTGCAGGGACAGTCTGACTCCCGCTTCGCCCCCAGAGAGTCTGCTGATGGGAGCCAGTTCACGGGCACCTTCCGCAGGGGCAGGTCCCAAAATCTCCATGGCCTCCAATCTGCACCCCCATTGGCCTCTTCCTTCCCCAACTCCACCCCCGAGTCTGCCTCCTGATGCCAGGACAGGAGCCAGCAACTGGGACGGCAGATCACCTCAGGAAGCGAGTGCGCCAGGGGCTTTCCCAGCAGCTGCTAACTCTCCCCATGAGTGACCCCAGCAGACCTGCCTCCCAACCCCCCGCTCCCAGCTCCCCGAGGCATGTTCTGAACATATGACTGGAGCCAGGACCTCCCAGGCTCTAACTGACTCCCTCTCGGACCGTCAGCCAATCGCGCCCCTCTCTGTGCCTCAGTTTCCCCATCTGTAAAACTGAGACGACAACAGCGACTCCTCGCTGCAGATCAGCAAGTGTTTGACGTGTTGCTTCCCCTCCTGAGTAGGGAGGGACCCAGATCCACGACGCCCCAGAACCTGGGGAAGTTTGGATCCTCTCTTTGCTCACAACGCTTTCCTCAGGGAATCCTTCCGGCCCCATCTGCCACTCACTGGAGCCTGCCATCTGCTGGTCCGCCGGGTACCACATCGGAGACCACGATAGAGGGGTCCCCAGATGAGCCGCTGGGACGGTCCCTGCCTCCGGAGATGGCGATGCCAAAACCCCTTCGAGGGTCCTAGGGCAACAGATACATCCACGGTCAGAGGGTGCCGGCTGCCGATGGAAGGGGGGTGGACACCGGGGTGGGGGGCATTTCTGAATGGCTGCTAAGCAGCACTAATGGCGCCGCTGCAAGCCGCTTCCCTGGCAGGCCAGTCGCGTCGTTGAACGGGCTCACGCAGTGGCATCCGGCTGGCATGGTACCACCAGGAAGCTCCCACCACTGGGGGCGGCTGCTTGGCACCGGCCAGGCACTACTAGGGTCACCCCAGCTGGCTTGAGGCGGGGGGCTTGCGCTGCCAGGCTGGCATTAGCAGGACCCCACTGGGAAGCAGCTCATGCTGCTAGGAAGGCAGAGGGCCCCACGCAGGAGGCTTGGCTGAACCGTAATGTGGCCACCCACGATTAGAGCCCCAAGGCCCATGCTCCCGGCCGGCCGGAGACAGTGCAGGGATGGGGCCGGCTTACCTTGCTCAGCGTCACAGTGTGCTGCTCCCAGATGACCATCTCCTCCATGTCTGTGACCTGGGAGCCCGGGGGGAAAAGGACGGTCAGTCTACAAAGCCAGATTGTTGCCCCAGTCTCCAGAGAAGGGGGGGCAATTTGCTCCTGTCACTTCTCTAGACCCCTGGAGATCAGGGCATACTAGAAATCACGTTTAGCTGCAAAGAAACCAGCTGCTTTTTTCCTAACGAGGTAACTGGCCCCAGCTAGGGCTCCCGCGGCCTCCTCCCCCTAAACCCAGCCTTTAAATAACAGGCTGGCCTCTGCAGCTGCAGAGAGAGCCTCTCCCATTCAGGGTGTGTCCAGGCCACCGGGGGTAAGTGCGCTACAAACAGACAGCAACTCTCAGCATACAGGCTCATCTGAATGCAATGAGACCGAAGGAAGCCAGCGTGTGTGATAGTTACAGCAAGGGACCGGAGCACTGTAAACCACTTCACTGGCCCACGCCTCAGTTTCCCCAAACTCAAACAGGGATTGTACCAGTCCACAGCAACAGGGGGCTAGGGAGGGTTATTGAGGTTTTTCAAGCCTCTTCATGAATTTCTGGAACCTGATACCCAGAATGGTTCTGTTTAAAAGGGCCCAGTTTAGTCTGCGTTGTGGATTACACCCGCTGAAACAGTCTCAGGATCAGAGCCCTGCAAATCTGGATTCTCCCTCAGAAGGGAGGGGAGGGAGAAAGCTGAAGGACGGAAGAGACCAGCAAATTCCACCAGAACTGCGTCTACTGATTGTGAAAATCAACACTGCCTCCCTAGAGCCAGCAGTGCACAAGCTAGTCAGCGGCCACATGGGTCCAGGATTTGAATGTATCGATTCAAATGAGGAAGAAGGACCGAGTTTATCCGTGAGTCAGCCAACATGCCTGGCCCTCTGACAGGCCCTACTGGACGTTTGCCTGTTAAAAGACAACGATAAGTGCTAATACCGCTATTTCCATTCCCAGAGCTCAATGCTACTACGAACAGCACCATGCACAGCTGAGGAAACTGAAGCGCGGAGACGTGACTACCCCAGAGCACGTGGAGCGAGAGCCAAGCACAGAACGTAGCCGCAGAGCAGCGCTCCGGCGTTAGGAGCCAGCGATCCAAGACCAGGGAAGCGCAGAAACCCGCACGGTTACTTATTGCTAAACAGTTCAGGTGGGCACTTGAGAATTATGCTGTGTCACTCCGAGGAGGCAATGCCAGCGACTAGCTCGCAGAGCACACGGCCGGTGCCCCCTGCTCACGCCTCTCCTTCCTGTTCCTTCAAACACTCCAACCCAGCAAACTGAGTCCCTGGAGGAGGCAAGTGGGACTGGCATGGCACAGAGAGCTGGGCACATGCTGACCACTTCCACGGCCTGCCCTCCGGGGAGCTGGAGAACTCAGCCCTGGGCCAGGACACAGACCGGAGCTTGTTCTGAGTTAGTCAGCTGCCAACTGCTGGAGAACAGGCAGCAGTACCTGCAACTGCCCCAATCAGGAACCTGCTCAAGAGCCCCAGGATCAGGCGGGCGGCCCGTGAGTCACCTCAGCAGCCCTTCCCCTCTGGGGAGTTGAGTGCTGTCATCTGCAGTACACGGCCATGTGGAAGCAGAGGGGCTTTCAGCCCAAATGAAACACCTGCCTTCCAGCGAGAGCGCGAGGAGTCGTCCAAGGCTCGCAAATGCTGCACTTGCCGTTATTGTAACCCACGGAGTTTAGAAACGCTGCCTGTTCTGAGCCTCACCAACTGGGGGACCACAGCCCTCCTCCTGGGCCTGCCCGGGGGTCAGGCTGCACCAGGTACAGTCCACCAGCTTCCGCACCGGTCCAGGACTTTAAAGTAGCTATTCACATTGGGAAGGAGAATCAGGTTTATGTACAAGTCAGCCAATACGCAAGGACAGATGACAGTTCCTACTGCACGTCGGTCTATCAAAGGACAACAGCAACATATAATGAGCACTGGTACAGCATTTAATAACCAATAATTTACCAGTGAACAACTGTGATGCAGTGGGAATGTTCTTAATGTTCTCTCTGGATAGTGTGTGGGTGCCTCAGTTTCCCTGTGCATTTCTTGAGTGTTTATGTGGAGGGATAAGGGTGTGTCATTGGTGCAGAGCAGAGGGCCAGTGTAAGTAAGTAGCCGACACCCTGTCTCGGGCCTGGGCCCTTCCCCCCTCTCAAGGTGTTAGTTAGCTGGAAGGTGAATACAAAGGGGTCAGGTGACCTCCTGGCCCGGGAAGGAGACAAAGGAGAAGAAAGAGGAGGGGCTGGAGAGAGAATTAGTCGAAAGCTGGCTGGGAACAAAGAGTGAAGTGCACACGGATGTCTGACTGCCCCCCAAAATGGATCCAGCTGAGGGGTCGCGTTCGTTGTACCTATAAGCTCTGTTTTAATCATGTACCTGTCATCTAATAAACCTCTGTTTTACTGGCTGGCTGAGAGTCACATCTGACTGCGGAGTTTGGGTGCAGGACCCACGGGCTTCCCCAGGACCCCGCCTGGGCGGGCTCACTGTGGGAAGCACACGGAGGGGCAGAAGGTGCTGAATGCTCCGAGGTCAGACCCAGGAAGGGGGAAGCTGTGAAGCTCCTAGCCCTGGAGACAGGCTGTTCACAGAGAGGAAGCTTCCCCCACAATGCCCTGACTGGCTTCGTAGGGAGCAGTTCTAGAGCATCGCCCCGGGCACTCCGTGACAACAACATATAGTATGTGCTTACGCAGCAGTTTCCAATCATAGAGTAAAATAATAATATCCCCCGTTTACAGATGGGGAAACTGAGGTACAGAGCAATGACATGCAGAGACATGACCAATCCCAGAGCACACGGCATGACAGAGCCAGGAACAGAATTCAGGTCCCACAGCCTCACCCCTGCTTGCCAGCCCACTGATGCACAGTTAAGCAGTGTGAGGTCTGTGATCCAAGAAAGGTAAAAGCAGAAGCCTGCGTGTTCTCAGCCTGGCTTCGAGTACTGAGCAGACTGTGGATTCCTAATGGGCAGGCCCGTGTGCCACGGTCGTTATAAGGCCCCTGCCGTCAAAACGACAGTAAATACCATGTAGCTCCGATCTTGATGGACAGCCTGGTGCAGGACAGGTAGGAAATGGTCAGCGATCAGTCAAGTAACCCAGACCATACCCCTGCCGAGGGAAGGGCTGTCTGTTGGGAGGCTGGAGACCGGACGAGCAGGGGGCAGAAAAGGGGGGACATTGGCAGAGCTGTGTGGAAACTGCTCTCCCATTGTGCCAGCTCCAGCCACCACCAACCCCATGATTTTAAGCATTAACAGCCACTCCCAGAAAGGGACCTGCCAGTCCCTGCTCCTCCTCAATAGGGCCCCACCCTCCCAGCACCTTTGTCCCCTCAGCCGGCTTCCCGAGAATCAACCCCCAGCACCAGCGGCATCAACTGGGGCTGGTCACATTTCAGTGAGCACCAAGGCCCTGGCTCTGCCCCAGGTAGGGCTACCAACCCTCCAAGAGTCTCTGGGAATGAAAGATTATGTCACGGTACGAGATCTCCAGGAACAGATCCAACCAAAACTGGCAACCGTAGCCCCAGGACTGCGTGAGTGGAATTACACCAACACCAAACCAGAGTGAGAGCGGAGGCTCGGGCCCGAAAGCCCTTATCAGTGTCGAGACAACCACGCACAAACAGCCCCCCACCCCCAAGCAGATCAGCTGGGCTGAACATTCCCGCAGCTGGAAGCTTATCTGTTGGCAGGACAAGAGGCATTCCACAACCCGAGAGGACGAATCCTGAGCGGGAAAGGCTTCCAGGTGCCTAAAGAAGGGAAGAGCCGAAACGTGGTGTAAACAAAAAGGGCAGGTGGACTAAAAGCCTCCAGGAAATGGCGAGAGGGTTTGAAATCCACAAGCTGCCGAGACTGATCAAACCAGTGATTCCCAGGCCTGGATTGCCTTGTACAGTGAATAGTGAACAGACCGGGCCCGACAGTTGCTGCATTGCAGGGTACAATTAGAGAAGGGAGCAAGCCGCAAACTTCAGATCCATATTTAAAATACTCTGAAAGTTGGAGGGAGCTCTGGGTCGGCCCCTCTCTAGCCAAATCTTCCCTCTGTGGGGGAAATTACGCATCAGGTGGAATGTCCAGGTTCAAACAGAGCATCCCCCCAGCACAGGAGTTCTCAGAACAGCTGGCGGATGCAAGCAGTAAACACAATGTGTCAAGAAAGCAAAATCCATCACCACCCAAGTCGGGATACACCTGAAAAATCAATGTTTGCAGGTTATAGCGCGAGAGACAATAGGACAGCGCAGCTCCACGCAGAGCGTGTCTGCACCTGCACGAAGCCAGTCCCGGACCAGTGAGCGCAAAGGGGCTTTTGCCACCAACGTTAGCGGGAGCAGGGTGGGCCGTGAGCAGACTGTCCGCAGAATCATCCTGTTTGCGTCTCCTCCCCCTTGAAGTAGGTTGCCGGGCTGGGAGTGAGCCAAAGCGGCTGTCATTGGCCGGGTGAAATGAGTTTGGCAGGTCTCAGTCCGTGCTCAAAAGCCAGTCCTCAAGGAGGAGCGAGTATATCATGGAAGCCACCACACCCGATGCCCGGGAGTCACGCCCAGCCCGGGCGCCCAGGACTGAATGGGCCGTGAGGCTGAACTCCCGCTGGAGGGGCCCCTCTAGGTCAGGCTGGGGGCAGTGGGGAAGTGGACATTTGCACGATCGCTGCCTGGGTCATACCTGTTCTCCACGGAACCAGGATGGGTCCTTCACCAGCCCACAGTCAGAGCGACTGACCGTGCTAAAGGCTGTGAAGCCCTAAGAGCGGAGAACAGAACCCGGCAGCGCCGAGAGCAGGTGGCAGTACAGGATTCATCTGGGGGAGTTCCCAACACTCTCCCCTCCCCACCCTCAGCCGCTTGGATAAGATTGTTTTCTTAGCCTGGATTTACTGTCCTTTGAACGGGCCTCCGTGTAACTGGAGCAAGATAAATCTTGCTTCTCCCTTCAGATTGTTCCCCTGCCCCATGACGTCTGTTACCGGGCACAGCACTTGCAAAGCTACTGGCCCGGCAGAAGGCGCACACCTGCTGGGGAAAAGAGACTTGCCTGAAATCTTACAGCCATATTCCAGGAAGCCCCGGGCTGCTGCCTGTTCCCATGGGCAGGGCTGGCCCTGGGGACGAAGGGTTCCAGGAGCGCCAGGCAGCAGGAGACACGGATCTATGCGGAGCAGATTTGCAGAGGCCAAGAGATTTTGTGGTCAGCTACAAGGTTCAGGCACTTTACAACCAGCTCTTCCTTCTTCCAGCGAGATGATGGCTTACCCCTGCTGCTCCGCCTCCTCCCGACACAGCCAGGTGCGGGACACACCTATTCCAAGAGACCGGGCTGACGTGAGCTCAGGTGCTCTGCAGGTAGCCAGCTGACCTGTGTCCCAGCCAGTCTCCTGCCTGCACTTCCTTCTCATCTGGCACAAGGCTCTGGGCCAGGATTTACAGGCAGCTGACTGGGGAACAGAGCTGGCTAGAGACCAGCAGGTTAGGTGTGAATGCATCACGCAGGTAAGGGCGTCTGACACAGATTCCAGCTGCCAGGCAGGGAGCCTCTCTGCGCTCTTGGGAGGAAGGAGAAGGCCGAACGAAGTGTTTTTGCCATTCCACCATCACAGTAATGACAAATCCACGAGAGAATCCACGGAGTTGCACTAGATGAGCTTTAATGGCCCCAGGACTCCTGGGTTCCTTCTCCATCCACTAACTCCGCATTGCATTGGGCAAGTCACCTCAGTTTCCCCATTTGTAAAATGGGACCCCTAATCCTTATGCCCTGCATAGTACGGCAGTATCCCCCAGAGGCATGGCCAGGATCCAATTAATGCTCATTAACACGGGTAAGCTGCTGTGAAGTCCCAGCTGAAGGGAGCAATACAAGCACAAAGCATCAGTATCCTTCTGGCTGTATCCTCACACATTTCACGTCATGGACCACACCTTGGCTGGTGGACCCCTCCCCTCCATCTGTCTCGCCATTCAAGAGCCTGTGACCTCAGTTCCCTGGGGCACACGACAGCGATTTGGAAAGTATCCCGGATGTTTTAGGGTTTGTTGCTACATTTTAGCAGCTGGAAACGTGGCGAAGCCGGTTCCATGGGACCTCTCTACAGACTGCAGTTTGGGAGTGACATTAGCTCACCTCTCCTGTGTCCTCCCACCACGTCCCTTTATCTCTGGCGTTAGCAGGCCAAAAAGATCGCAAGGTGCAGCCGGAACGGAGCTGGTTGTGATTGTGTGTGTCAGGTTGAGAGCTGCAGGATTCCTCTGTCGTGTGCAGCATCGTTTGACATCCTCCACTCAGCGCCTCGTTTGCGGCGCGCAGAGAGCAGCGCAGGGCTTCGGGCTTCGGCTTCTCTTTGCTCTGCATCTTGTTGAAACTTTTCAACGAACGTTTACATTTGGAACAGGCACTAGGAGAATCCTGGCACTTAGCACAGGATTGCAAACGGCCCCAAAGCCAGCCTAGAGTGACAAGGGAACCAGCCTAGCCCATTCTCTTCTATTTAGGTTCTTATACCAGGCTCGTCACCACAGGATCTGGGCACCTCCCGGTCATGCATCGAGCATCGTGGCCGACATCCGTCCTGTGTTTGTTCTCTCCTCCTCTCCCCAGGGGCAGAAGTGCGTGCAGTGGAGGGGTTGGTTGTGGATTTTTTTTGGTAATCACACCCACACACACTCTCTCCCCTCCGCCCCACCCCCAGCTGGGGAGGTTTGTGATGGTCATTAGCTCGGGGGCGGGGGGGACTTCATTGCATGTCTACACAGCAACATAAGCCTGGAGGTAGTGGGATTCAAATCCACTCACCTGTGTCAGGGAACCCAGCGTCTACACTGCATTTTAATCCTAGGATAAGGATGAGCTAACGTGTGGTCAAACCAAGTGCTCCGGCATCCACACTGCGGGGCGCAAGCCCAAGTCAAAGACAACATATTGCCAAGTGCCTGGCACCCCCCACCCCCATCCCCACCAGCGTGGGGACTAGCCCCAGGACATGGTGCACAAGGGGAAACTCTACTGCCCACCCCGTTTCCTAACGGGGCCGATGTTATGGATGGACTGAGGCAACCATGAGGACCCAAATCACACAACGACCCCTCCTCTGTGGGCCGTCTCCGTAGAACAATGACCAGTAGAGAAGGTTTATCATGAACTGCCATCTAATCTGAGAACTGGGCTCTCCAGCTCTAGGCAGGAAAATGGCCCGTGCACCCGGTCTGAGGAGAATTAGGACACCAGGCTCCGGGAACATCAAACTATCACAATAAAACTCCGCAATGCTTCATTTGCAACCTGGGCTGTTCAGTGAAGGGGGTTGGGATAGTTGGGTTTTTATTTATTTTTGTCTGTTTTGAAGTTGGACATAAAATGTTGGTTTCAGGGGGCAAAACACACACACACACACACAAACACACACTGCTGCCAACTGCGCAGCAGTGTGAAGTGCCTGGTGTGAAGTGTGCTCCAGCCCTCCCCGCCCCCGCCCCGTCTCCCGTCTCCCTGCTCCCGCCGTACTCCAGGGGGCAGAGATAAGGGAGCGCTAGGAGGCTGGGGGGAAGTTTTGGGGCTGGCTCCCACGTGCTGCAGACAGTGCTTGTTGCCTGGCGCCTCTGCACACGCAGCCCCGGGGAGAGCAGTGGGGGGCTGGGATTAGGGGCGGAGTGGAGCGGGGACCAAGCACTGCCCTGCAGGGTGGGGGAGCAGCAGGCCAGGGCGGGATGACCCCCAACATCTGGGAGCCACCTCCCACCTGCCAGTTTTGTTCCCTGCAAGGTCTGTGCAACAGCGAGGAGGAGCCGGGACAGCAGCTGCTGCCTCCACTGCAAGAGGGGCAGAAACAGGGAGCCTGCGTGGCCAGGCAGTAACGGCCCTTGTGCCTGCCGCGCTGCTTCTCCGCTGCCGGGAACTCTGGGATACGTTTAGAGGACTTCTGGGACCTGGCTCAAGCCGGGGCTGCATACGCACAGCAAAGCAATAGGGCTCAGACCCTAGGACCCAACTTAACCCAGGCATAGGCCTTCCAGCCCTGCAGGTTCCTGGGACCCTCCGAGCCCTAGGTTAGGGTATTTGCAGTGTGGACACAAGGTGGGTTTGGCTTGAGCCCGGGCTCACACTGCTGTGTTGAATTATCCTAAGCTCCATCTCTTGGACATGGTCAATTCCCCTGCTTGTCTAGCGTCCTGTCTCTGAAAGGGTTCAGAACCGAGTGCTTTGGAGGAAGGATCAAGAAACCCCTACCCCTTGGGGAAGTTTATCCCTAACACCCTGCGAGGGATCACAGTAATTGCGTCCATGCCCACGCGTCCCCAGGCAGTACTCGGGCCATAACCGCCACCCAAAAGCTCACAGGAGGAACCAGACAAGGGAACCAGCAGAATGCAAGCTAGCAGAGGGTCCTGTCCCCCAAGCTCTGATTGGGGGAACATCCAGTGCCCTGATTGGCTGAGGAACTCTACATAAGCCAGGAAATAACAGACTGAACAACTAGAAAAAACGAGGAGTCCTTATGGCACTGTAGAGACGAACACACTTATTTGGGCATCAGCTTTCCTGGGCTAGAACCCACTTCATCAGATGCATGGAAGGGAAAATACAGGAGCAGGTATAAATACATGAAAAGACGGGAATTGCCTTATCAGGTGTGAGGGCAGTCTAAAGAGATAATTTAATTAACAGTAGAATACCAAGGGAGGAAAAATAACTTCTGTAGTGGTAATGAGAGTGGCCCATTTCAGACAGTTAACAAGAAGGTGGGAGGAACAGTAGGGAGAAATTAGTATTGAGGAAATTAGGTTTAGGTTTTGTAATGACAAAACCACTCCCAGTCTTTATTCAGGCCTAATCTGATGGGGTCCAGTTTGCAAATTAATTCTAGTCCCTGCAGTTTCACATTGGAGACTGTTCCTGAAGTTTTTTTGTTGAAGAATTGCCACTTTTAGGTCTATTATTGAGTGGCCAGAGAGACTGAAGTGTTCTCCCGTGAGTTTTTGAATGTTATGATTCCTGATGTCAGATTTGTGTCCATTGATTCTTTTGTGCAGAGACTGTTCGGTTTGGCCAATGTGTATGGCAGAGGGGCATTGCTGACACATGATGGCATATATTATATTGGTAGATGTGCAGGTGAATGAGCCCCTGATGGTGTGGCTGATGTGGTTAGGTCCTATGATGATATCCCTTGAATAGATATGTGGACAGAGTTAGCATCAGGGTTTGTTGCAGGGTTTGCTTCCTGGGTTGGTGTTTTTGTTGTGTGGATAGGTTAGGTTGTAGATCCTTGATGATGCGCTTGAGAGGTTTTAGTTGCCAGTAGCTGTCACCTAGAGCCCCCATTCTGTTACCTTCTTTGTTGGGCCTGTCCTGTAGTGGGTGACTTCTGGGTACCCTTCTGGCTCTGTCAATCTGTTTCTTCACTTCACCAGTGGGAACTGTAGTTTTAAGAATGCTTGACAGAGATCCTGTAGGTGTTTGTCTGTCTGGGGGATCAGAGCAAATGCAGTTGTATCTTAGAGCTTGACTGTAGACAATAGATCGTGTGATGTGGTCTGGATGAAAGCTAGAGGCATGTAGGTAATAGCATCCCCAATACCATCACGGCAAACCTGGTGGCTGAACTTTGTGACTTTGTCCTCACCCACAACTATTTTAGATTTGGAGACAATTTACATATTCAAGTCAGCGGGGCTGCTATGGGTACCCGCATGGCCCCACAGTATGCCAAAATTGTTATGGCTGACCTAGAACAACGCTTCCTCTACTCTCATCCCCTTATGTCCCTATTCTACTTGTGCTACACTGATGACATCTTCATTATCTGGACCCATGGGAAGGAGGCCGTTGAGGAATTCCACCAGGATTTCAACAATTTCCACCCCACCATCAACCTCAGCCTGGACCAGTCCACACAAGAAGTCCACTTCCTAGACACTACTGGGTTAATAAGGGATGGTCACAAACACCACCCTATATCGGAAACCTACTGATGGCTATACTTACCTACATGCCTCCAGCCTGTACAGACTAACACGGCTACCACTCTGAAAGCTGAGCTCCTCGAGGACTCCTTGGCTGGCTGTTACTATAACCCGCTCCTGCCTGTTCCGGGTTCCTGCCTTCTATCTGCTCCCAGCTCCTGCTCCTCCTACACCAGAGCGTGATGCTGTCTCTGGCACTTGACACTGTCTTCGGTACTGACCTTTGGCTCTGACCACTAAGCCTGACCACCATGCCTCGGTTAGAGACTGGCTTAATCCCTGAAGCTAGAGGTTTACATCTCTTAACTGTGAGTGTTCTTATTATCTAGTTTAAAATGTGGGAGCCGCTCTTTAAACCTTGCTAAGCTCTTGGCCTAGGACTGGGGCAAGGAGTCCCACAGGACTGGGAGAAGGGGGTTTTGCCAAGCACTGGTTTGGGTGTGTAGTAGAGGGAAGACAGAACGCAGAACCAGGGAGAGCACGCGCCCAAACGCACGCCCAAAGGAAGTCAGGCAGGATCCTGTAAGCACAATGTGACCGTGGGAGACGTTTCGAGAGAGCTTTGGCCTCTGATGTTGGCTAAAGAGGCCTGGGACAGTAAGCTAAGAAACTGCTCCTTTGCGCTTTTGCTTCCCCCTGCAGTTGGAGAAGCAGGACTTTGTACATTCCTTGGAAATAAACAAGATCCCAGGCAATCATCAGTTTCATAGATTTGAAGCCCATAAGGGACCACGGTGATCATGTCTGCTGTCCTCCTGTAGAACATAGCCCAGAGAACCACCCCAAAACAGGTATTTTAGAACAACATCTCATCTTGATTTTAAAAGAATCAGTGATGAAGACCCCACCACGACCCTTGGTAAATTCTGCGAATGGCTAATTATCCTCACTTAAATGTCTGGTCCCAAGTGAACATCCCGGGGCCCCACGTTTTGTCTAGTCACTAGACTCAGAAAGGGATAACTA
Source organism: Dermatemys mawii (assembly GCA_007922305.1). NCBI lineage: Eukaryota > Metazoa > Chordata > Testudines > Dermatemydidae > Dermatemys > Dermatemys mawii. The sequence continues at coordinate 10,650,828 of ML677376.1, read as the reverse complement.
TATTTAAGGAGCCTTGGAAAACGTGGGGGAAGATTTCCCCCTCTGCTAGATCCACAAATAGTCATTGGCAGGCTTTCTGTGGTACCTTGCAGGTTGCCAGTTAAAAGATTGATGTTACCATATAGTAATAATAGCAGTAACACGTGACATTTACATAGTGCCATTCACAAACTGCACATATACAGGAAATGGATACACACACACAAGGGGCTTAGATACCAACATGATAGGCACTGTTGGAATAACTATAATGCAGCCAGTTCTTGGGTGGAACATGGCAGCTGTTTTACATCACAAAAGAACGTTACAAAGCGGGGAGTGAAGTAGTGTGCTGTACAACACCCAAACAACGATGGTAAGAGAACATTCAAGTTGCAAAGTCAAGCACTCAAGTGTTCAGAAGTGCCAGAGCTGAAGTTACCCATTCAACCTTAAAATGACTGCCGGTGATGGGGTGCAATATGGTAGGCCTGCATCACACAGAATCATAGAAATGTAGGACTACAAGGGACCTCAAAAGGCCATCAAGTCCAGTCCCCTGTACCAAGGCAGGACCATGTAAACCTAGACCATCCCGACAGGTGTTTGGTCAACCTTTTCCTAAAAGCCGCCTGTCATGGGGATTCTACAATCTCCCTTGGAAGTACTTAACTCCTATGATGGGTGGGGTCACAGAGACCCCCTTGGGACTGCCACCTTTGTGCTGGGATTACTGCTGAGCCTGATTTGCCTGGCAGTTTGGGACTTCAGTACCCTGCCTTGTTGAGCCAGACACGCCAGCCTGCTACAAACACAGCCCCAGGTCTGAACCACATCCCTGCAAAGCTAGGCTTAACTGAAAACAGCTTAAGAAGTGTTCCTGTCTCCAACACCCAGATACCCAGCTCCCAATGGGGTCCAAACCCCAAATAAATCCATTTTACTCTGGATAAAGCTTATACAGCTGTGAAGGGTTGGGTTCCCCTCCGCCAAGGAGATAACAGGACAGGAGCTGGCTTTATCCGATTCCTCCTGAAGGAACTTGCCTTGAGCCCTGGCTACAGGAACTGCTTTCAACTGCCCCTTCCCCTAAAGCTGCATTTTCCACTGTTGCAGAGGAATTTAAAGAGACACTCCCTTATTTCCCCAGCACAACATGTGACTTCCCCCTTCCCTCTGGAGCTTTCAGCACAAGATTCCTTCTTGCTGCTAACAAACCCTGGGGGCAGATTTTGCCACACCAAAGAAATCATTTCTCAGTAGAAATGGTGCAAAATTGCGTGCCACTGTTGCATCAGTCAGCTCAGATGTGGACTGGTGTCTCCCAAAGTCCATTGTTAGCTAAGTACTCCCAATTACTTGAATAACCCCTTCACACTGTGTTGACCAAATCTGTCTTACACGCTTCCTACAGCAAATACTTTAAATACAAGCATAACACTCATAACTTCAGATATAAAAATGATACAGGCATACAAATAGGATGAATATATTCAGTAGACCATAACCTTTGCAAAGATCGGGACATGGCATGTCTAGCATAAAACATATTCCAATTATGTCATATTTACACATAAACATATTTCTATAAAGCATTATGGGTGCACGTCACAACTATCCTTAGAGTTAGAAAGTTTCCTTAGATCTGCCTTGCTGCAAATGAAGCCCATTACTTCTTGTCCTACCTCCAGTGGACATGGAGAACAAATCGATCACGGTCCTCTTTCTAACAGCCCTTAACATATTTGAAGACGTATCAGGTTCCACTCCTCAATCTTCTTTACTCAAGACCCGGGGTCTCCAAACTTTATGAGACAAGGGCCATATTAGATTTCTGAAGGGGCTTCATGGGCCAAAGCAACTGTGAAAAAATTTAATATATATACAAATATATGCCAAATCCCCCCTTTACTCCTCCGGCCACTGCCGCGGGGGCACTCACCCCTCCATACATGGGGCCGCCAGCAGCAGCTTGCGGGGGAGCCGCGGCTTCTCCACGTGCCTGCTCAGCTGGAGGGCCAGACAAATCGAAGCCGTGGGCCGGATCCGGCCCCGGGGCCGTAGTTTGGAGATCCCTGCTCAAGACTAAACATCCCCAGTTTTTTAATCTTTCCTCAGATTTTCTAAACCTTTCAGTCTTTTTGGTTGCTCTTCTCTAGACTCTCCCCAATTTGTCCACATCTTTCCCAACAGGAGGTGCCCAGACCTGGACACAATACTGCTGCGGAGGCCTCACCAGTGCTGAAGAGTGCAGGACGGTTACCCCTCCTGTCTTACCTACGACAATACACAACGGTTACTAACTCTTGGGTAACTGCTCTTTGCGCTGTGTTTTGCACGTGTTCATTCCACCCTTGGGTGTGCACAAAACCCCATGTACAGTGATTGGAAATTTCTCTTTTAGTGGCACCCGCCAGGGCGGCTCAAGCACCCTCTGCCATCACACGCCGCCATGCAGTGTATAAAGGGCCCAGCCGACCCAGAGCCCCCTTTGGTTCTTTCTTGTTAGACAGCCCTGATGCAGAGAGGCGGAGGGGCCAGGAGATGCAGATGTACAGCTGTGATGAAGTCGAGGATGTTTGTCGTGTTTTACATGACTAGCACGTGCACGCCTCAGTTTGGGAGCGAGTTTTTTGTTGCAGAGGACCAGGTGTGACCTTGCCTAGCAGCCGGGACCCCTGGACAATGGCCTGGAGATGGGGAACCCCAGCGACCGGTGACCTGGAGATTCAGAAGCCCGTCCCAGCTCAGCAGCCAGCCGGTTTTGGCCAGTGGGAGGACAAAGGGCTGAGGAGAGAAGACCCCGGTGACTTGACCAGACAGTTCCAGCCAGTGGGAACAAAGGACGGAAGAGAGAGGGCCCCTGAAATAAATGAAGGCAGGAGGGAAGCTTCCTTTTATGGACACCCAGACAGCTGGTTAGCTATAAAATCCCTCTTGGAGGCTGGTCTCTACTTGCTTTACCTTTAAAAGGTTCATAAAGCCCATAGGTAAAAAGGAAGTGGGCACCTGACCAAAAGAGCCAATGGGAGGGCTAGAACTTTTTAAAATTGGGGGAAAAAACCCTTTCCTTTTGTCTGTTTGTTGTTGTTCTCCGGAGAGCAGGAACTGGGCTGAACTATGATAAAGCTTCCTGTAAGCCAGGTATGAAAAACCATCTGCTCATACCTAGAGATTGCTTATCTGAAACCCCAGATATGTAAATAAGTCAGGGAAGGTCTAGGAAGACGCGATTAGGGTTATTTCTTGTTGGCTTGTGGATGCCTCTGTGCTAACCCCAGGTGCTTTCATTTTGCTTGTAACCTTTAAGCTGAATCTCAAGAGAGCTATTGTGATGCTTAATTTTTGTAATTTTTTTTTTGATCTAGCAAAAAGCCTAAATTCCCGATATATTTTCTTTTTTTTATTATTAATAGAATTTACCTTTTTAAAGAACAGAATTGGAGTTTTGTGTCCTAAGAACTTTGTGCACATGTTGTTTAATTAGCTGATTTCCTTTGTTCTTCTTTCTCAGCTCTTCCCTGTAGGGGAGTTGGGGGCTTGAGAGCACCCCACAGAAAAGAATTCCCAAGAGCGTCTTCCTGGGCTATCAAAGGGGTTCTGCACTTGGGTGGTGGCAGCATCTACCCATCCAAGGTCAGAGAAAAGCTGAAACCTTGGGAGTTTAATACAAGCCTGGAGTGGCCAGTATTAATTTTTAGAATCCCTGCGGGCCCCCATCTTCTGCACCCGAAGTGTCAGACTGGGGAATCAGCCTTGACTTGGTGACAGCAGTGGGATTATTCTGAAGCACAGGCACAGACCTCAGGAATTTAAAAAGGTGGACCAGGCACACAAAGGGTTCAGCCTGCCAAGCCAGGTAGTCCAACAAGCAGTTTTTTCCTAGCTTAGTGGCAATGAAATAGTTAGGCTAGAGTAGGGCGGCCTGTCATGAGGTTGCGGTCGGGCCACCAAAACCCTAGAGCAACTAGTCTTTGTAAAGCAGCACACCACGGAGAAGACAGACCCAGATCAAGCCCAGACATCCAGCTCCATGACAGAAATGCAGGGAGGGGCTGGGGGACCGGAGATTTTTCTACATTGATCAGCAGACCCAGGGTTTTACAAGTTGACTGAATGAGAGAGAGACTGGACCGGTCTGTGACTAGCCAGTCATATAGGGAAGGGTAGACTTGTACTCGGAGCCTCCTCAGGAAAGCAGCTACCACTGTTGTACCTTTTGTGAAAGCCCAACATGCTGCTGACAGGCTGAAAGGCAGTGTAGTGAACAGGTAACAAGAGTGCTTCTCCATGAATCTCAGATACTTGCTGTGACTTTGATAAATCACCACACGACAGTAGGTGGCTTGAGTTGGGGGCGGCATACCAGGATCCAGGGAGGGATAATGGAAGCCCGGTGGTCACGTAGAACTCTGTCTTTTGGAGAGATCTTTTGACCCAGTGCAGATCTAAAATTGGTCTGAGAACTCCCTTTGCTTTGCAGTGAGGATTTAATGGGAATAGAGCCCTTCCCTCTGAGACACAGCGTTACCTCCTCTATGGCTCCTACCTGCAGGAGAGAATGAACGCCCTGGAAGAGGAACTCCTCGTGAGAGTGGTCCCTGGATGTCTAGATAGAGCAGGCATTGAAGAAGCAGGAAGAGATGGTGGTTTGCGTTTATAGCCCCTATCTGATGAAGAGCAGGAGCAGAGTAATGGTGGGTCTGCTGTGGGCAGGGCAGGAGTATACAACCCTGGAGACTTTGAAATCACCCTAGAATCCTTCAACCCATGGAGCTTATAGAGTCTGTTTGCTACCCTAACAACAAGAGCCCTTCAAGGAATGGAGGCAAGTCTTGTAATGTTTTCTGGACCACATGCGGAAGCCCTGAGGACTGCAGCCAAGACCTCCTGTACATGGACGCCACAGAAGTCATGGTCTTAGTAGCTGAGACTGCCACATCTAGTCCAGCCCGCAGTGGCATGTGAAGACAGAGACTGCTCAAGCCACTCTGATGAATACCACTGAGGGAAAAATTTCCAGTGACTGTGTGCAGCAATGCATATGTGCAATCACTTGAAGAACAGTCTTTTTTTGAAACTGCATTCCGTATTGATTCACTGTAACCCCTAGATCCTTTTCAGCAGTACGCCCACCTAGCCAGTTACTCCCCAGTTTGTAGTTGGGCACTGGATTTGTTTCCCTCCTAAGGGAAGTACTTTGCACTTGTCTTTACTGAATTTCCTTTTATTGATTTCAGATGAATTCTCCAATTTGTCAAAGTCATTTGAATTCCAATTCCAAAATGCTAGCAACCCCCCAGCTTGATGTCACCCACTAATTTTATAAGCATATTCTCCACCCCATTATCCAAGTCATTTATAAAAATATTCAGTAGTACCAGACCCGGGAGAGAGCCCTCTATGACCCCAGTAGATACATCCTCCCAGTTCGAGAGTGAACCGTTGATAACTACTCTTTGAGCACAGTCTTCCAACCAGTGGTACCACCTTCTAATAGTTGTTTCATCAAGACCTCATTTCCAACTTGGCTTCTGAGAATGTCACGTGGCTCCGTCTTACCAACCTTACGACAGTCCCAGCGCCTTAAACACAAAACAACTTATCTTTTCGTGCCGCCCTCTACCTCAATCAGTGCCCAGGACAGAAAGCAAATGAAGCGGAGGTCCTGTAGGACAAGTAGTGATCATGTCATTAGAGATGCTATCATAATGCCTATGCATGAGTGGGTTGAATGAAGATTGCACAGGTAGGGAACAAACCTGGAGAATGTCAGACCACGTGGGTAGAGTTTGGCGAAGTTATAGGCAGCTTAAAGCAGGGGTTTAGAATGGAAAGCGTTGGGTCATCTGAGCTATAGACGTCTGCCTATAACATAACAAATCCCAAGAGGGAGAACAGGCTTGTAACTGAGGCTCTGGCTGAGGGTCTAAAGACCCGGTTCAATTCTCTACTCTGCCAGACTCCCTGCATGGAGCAAATCACTTGATTTCGCTGAGTGTGTCGTCTTCCGTCTCGGTATCTGCCCCTGTAAAATGTGGAGACCGTGACTTCCTTCCTTCCTCTCTCTCATCTGGTGAGACTGTTGTAAACTCTTCAGGGCAGTACAGTTCAGGCCCAACAACAGCTAAGGCTTCTAGGTGCTACTGTCATATAAATAAAACCGGAGGGTGAGACTGGAATTTGTCCAAATCAACAGGACTAGTTCTCCAACCACGGTAAAGAGGGTCATGGAATCTTTACTGACTAGGGGGTTGGGGTGCGGGAGAGGGTGAGGGGTGCGGGAGGGAGTTAGGGGGCGGGAGGGTGTTCCAACCTAGGGGAAGGAAGTTGAGGTGTGGACGCTGGCTGGGAAGTGCTTACTTCACGTGACTCCTGGAAGCAACTGGCATGTCTGGCTCCTAGGCAGGCTGGCACAGAGGCTCCCTGTGCTGTCTACACCTGTAGACACAGCTTCCATTGGCTGTGGTTCCTGGCCAATGGGAGCTGCAGAGCTGGTGTTCAGTGTGGAGCAATGTGCAGAGCCCCCCATGGCTGCCCTGCGCCTAGGAGCCGGACATGCTGGCCGCTTTTGGGAGCCACACGGAGCCAGGGAAGGCAGAGAGCTTGCCTTGGCTCTGCTGCACCACCAACTGGACATTTAACTGCCAGTCAGCTGTGCTGACTGGAGCCGCAAGGGTGTCTTTTCGACCGGGCATTCGGGTTGAAAACTAGACACCTGGCAACCCTATTAGTGACCCTAAAACTTGTTACGTACAGCAGCTAGGCCGGGATAAGATTTGGTGGCATAGTACTACAAAAAAATCAAAACAACACAACAACGTTTCAGAGGAGTGCCTTCGCAACCGTGCTGCTTGTGTTGGTGCAAGTCCCAATGCTTGTGTCCACACAGCTGCGTGCTGTGTTGCTAGACGCGCAGTGCACTGAGGGTAGATGTCCCAGTGTTCTCCACTGTGCGTTGGAGGGATATGTTCTGGCGTCATAGGGGACTATGAGATCAAAGGCCCAGAATTCCCTTTGATCTGTCCCTTGGGTCACCCCTCTGCTACCCCATGCTGCAAACACGGATGAGGCAGAGTGGAATGCCATGCCCCAATCGGACGTCAGGATCCCGTTGTACTGGGAAGGACACAGCAGACAGGGGCCTCAGCAGAGGATGCACTCGGTTGCCAAGGTCTAACAAATGAGGCGTTTCCCTGAAGGTGGCAGGACATGGCGTGAGGCAGATCTCTGGCGGGAATTGATTCCACAGCCAAAGCCCCGCAGAGAGTTTTCACCAGGCAGCGTGCTCACTGAACGCAGCTGCTGCAGTAGAGTCAGCAAGAGACCGTTTCAGAGATAGCCAGGTATGGACCACTGAGGGCCAGATCCTTGAAAAGTGCCTGGAATTGGCTGCCCATCATTGTAGAGTGCAGCACATTGGCATGACGGGATACCCTGCCTGTCTTGAGGCTTCTGGATTAGCTCTGTTCATCTGGTTCTAGATGCACGCTTTGGTATAGGGGAGAACTGGGCATGAACCGCTACTACAGCTTCAGTGCTTGGGGATCAGTGGGACTGGACAGGCCTCTGAACACAACTTCTCACAGAAGGGCCAGATCAGAAGCATGGTCAGAGATCAAAAAAGCAACTGCCAAGAAAAGGTCCATTCATTTAGACATGGATCAAAGATGGTTCTCATTGGACACCAGAGGCAGAAGTGACCTAGATGCTTGCAGGTTGCTTGAGCTCTGAAGTAGCCCACGTGGAATCCCTAAACATTGTCCCCTAAAACAAATCATCCAACCCCAAGAAATATTATGCTTGGCTACTGAAACCCCCAAGATCCCCTCTAGCTCTGCCTTTTCCTCTCTAAATCTGAAAGCACAAAAACCCCACAGGAGATCTGCTTGATCACCTTCTTCAAACAAAACGGCGCCTGAGCGTGATGGAATGCAGCTGATGGCTATACTATACCAGGTGGCCACAGACACCGTTGAAATTAAATCCATAGTTTCCACCCTACGACCAGCATGACAGAGTCAGAGTGTACTCCAAGCTCTTCCCAGGTAAATGGCTGATGGACACCACAGAATTTCTGAAGTGGGAGGTGATTTCAAGGACAACCAGTTACAGGTTATGAAGAATTTTAATATCAAGACTATTAAGACCAAAGCTAGTGGACCTAGAAAGCCACTCAAAATGATGTAACAGCAAGACTGTGGGTGTCCCGAGGGACTAGAGAAAGGTAAACCCTAGGAATTTGTCTTTAAACTGCTAATGAAGTTGGTGGTTCTGCCGGTAGATTTCTGGTTTGACACAGAACGGGCGCACTAGGTTCCTGCCTTCAAGCCCGCTCCAGAAGGTTGGCCTAGAGCGGTGCTTCCCAAACTTTAACAACCTCCGAACCCCTTTTACTAAAATGTCAAGTCTCGCGAACCCCTCCTAAAAAGGAATATTTCCAGGGATTTTCTCTTTTACCTGAATATAAAAGTAGTGATCTTGAAAAGATAAAATTTGTTTTTTTGACATGTTTATTACACACTATTATTATTTATCATTACAGTATTTTTATTACATTATGGAAACAGCAACACTCTTCCGAGATCTCAGTTTCATAGCCTGTATCACTTTGAATAAGCCTATTGTAAGACAAGGCTCCTACGTTTCATCAAGGAGTATCAAATGTGAAACAGCATGGAGGTATTTAAGAAGCCAACTCAAAGAATTCCTCCTACACAAGCATTCAGGTCTTGAGCAGTCCAGTACAACAAAGCTTAAACCTGTTCTTCATAATAATTTTAAAAACAATACTAGCTGCCTATTTAATTTTAAAAACAGCAAAAATTATCCACCTCCCTTTCCATTTCTTAGGAGGAGTCTTGAAGTTCAAATCTCCTCAGTGTGGTAGATATGTTTGCTTTGATCTGCTTAGCTCTTGGAAGTCCAGGGGCTCCAGGCTGCTGACCGCGTGCTGCCCAGGGACAGCTCTGTCCACCATTAGGGACTTTTTTACCCCAAGAATTCCCTGTAACATTCCACAAACCCCCAGGAGTTCATGAACCCCAGTTTGGGAACCACTGGCCTAGAGCATTGATTGTGAAGTTCCTGATGTTTACCAGCAACAAGGAGCTTGTATTGCAGAAATCCAGAGAGGGAAAAAGGAGCTGTTATGGGGGGAACCAGCAATAAAATACAGTACTGTGCTTTCAAGGTTATGCCCGTGACGAGAGCAGCTTTTAACCAGGCAAATCTATTGGCCAGGAAGATGGACTTGAAGTCTTTTATTAAATTCCCAGCAGTGCTTCATATTAAGAATGGTGAGATGATAGTATCATTCAGTTCCCCTCAGAAGGCCTCAAAAATCCTCAAACTTCTCCCTTGCAAGAAGAGAAGACCTCCATGGAATGATCAGACGGTGTGGAATGGATGTATTGCTCGCTCGGATCAAATATGCTCTAAACAAGTTGATGGGTGCTAGCTGATACGGATATGTTAGTTCCTTTCCCCCCCGCCCCCATTGGGGTTGAAGGGTTATCATCAATTTAATCCTATGCGTTAATGCATAGGAAAGGAGCATCAATATAAAATCCATCATTTGATTAAGAATGATCAATCATTGTTTTATTCGATGGTGCTTCCTTATGGACTAAGTGCATCAAGGGTCTATTGGTAATAGGTGAGGCTACGATTTAGTCAGGGCTATTTTTAGTAAAAGTCATGGATAGGTCACAGGCAATAAACAAAAAAATTCACAGCCCGTGACCTGTCCATGATTTGTACTATAAATACCCCTGACTAAGTCGTAGGTAGGGGCCCAGTGCTCTGGGAGGCTCCCAAGGGTGCTGCTTTGTGGGGGCACCGCTTTGTGGGGAGTACCAACACCACCAGCTGCCGGGAGGGGGGCCACCTGCTGCTTCTTCAACTGCTCCTGGGACCGCTGCCAGGGCCCACTGTGCTGCAGCTGGTCTCACCACCCTCAGGATCACAGCTTAGGTAGTCCCTGGGGCCAGCTGCCCGAGGCCGCCCCGGCAGCGGCAAGTGTGGCTGGCCCCAGGGCTGCTTCGGCCACTGCAGAAGTCCTGGAGGTTTCAGAAAGTCCTGGAATAGGTGACTTCTGCGACCTCCGTGACAGACATGAAGCCCTAGCCATAGGGGATTACTGGAGTTGTAATGTTTGGGCTGTGAGGATCACCACGTTTCACCTGTTCTGGACATCCACGCTGGGTATCATGTGGATATTTATGGACTGTTTAAACAGATTCTTCTTTTTGACTGTATAATACAAGTGTGTCTTTCTATCTCTCCACCCTCTTGTCTGATTTGATTTTTCCCTTATTTAATTCCTCTTTCAGCCACCCTCCTGTTACCCTCCCATGCTGGAAACTTCCTTCTCACTCCTGTGAAGTGACACCCGACTCCTGGATTAGATCCCTTTGGCTGCTTAGGTATGCAAAAGCTGTAGGATGGTCAGGAAAATTTGCAATTTCTTATTTATTCACAAAGCCACTCGATGTTTTATTTGGTATATTTTAGAAATGAGGCTCTGGTCATTAAATGTGTCTCCTGGGATACAAAACAGTTTAATAACCCCACAGAAAGAAAAACAAACCACATACTCAACGCTTAAAAAAAAAAAAAAAAGAAAGAAAGAGAGAATGTGAATAGGGCATGTTCCGGGAGACACATGTAACAGAACTTGTAAATTAATAGAGACTGGGGAGGCCTCTCAGTTTCTAGTTGCTTCAATTCTAAAGCCAGGGGTGTTGCTATACTCATATATAAAATGTTGAACGTTAATATTCTGAGCACAAGGTCTGAAATTGAGGCAGATTTACTGTCCACAAGGCTGAAATTAGCAATTCTATAACCGTCCTTGGCAATCTCTATGGACCAAACCAGGATGATCCCAAATTTTTTTTTATAAGTATAAATAGGGTTACCAGACAGCAACTGAAAAAAAAACAACAAAAAACCAGGGGTACTAAAGCACCAAAAAAGGGGACTGTCCCTTTAAAAACAGGACAGATGGTCACCCTAAGTATAAATGCCAAAGGCTATCATCCTATTATTATAGCTGGAGACTTTAATGAAACTCTAGACCCAGTCCTTGATAAATCTTCTCCATCTCTGTAATAAACTCTAATACTCTTCAGGTACTTCATTCATACATGGCTGACTTAGGTTTCCAAGATGTGTGGAGATTGGGTGATCCCATAGCCAAAGACTATAGTTTTTTCCCCTGCTGCTCATTCAATATATGCAAACTGGATTATTTCTTAGTGTCACAGGACTTGATCAGTTCTGTCTCTGATTGTAGCATTGGTACTATTGTTATATCTGATCATGCTGCTATACATACATCTTTTAGGCCTCCAGGGTAGGCATCCCTAGCTAAAATGTGGAGAGTAAATACCTCTCTGCCGCTTAATCCATCATTTGTTGACTCTCTCTCGCAGGAGTTTGGACATTTACTTAAAAAGTTGAGGGGTTCATCAGCTGCATACTTTGGGAAGCCTTTAAAGCCATCATCGGAGGTCGTACATCTCTTATGCCACCGTTAAAAAGAAACAGAACATAAAATTGATACCCTTGAGGATGAAATGAGGCCTTGAATAAAGACAGCACTTCTTCCCCCTCTGGAGAAGAACTCAGAACCTTCAGCAATCTAAGACAAGGGTGGCAAATTATGGCCCACAGGCAACATCTGACCCACTGGCTGATTTAATCCAGCCCTGGAGCTCCCGCTCCAGCTGGAGAGCAGGGTCGGGGACTGCTCCACGCAGCTCCCAGGAAGCAAAGGCACTTCCCCTCTCTAGCTCCTATGCATGGGGCACCCAAGGGACTCCGCACGCTGCCCCCACAGCTGCCATTGGCTGAGAAATGTGGTCAATGGGAGCTGCAGGGGCGGTGCCTACAGACAGGGCAGTGCGCAGAGTCATCTGGTCGCGGTTACGCGGATGAGCCGGAGGTGGGACATGCCGCTACTTTCGGGAGCTGTTTGAGGTAAGCACAGATTGGAGCCTGTACCCTTGAGCCCCTTGCGCGATGCAATCCCCTGCCCAGCCCCAGTCCTGATCCCCCTCCACCCTCTGAACCCCTTGATCCCAACCTGGAGCACCCTCCTGCACCCCAAAACCTTCATCCCCACACCAGAGCCTGCACCCCCAGCCGGAGCCCTCACATACACCCCCATGCCCCTATCCCCTGCTCAGCCCGGAGCCCCCTCCCGCACCCTGAACTCCTCATTTCTGCCCCCATCAAGTCCCCCCACCCCCGCAGCCAGAGTCCTCACCACCTCCTGTACCCCAGCCCTAATTTCATGAGCTTTCATGGCCCACCATACAGTTTCCATACCCAGATGTGGCCCTCAGGGCAAAAAGCTTGCCTGCCCCTAATCTAAGACATGAAATCAACAAATGTGTCCCAAAAGGCTGAGTTTGTTGTAATCTCTTTGAGCAAAATGTCTGGGAGTTTGGCAAACTGCTGGCATATAGACTTGAGCAAAAAGTTAACAGAAAGAAGATTTATTGCTACTATCACAAATAGCAACAATCAAATACAACACAGTCAGATATTGAAAGAATTTCAACAGTTTTGTGTAGCGGATGAGGGAATCAGTAAGTAACCTAGATAACTTTCTAGTCTAGTGGACTGTCTCAGCTAAAGTTCCTGCTGCACAAGAGAACTTTGTCCAATCCCATAAATCAGGTAAGTTTACTTTATAATAGACGTGGCTCAGAAAATTTGCACCCACTCATAGATTTTAAGGTCAGAAGGGACCATTATGATCATCTAGTCTCATCTCCTGCACAACGCAGGCCACAGAATCTCACCCATCCACTCTTGTAATAAACCTTTCACCTATCTCTGAGCCAGGGGTTGGCAACCTTTCAGAAGAGGTGTGCCAAGTCTTTATTTATTCACTTTAATTTAAGGTTTCGCGTGCCAGTCATACATTTTAACCTTTTTTGAAGGTCTCTTTCTATAAGCCTATAATAGATAACTAAACTATTGTTGAATGTAAAGCAAATAAGGTTTTTAAAAATGTTTAAGAAGCTTCATTTAAAATTAAATTAAAATGCAGAGCCCACCAGACTGGTGACAAAGACCCGGGCAGTGTGAGTGCCACTGAAAATCAGCTCGCGTGCCGCCTTCGGCACTCATGCCATAGGTTGCCTATCCCTGGTCTGAGCTATTGAAATTCACCAATCATGGTTTAAAGACTTGAAGGTGCAGAGAATCCTCCAGCAAGTGACCTGTGACTCATGCTGCAGAGGAAGGCGAAAAAGCTCCAGGGCCTCTGCCAATCTGCCTGAAGGAAAATTCCTTCCCGACCCCAAATATGGCGATCAGCTGAACCCTGACCATGTGGGCAAGATCCAGCAGCCAGACACCCAGGAAAGAATTCTGTGGAGTAACTTAGATCCCATCCCATCCAACTTCCCATCACAGGTCACCGGGCCCATCTACCACAAATAGTCAAGGATCAAGTAGTTGCCAAAATTATGTTATCCCATCACACCATCTCCTCCATAAACTTATCAAGCTTAATCGATTGATAATATTGCCACTCTGAGAGATTCTAAAAACCCATAGCTGTCATTTCTTTACACACCAAAAAGGCCTTTGACTGCATAGTCTGGGACTATCTTTTTCCTGTATTAGCAGGATTTGGATTTGGTGACCTATGTATTGCTTGGATTAATCGTTAATACTCTAACCCGACTTCCAGGGTTCTACCCCATGTTCTTTGGGAAGGACCTCAACATCTTTTCTTTTCAGATCCCACTTAGTCCTACAGAGTCTCTCCACCCGAACAATTGTAATGTCTTATTTTGCCCTTCTACAGAATCTGGTTCTATTTGCAGCTCCGCTGCTGGCTCGCTGCATGATCTGGATCAAGCTGCTCTCTCTCTCTCTCCTTTTGTGCTCATTTTCCTATCTATACAATAGGGATCAGGACCGGCTGTGATGTAGCCTCACTGTTATTAGTGCATTCCAGCCCACAGCTCTCATAGCACTTTACAAACGTGACTACATTAAGTCCCATTAAATCCTTGTGAAGTAAGCCATCGTTTTATCCCCATTTTACAGACAGGGAAACTGAGGCACAGAGCAGATTTTACAACACGTTTATGGCAGAGTCAAAGCTAGAACCCAGATCACTCAGTCCGACACATTAGCCACAAAGCCAGGTTTGTCCCTGCTTTGGTCAGTGGGAACATTCCATAGAGTTTGATATTCCATGGGGCCACATTTCTTAGAGCAACCAGAAGAGGGCATTTTTGTTTTGGTTGCTACTCTTCAGTAGACTTTTTATTTCCACTCTGCAAGGTCCCTGCTGTGCTAGCCATCAGCAAGTGTGAGATGGCATATCTACCTTGGGAGAGACGTGCAGTGGAGACATGCAGAGTGAAGCAGCTGGTTTTAGTACCAATTTATACAGCAGTCTGACTCCAGAAGAAACACACACACACCCGAACGTTCAGACTCAAACCTCAGGAATCCCAGCCGTGGCCATCAAATAAGCCACGAGCCTTCTCAGGGGGGACAGCAACTGCTCAGAAAGAAAAGATGTGCAAAAAAGGAGAGGGACAGTCCAGACAGAATCATCTTTTCACAGATGGGAGTCCCAAAGGCAGCATCGTCTGGCGGTTAGAGCAGGAGCCTGGGGGTCAGGACTCCTGTGCTAGTTCCGTCTCTTGGCCTTGGGCAAGTATCTCCCGCCCTGTAAAATGGGGCGGGGGAGACTTTGTAAAGCACTGGATCATCAGAGAGAGGAGCCAGAGAAGCAGACTGTTGGGTTTACAAACCAAAAGGAAGATGCAGGCTGGGCCCAATCCTGGGAGGCTGGGCCCTGGCGCCTCTGTTCTAACCCCAGTGTAGGGATTAGAACAGAGGTCAGGATTCAACTCCAGAGAGAGGCTGCCGAGCACGTTGCTGGGCTAGGACTGCAGGAATTCCCCAGAATCCCCATGCGGCGCTGTAGGGGGAACTGGGCCCGCGCTGGCTGTGGCTAGAGGTGGACTGGAACCAGAGAGACAGCGCAGTGAGGAGTAGCACAGAGGCAGGTTGCTTAGTGACTGAGCCCAGTTGCTTAGACACCCGCCAAAGCAGATGCAATTCACAGGCTCCTAGCCTAGGTCTGAACTGGCTTCAGTCTTTGACCCGAAACTCCTCTGCAGGGCGGGACAGCGGGTGTTCAAACACACTAGTTTTGCTGGCATCAGGGAGGCAATCTGAGCCGTTCAGAGTTCTCCACCCTGCTACACAGCCCAAGGTGAGGGGCAGGCTCTATCGCCCCTAGCCCCAGCTCTCTTTTACTGGCTGCCCGGCACAGGGAGTTCGGAGAGGCCAAGTGAAAAGATAAACTAAGTGGTTTTGAGGAAGGAGGGCCCAGGGGGAACACACATGCAGTCCCCAGGAAAGGGCTCTCTCCTCTCACGGCACATGGGAGTGTCCAAGTGAGGGACTCATGAGAGGCTACAGCCAGATTGCTCACTCTGGTAAGGGCAAGTTTACCTCCAAGCACGACCACTACACCTTACTAATGACCGGCAGCCCCCTTCTGCTAGGCCAGCCTCAGCCTCCCCACCCCCACTGCTCTGCCAGGGGGCTTGGGAAGGATCTGCAGCCCCTCCCCTGAAGTTCCCCTGGATCCTCCCACCCCAAACTTTTGCACTCTGATGAGTTTTGCTTCGGCCTCAGGGAGGGCGTTTTGTTCCAACCCTTGGGGCACCTAAACACTTGCCTTGTTGTGGTGTGTGCTGGGCGCTCAAGGAGGGAAGACACCCAAGCAAACAGCCAGAGAAGCTGGTTTGGCAGGTTTCACTGCAGAAACCACCCCCACCCTCTCAGCCTGCTAAATCAAGCAGTATCTGAAAAAAACCAACCATGGGTCTGGCCTGACCAGGGGGCTGAGAGCCATTGAACCAAGCTGTAAACACTGTAGGGGATGGAACCACTTCAAGCCAGGGGGCAGCCCCCACCCCCCACGCCCAGTTCCAGCACCCATGGGCCTACCAGAAGGGAGGGGACAGCAACAGCCCAGTATTTGGTCACTGCGACTGAGCACGGAGCCCGTCACACCCTGACAGCTCACAGTGTAAACAAACCACCACAGTTGTGAAGAAACTAGAGGCAGGGAGGGTCTGGCCTTAGAGTTTCTCTTCAAAACCACTGCTTCACGCCCCGGTGCCTTTTCCACCAGCTCTACCAATCCACGAGGGCTCCACAGGAATGATGCGATTGCAGGACGGGGGCCTTAGGCTAGGAGCCCCGAGTCAGGGAGCTTGGCCCCTGGTTTGTATATACAGCACCGGGCGCGCTACAAATAGCTGTCTTGTCTTTTCCTTCCCTACTGCCCAGCAGAGAGGTGGCTGAACAAACATGCACTTGCCCCAAGGGCTTAAATTCAGATCAGGTCCCATCTGTGCTACAGATGGAAACATATATGGCCAGATCCTCTGTCTTTGTTTTATTTGCAGCATAGATTTGGACCCTGTCACATATGCAGAGTTGGCTCTAGGTTATGCTTGTGTAAATCCAGAGTGACTCCTGGATTCTCTCTATAGAATGCTGCCTAGAATGTCTTAAAACTTGTTTTTCATCAAAGCGCCTTCGTTGTCTGCAGCTCACCTACTTACGCCTCCCTCTGCCCAGCAACATGCTTCAGGGTCAGCAGAGAGATTGTTTACATCCAAGCAAGCTGTTTTGTGGCTAAGGCTTGCTTCCCTGCAGGCCCCCTGAGACACACCACTGTGGAGGAGCTCAGATGAGGAACCTGTGACATGAGTCAGGCTTTGGGGAAGTCAGCCTAACTCTTCAGAGCTCAGAGCTGACATCAAATCAATTCAATGCCCCAGCATTTCAACGTTCGGCTTCCAGGCTCTGGGCTCAGCCCTGCGTTAAAGTCACTGGCCGTAGCGAATGATTTAGTGCCAACAAGAGCAAAAAGGGAGTTTCCTTTACAAAACTGCTAGTAGAGAGGGGTTCCAATTGCAAAATGCAGTTCTAGAGCTGCCCTCCCTCCCTTTAGCGCATGGGGTCTGATTCTTCAGAAAGCCCCTATAGAAGTCAATGGGGATTTTTTAACATTGCTCCCGCTATTCCAGGGGAGCGCTAGGTAATTTTGAACACACCCCTCCCTCGGAAACACCACAGCAGGGTCTAAGAGGCACTTCTACTGTCCCCCCTGGCTTCCAGGGAGGGGTGCTGACAAAATGGGGAAGATAGGACTTTTTCCAACTCCAAAAGTCGGTTGTTTTTCAGCTCTGTGCCGTCCTCCAGGAATTCCCTCTCCCTCCACCCCAGCCCAGCTCAATCAAAGCCACAGATTCACCGCCAGGAACACTCACCTTGGGGGAGCGCCAGGGGTTTGCTCCTCAACAGCAGAGAAACTGGGATTCAGCCACACATAGAGACGCCTCCCTGGTGCTCCCCTACCAGGAAGGAGACAACTCTCCACTCTCCAGGTAGAGCCTGCCTGAAATATGCAGCAGCCGCCTTCATTTCAGGGCGGGGGCTCGCTTAACTCTTTGTGGGCGGGAACCTGGAAGGCAAACAGAGGGCGAAAGAAAAGGTAACCATTGGGGAACAGGACTTGGGCAGCTAGGCTGGCGTTTAAGCACACAGGAGGACAGAGAGCAGGTCCGAAAATACTCCTCATACCTGGGGGACCCCTAAAAGATTAATGGGGAGCAGGAGAGAGAAGTCTCTGTATTGCAAGGGGATGGGGCTGATCTAAAGCAGCCTTGCACGTTTCTTTCTCCCCCTCCCCAGCTCACCTGGGAGGGGAGTTTCTTCCTTAGCATCTCCCGAGCAAGGACAGGTGAGGGGCTGAGAAACTGGCATGGCATTTTTGCCAGGGGGATCAAACATCACTTTCCTCCCCAGCCTACCGGGGTTTTGAGGGCACCTTGGCCACAAACCTCTGGCCAAGGTGGGCCAGATGGATTCTCAATCAGCCAGAGGGGTCGCTATTGAGCAATGAGAGTCCCTCCCCAACTCCCATCCCTGGGGCCTTCTCTTCCGCAGCACCCTCAGCACCGGGAATCAAGAGTGGGGGCATTCTCTCCCCTATGCTGACTGGCGGCTAGCTCCGACCCCCACCTGCCCTGCACACTCAATCCCTCATCTCCCCTACCCTCTTCCATGGCCCCGCTCCCTCCCTCGTCTCCTCTAGCAAATCCCCCTGCGCCCACGAAAGTCCGTCTGACGGATTAAACAGAACCGGCAGCACTAAGTGACATTTATGGCTGTCACTCTGCTCGCCCGTTACCCCCTCCCCCCTTCCCTCCTTGGGTCTGGGCTGCTTCGGCTGGAAACTCTCCGGGGCAGGGACTCTCTAGTACTCTGGCTGGCCAGTGCCTGGCACAATGGAGCTCCACCCTCAACTGACCCTCACCTGCCTAGGTGCTTCCATAATAAAGCACAATAAGAATTTCCCTACTCCGCTGTCCCGTGCAGACCAACATCACGAAGCCCCAGGGCGGGGCTGCTGGTTTTTGTTCACTGAATTCAATAGAGCAGGGCCTGCCTGCACCAGTGTGGGATTTGGCCCATGTGTCATCCGCAGCCAGGTCAACAGTCCACGTCCTGCGGTGTGTCCTGAGGGCTGTGGTCAGTGTTGGATGTTATTGAGGAGGGCGTAAAAGTCACCTTAGACAGCAGCCTGATTGCGCAAGGCTGAACAAGGAGAAAAAAAATTTCCCTACCGTCGGCAGCGATCGGCTTTGTTCTATCCCAGTGCACAAGGCAGGATTACGTTATAATCTTAGCCTGCAGGGCCACCAATTTCATCCCTGCTCCTGGAACTGCCCATCTCTGCGTTTGATATCCAGCATAGCGGTGTGAACACAAGGTGAGGAGGGAGGAACTTCTTAGCTCTAATCACATCTCTGACCAGGATTCTTTCCGGGGACCAAGGCAGGAAAGTTCCTCTCTAGCTCAGCGTCCTGGGCTGTGAAATGGAGATAATAATATTTGTGTCTGTTGGGGGGTTGTGACATTGGTCAATCTCTGCACAGCACTTTGAAGACATCAAATGATACAGAAGGCTAAATATTCTCATTAGCTACAGTGTTTGACTCCACATTCTGCAGCTGCATAAGTGTTGTCTTGGGAATCAGGTTTCCATTGCTTTGAGAAGAATGCTGAACTAACACTGTCACTCAGGTGCTGGATCCTTAAAGCACTGATCCTTCCAAATTACAGACCAACTGCTAATGGGCTTTTTCTCTCCCTCCTGGACCCACAGACCAGATCCCTTCTGAGCTGTAGAAATCTCTCCTAGCCCCTTCCTAATATCAGATGGGTTATTTTTAGACAAGCAGATGATTGTCTGGTGAGTGAAAATCTCCTGGGAGATACAAATAAAACTCAACAGTGGCAGTTGAACACTGCAAGCACCTGGCTCTCCCAGGGAGGAATCTTTTGACAATCTCTGGATAACAGGTAATTTCCACAGGCCTTCCCAAATTAAACAAACACAGCTGAAGACTGATCTAATACATTATGCACATCATCATGACTGATACTTAATCACAGAATGTGAGGGCTGAAAGGGACTGCAGGAGATCATCTAGTCCAACCCCCTGCTCAAAGCAGGACCAATCCCCAATTAAGTCATCCAACAGATTTTTGCCCCATATCCCTGCAGGGCCCCCTCAAGAATTAAACTCACAACACTGTTTAGCAGGCCAATGTTCAAACCACTGAGCTCTCTCTCCCCCTCAGACTCACAAAGCTGTTTATAAAAGTGAGTATTTGTTATAATTCCCATTTTACATACGGAGAAAGTAACAAGCATATAGGTTAAGTGACCTGACTATAATCAAACAGCAAGTCAGTAGCAGACTCAGGTCTCCTGATTCCCTTCATTCCCCAGACCATGCTGCAGCCCATGTCTCTGGATTTCCAGTGCAGGAACCACTAAACTCCCTCCCTCCCTTCCTTCATGCAATCCATATAATCAAAGAATAACTGAAGGCACAAGGCCAGAGGGGAGCTTTTGCAACCCAGGTGTCATATTGGCTTGCTAGGTAATTTTTACTTAGAAAAAGCTGGGGTGTCCTATTGTGGATTCTACCTAGGACCCCGATTCTGCAAACACTCACCTGCTTAACTTTACTACCACAAGTTCTCCCATTGACATCTGTGGAACTACTAACAGCAGGGAAATCAAGCCTGTGTGTAAGTGTTTGTAGGATGGGAGCCTCGGTCTCTATAGAATAAGGCTGCACTACACCTTACTCTTCCTGGCCCCCAGTTGTACATCTCGGTTTACAGTACACCCATCAAGGAATACGGGAGCTAATTAGGAAGTATTCAAAAGTTTTATGAGGCTTAGAAACTGAGCAAGTGTGATGGGGTGCTGACTCCACACTAGCCAAGCAGGGGTTCATGAGACTGAGGCAGGGGCCAATGAAGTGGATAGGCCACAGCTGAAGGGAATTAGGTAGCCCTGGATTGATGCTGGAGCCCAGCTGAGAAGGGCTAGGCAGGGCCGGTACAAAGCCAGGAAGCTGGCAGCAGAAAAAGGTGGCAGAGGGACCCTATAGCTGCCCTCTGGAGATTTGGCTGAATGAGTGATGACAACATTTGCCATTCAGGTGGCGAGTGTAGGTGTGAGGCCATGCCTACCTTAAAGAGAAAAGGGGTATTTTTAATGTTACTATCCTAGTAAAGAAAAGGCAGTTGTAGTTTTAACATGGCCTAGCTGGGCAAGATAAACCTATAGCAGCCGTCACATTCACAGCATGTGCACAGTGCTAGAAACAAAACAGAAATGCTCTTGCTGGAAGGCTGCAACATACCAAACCTTTATTTCCTAGAATCCAGAAATTGAACACACACAGCAAATGCAGAGCTAGACAAAGCAGGCTGCTCCCTAAGGCAGCGACGCACAACTCAGTCCACCTTGAACCAGATTGGCTCTTTTGCAGACTCATTGCTGAGGAGCCCCTTAGAATTTAAAGTGACAACTTATTTTAACAAGTTTTCAATACACCAGTTAACACTATTAAAACCGTAACTGCCTTTGTAGTCTTCTCTAGGATGTTACCGCTGGTTAACACATTAAAAACACATTTTTTCCTCCTCTCATAATGAAGACAAGGCTGAAAGAAAATAAAAGGAGCGGCCGGGGCAAATCTCTACACTAGATGGTGCCATTGTAAGGGAAAAAGAGATGACCTGTCAGCAGTCTGCCATGAGTTATTGTGAAGTCCTGGGCTTGTGAGAGTCGAAAACAGGACATAGCGGGTGGGGGAGGCCAGCACTTTCTCAGCCCAGGATCCTGAAAGGGCGATATCGGAGGCACAACGCTAAGAGAAATGGGTTATTACGAGGCAGAAGGGGATTGTTTCTTTGAAGAGCTTCTTTTAGATGCAGCATCTTCCACAGCTGTTAGGATGTTTCATGTGTAACGGGCGGCTTTGGGATCATCCTTCCTGCTACCAGGCGGAGTGCCCATCAATTAGATCAGCCAACTCAGCTTGGCACTGGCATCCTCATGACTTGCTCACCCCTGGAGGGCATGTCATGTTGCCACGCCAGAAAACAAGCGCTGGCAGCCTCCCAGCAACGGCAAGTATTGCAAAGAGAGAAACGGACGGGAACCTGGAGGGAAAGAGACGCACTCTCAAGGGGCCAACAACCCCGGTGTAAGGGGGGACAGTTCTATTGACTTCACTGGAGCT
This sequence comes from Dermatemys mawii, assembly GCA_007922305.1. NCBI lineage: Eukaryota > Metazoa > Chordata > Testudines > Dermatemydidae > Dermatemys > Dermatemys mawii. The sequence continues at coordinate 10,629,166 of ML677376.1, read as the reverse complement.
GAGCACACGTACAGCTAGGCTGAAATGGACCCAGTATTAGGGAGCTGTGGAGAGATGGAAAAGGCTTTTGGAAGAGAAGCTGTGGCTGATTCACCCGTTAAAAGGACCAGAGTCTATTTCAAATCTAGTCCCGTGCAAACAGGAGCTGCAGGTTCTGACGACTCCTCTCCTGCCCCCTTTGCAAGCACATCTGCCTGGTTTAGGAAGGTTTCTGTATGGAAAAGCTCCCAATAAAAAGAGGAAGTGACTGACTTCCTGCCATGTCCCTGTGCTAAAGGAGGCGTGCCTGCACTGGGAGCAGAAGCGATTCCAGGCAGTATCCAGCCATGTCCCGGCACTGATGAGGTGGGGGAGGGTGGTATATGCAGTTGCCTTGGCGAGCTCAGCGCATCCCCTATGTAGGGAAGAACACCACCGTGTGCTGCCCTGCCATGCCCAGGCACCTGTGAGTGTGACACCATCTTCCTGCTGTCCTGTGCCATCCTGCCACTCTGTGAAATGGGCATGGGGCGGTCCTCCCACAGGGTGACAGTTCTGTTGTACTGAGGCTAGGCCATGTCAGAGTGGTGCTCGGGGAGGAAGCGGGCACGCTCATGGGGTCCTTGGGGGAGGGCAGTGGCTTACACTGCCCTTCTTCCTTTTGAATCCAAGCCACCAGAAGAATGTAATATAAGGCTATATATCTACCCACACCATCTTCTACTATACCCCTCCCCACCATGAAATCAACCAGAGGCCCCCCAGTCATAGCCAGACAACCGGAACACTGCCCTCTGCGAAACACTGCGAAAATCAGGACACACCCATCTCCTGGATAAAAAACTGCTATATTGGAGGCTCCAGTTCAATGGGCTGGTCCCAGGATCTTGCTCCTTTGGGATTGGCTGCGATGTCCAAGAAGTATTCTCCTTGAGAGGAGAAGGGGGTGGTCAACAGCAATTGCTTTGTCATCCAAGGTGAGACTCAGACTCAGGTTGAAGAAATGATGGTCACAACACAGAACTACCGGATCCTGTGTGTCAAGGCAAAAGTGGAGCAGAATTAGGTGGTGCTGGTATATGAGAGAAAAAGATGTGCCAGCACCTGGTAATAACTGACTGTACAGCCTGGGCCTACGTGGTTAAGAATAAGAGGGAGTGGGGGGAAGAGGATTGTTTCAGGTCAGTTCTCTTGGAGGGCAGGGTGTCGCCGAAAGGCCACTTTGGGTTTGTCTAGAATCTAAACAAGGATTTAAAGGTGCGTTGTTAAAATGTGCTCTCTAGCATGTTCTAGCTAACATATTAGAAGTGTAGTACAGGTAAGGCGGTGTATTTTAACACTGGTTCTCAACCAGGGGTATGTGTAACCATGGGGATATGCAGAGGTCTTCCGGAGGTATGTCAAGGCATCTAGATATTTGCCTAGTTTTACAATAGGCTACATTAAAGTACTAGTGAAGTCAGTACAAACTAAAATTTCATACAGACACACACATGTTTTTAGTGCTCTATATACTATTCAGCGGTTCTCAAACTGCAGATCAGTTCATTTTAATGGGGGTGCCAAGACCAGCCTTAGACTTGCTGGGGCCCAGGGCAGAAAGCCACATGGGGATGAAACCAAAGCCCGAGTTTTTGAGAGGTGAAACTTGGGGTATGCAAGACAAATCACCTAAGGGTGCTGGTCACAGAACTGCTGATTCAAATTGGAAAAGGGGAGCCTCAATTTCAAATCTAGTCAGTTTCAACTATGCTGTAAAGTACTTGCAGGTTCCACACCTGGTCCTGACGGCCCATTTTCCCATTCATTTCACAATCACATTTCCCCCTATGTGCACAACCAAAGCAAGGTTTAATACTGCAGCCGACTGCATTGCTCTGTCTGTATGTTGGTGATGCAATAACTCGACCGCGTTGTTCTGTGGGTCGGTAATGTGATCAGTTTTGAATCCTGCATCCGATTAATGCTAAAATGTCAAGGACTGGTATCAATGGTCAGAAACCTTTTATGGTGGTGAAAAGTGTGTGGTGGGGGGGAAGTGGGAAATGGGGCACACACAGAGCCCCTGCCATCTGGTTAGCAGAGTGTCTGCTTCTACCACCTTAGTCTGTAGATTAAAGAACCAGCTAATGGCAGGAATTAATACCTTTCAGCATAACCTCATTCCCCAGCTCTGCTCCGGCCTGGTTTAAAATGTTGGCACCTTGAAAGCCTTCTCTCCCAGACAGAACAAAAAGAGGAGAGTGGTGGGGGGCATGGAACAAAGGAGCAAAGGTGGAAATGGGGGCCCAGAGAATCCCTGGAAGGGGGAGGTAGAAAGAGGGGACACTGGTACAGAGAGAAGGGGGACTAGGAAGAGGCACAGAGAGCTGCTGGAATGAGGGAGTGGGTGGGAGAGTTGCAAGGAGGGTGGCACCCAGGGTGGTCGTGGGGGGAATGGAGGGATGCGGAGACCCCCCGGGGCGCGCGATAGACATGGCAAGCACGGGCACCGCAGCGTGACCCTCGGGTTAAAAAGATTTTCCTCTCCTCTGCTGCCGAATGAACACCCCCCGCAAACAGCGGACCCGACTGACCCTGCCAGGAGACGGGGTGCCGGGGCGCTGCCCATGCACATTGATTGGTCGTTATCTAGATCACGGCAATAGGAAGGGAGACCCCAGGACCAGGGCTCATGGGGTCAGAAACGTGCGAAGCAGCCACGTGCTGCAGGGTCAGGCCATGGACGCCGGGTTCTACCGTGGGGCCATCTGGGCAACCAGCCCCATGCCAGGCCACGGGGCAGGGGGGCAGGGGGCGGGGCAGGGAGTGTGTGAGCGGCGACCCCTCCCCCCGGCACTGCAGAGGGCGCGGGGCAGGGAAGCCGGCGGGGCCGCCCCGCCAATGAGAGCCTCCAGCGGCAGGCCAGGCCGTGTTGCCATGGTGACCCGGAAGACCCCCGCTCTGAGGACGCAGTGGGCGGGGCCGCTCGCTGCGCCCCAGCCAATGAGAGGCGGTTCCGGCTCCCCGTGGGCGGGGCCAGGTGTCTGTGTGACTCTCCCTTCCCCCGCTCTAGGGGTTTCTCGCGCCGGGGACAGCGGCCGTCTAGTCCCGATAGCGCCGCTCGAGAGTCTCTCACCCCGCCCCCCCCGCCCGGGGATCTTCTACCTCCGCTTCCTGCCGGCTCTATGATCTTCTTCCGCCTCTGGCGCCCACAGGGGCGCCTCTAGCCGCCGCACTCCCGGCTCTATGGTCCGCGCGGCCCGGGGCGCTTCCCAGTCTCCTCAGCGCCCGCGTCGCTGCTGCTGCCGGCCGGGGCCGGGGCCGGGGGAGCGCGCGCGCGGGGCGGCGCTGCCGGGGCCTGCCCAGCCTCCCCGCTCTCGGCGGCCATGGAGCTGGAGGTGCCGGACGATGCGGAGAGCGCAGCCGAGGCCGGAGCCGTCACCCCGGAGGCTGGATGGGGGGCACCGGACTCGGCCGGAGGTGAATGAGGGGCGGACCCAGCGGGGTTGTGGGGGGGAGTCTCCCCCCCCCCGGGGGGCGCCTGGCGTGGACCCGGCCGGGCTGAGCGCCCTTCGCCCCTCCCCCCCCCCCGGGGGGCGCCTGGCGTGGACCCGGCCGGGCTGAGCGCCCTTCGCCCCTCCCCCCCCCCCGGGGGGCGCCTGGCGTGGACCCGGCCGGGCTGTGCTCTGTCCTCTGTCTCGGAAGCAGGGTGGGACCCTGAATATTGGAACTGGGATGAGATGGAATGAGCTGGGGGGTGTGCTCCTTGCCCCCCTGCTTTCTCAGAGGACCCCATGAATGGTACTGGCCAGGATACCCCCCCAATAATATTGTCTGGGCAGAACCCCTCCATGCATAGGGCCCCACCCTGCAAACAAGCGAGCCTGGGGCTGCTCCTTGCGGGGGAGGGGTGGGGAGGGGGCACTGCCCTGGCTGCTCTGATGCTTGCTCTTCAGGAGTGGAGTTGGGAAGGGGTAGGTTGGGGTGGCAAATCCCTGCAGCTCTGGGGGTGCGGCTGTGTGCGTGACCCCTAATGTACTAGTGTAAGGGGCACTCAGGGCTGCCCCTGGCGGGAGAGGAGGCAATAGGGCAGCGCAGCAGCCTGTGGAATGGGAGAGGTGGGAACCCCATTGCTTAGCAGTAGCACATCAGGGGATGGTGGCTTGGACTGGACTGAGCCCTGGAGAATAGGGTACAGTCTTTCATTAGTTCCTGGTGAGATGGACTAGATGGGACCAGATAGGCTTCCTCTGTCATCTCTCCTGAAAGGAGAGTGCTCGAATGTGCAGGGTCTTCTCCTAACCAGATGCTAGCCGATGGAGACCCCCAGTCTCATGACATCTGAGCAGACAAGAAGCCTACTCTGCCAGGGGTTGTTGGCTTTTCTCAGCCCTCCTGTCCCTCTAATATCTGAATTGTCACAAAGGCATTTTTGATGTTATCCTTTCAACACCGTTGTTCGGTTGGGGAATGGTGAATCTCATTTGATAGACACTAGGGCTTTTAAATGACTTGCCCAGGGATCAAACACCGAGTCTGGGATCTCAAGTTTCACCGTGCCCCAACCACTACTTTCTCTGGAAAGTGCAGGTTGATTTGGCTCTGTTCCTTTGATAAAAGGACAGGGTTGAATAAGGGCTCCAACTACAACATTGTGTTCATATTCATACCTACAGAGAATGAGATGGGAAGGGTCTCCTCTCTTGCATCCCTGGTCTTCGTTGCTTTTATAAACTCATAGAAGATGAGGGTTGGAAGAGATCTTAGGAGGTCAACTAGTCCAACCCCCTGCTTTCCCCAGTTACTCAAGCTCTTCCTGTGACTTCCCCCGTGTAGCCCTTATAAATTGTGAGAAACTTTTAGAATCACAGGAAAATATTTCTGTAACGTTATCAGTTCATCTTATCCAAAGCAAGATCTGAAAGTTCTGCTTTCTCAAGGCTGCTTGAAAGTGATTATAAGGCTGGAAACCAGCTCATGAGGAGGCCTGGCTATTACTGATAATATTAAATGAATTTGGGAGTCTCAAACTAACAAAACCAGAAATGTATTGTAGAGCAAATCCCTGTGTATCTGCCTTGCTTGCTGATTTACAGTTCATTATAACTTTGCAATGTTTAGATTGTTTTATATATGACCATAGTGCAACTATTTCAGATTGTACAAGTCCTGTTGTGGGTCTCATTCAGAGAGATGCTGAGTATCTGTGGCTCTGAATGCTGAGTTTATCATAGTATTCAACTGAACCAGCCAAATTTTGGTTGTCACAGCACAATGATCTGGTTTTCTTATGGGTTTCTAGAGGCAGTAGAACTTAAATAATCCACTACAGAAATCGGTGGAAATGCCATGTAATGGGGTTGACAGTGAGTCAGATGAGCCAAATGTTGTAAGAGGTGGTGGTAGCCACACTTCTGGAGGATCCCAGCCGGGCCATGCACTTTCTGCTTCAGTTGGTCAGTACTGGTAGGACAATGGAAGGAACAACTGCATGTGGCTTGCTGCAAGACAGCTCTAGAAAAGTAAATCAGAGTTTCTAGGCTTCCTTTTCTGGAGCACAGTGGGAGGTTTTAAGCGACAAAGAGTCGTATAGCACCTTATAGACAACAGATGTTTGGGATCAGAAGCTTTCGTGGGCAAGATGCGGTACAGACTTTATGGTTTTTGATGCTGAGTAGAAAAAAGAAAACGCTTTGTCACAAAGCAACAAAAATCTTTCTTGCTGTCCTGATTTTTTATTTTTTAAACCTCTTTGGTTTTCTGTGTGTGTCAGAGGACGGCAGAATATTATTGTGATTCTTAGGACGCAGCAAGGAATCTATGGAAGCTACAGCTCAGCTGTTGACTTAAAACAAAACAATGAGTGCATAATTTTTCCCTTCTCCCAAAGAAAGCACACTGGCTGAACTAAAGCTGTAGGAGAGCTCGTCTCATTTGACTAGCACCAGGGAGATACAAGGCAAAGAATAATGTCAGTCTTTTCATTTGAAAAACTGTTTACTTACGTAGCTTTCCAAGTGTGCCAAATGACTAGATCGAGACAGGTCCCTGCCCTAAACTGGTAAACAGGCAACAGAAGATGGGGGTAAATGGGCAGCACATAGCAACCTTTTTAAAACATTGTCAAAAGAAAGTTCGACCTAAGCCTGACTGCATTCCTGTGAATGGGGAACACTGTTCTTTTGCTTCTTGGCATATTATGGGATGGATTCCTCCCAAATAGAACTTCTCCTTGTCTCACCCTCTGTTTCTCCACTGGCAGTTTTCCTACCATTGTGGCTGGTGTACACAAATGCTGAGGGATGTGGGGGTTAAAGCTTTGGAGAGTCATTGCACTAGCGCCTATCACTGCTACCGTTGATGGAAGACTGCTGGTGTAGACAAAAGCCACTTGGCAGTTGGATTGGCTGAGAGCTGTGCTTTCTTCTTAAATGAACTTGACAGAGTTAATTAAGGACCTTGTTCAGGTCAGTAGAGGCCTCCAGAATGCATGGGGAGAAATGGCAGGATGTGAACCTCAAGGAAAGAGAGAACTCACTTAGCATGCACAGGGACATAACTAGAAGTCATGGAATGGAAGTAAGAGGAAATTTGGGCTGAAGCTCAGAAACGTTTTCCTGGCAGTCAGATGATTAAATTGTGGAGGGTTCTCCCATTATCTTCTCATGGCTGGTTTTTGGGGAAGCTCTGATAAACAGCAGCAGTGGCAGGCCCTGGAGTTACTCAGAATGGAGTACCTGTCCCCGGAAAGTGACTGGGAAGGGTGAATAGCAGTGACCTCATCCTTCTCTCCTGCCTCTATTAGCAGCAGCCAGGAAGCTATGAGGGAATAAGAAGAGTCCAAAAACTCTTGTAGGGGGTGGGGTTCAAATTATCAGAGACTCAACCACATAATGGTGTTACAAAAGATGGTACCCCCGAGCAGGGTCCAGAGGCAACAGACTTGTAGGAATCGCAGCAATCTGGGGAAGTGAGGCCTAGATTTCTCACACAGCCCCCCCCCCCATCTTTCTGATCTCTCTATCTAGTTGGTGTTTGGTCAGTTTTTCAAGTCTTTCCCCATCACTGATGACTCTTAAAAGCTAGAATGGGCAAATGCCACTAAAATCCTCAAGTGCCAATCCTGCTGGTTAGAACAGTATTATAAATTTATTCCTCAGCCCAAAGATAAAATCATAAGTAACTTTGCAAGAGATGTGGGGATTGGTTTTATCCAGTGAGCAGATTAAAAAGCTGAGATGAGACGTCTACCCACAGGCCAGAAACAGTTCAGTCTTTCCCAATGTGGTGAAAAAAGAAATTGGAGAGATCACTCTGGGAATGGAAAGATCTTCTCAGTTTGAGGAAGACTCAAATGTAAACTCATCCTACATGTGATGAAGGTTCAAAGCATGGTGCTGTGGTGCTTGCCCACTGCCCTTGGAAATGGTGTCAGTTAAGGTGATGGTGGTTAGTCAGAAGACACCCCCAGACCCATTAAGAACATAGAAATGGCCATTCTGGGTCAGACTAGTGGCCAATGCCAGGTGCTCCAGAGTGAGTGAACCTAACAGGTAATGATCAAGTGATCTCTCTCCTGCCATCCATCACCACCCTCTGACAAACAGAGGCTAGGGACACCATTCTTTACCCAGCCTGGCTAATAGCCATTAGTGGACTTAAAAGAAAGTCTTTGAACTAAAGTTATAACTGGCTTAGCAAACTACTTGCCCCCTTAAATGAGAAGAAGCAGGAAGTGAACAGGGAAGGCAGGAGGATTTCTAGTGGAGTTTGAGAACTGATGGAAAGTCTCTAGTTCTTATTGTCCTTAGCACTGCATATTCTAGCCACTCTTTTAAAATATTTTGGACTTGATTTTTTATTACTTTTTGATTTTTTTGACTTAGCCAGCTTTGATCTTTATGTAACAGCCAGTCGCATAATCCAGTACCACTATTTAGCACATACACAACATGCCTTGAGTGGCACATGACCAGGATTCATTGCCAAATTTGGTCCACTGGTTGGATCATTGGCTCTCCCAGGCCAGGTACCACCTGGGAGTGTGCCGTGAACCACTGATTTATACCCCCCGCCCCTGAATCCAGTACTGATGGGACTGAGTGAATTGCTGCTGCTGTATTCCATTCAGGGAGCTTTCTTGTAGGTCTCTGAAGAAGTCTTCCTTAGGAAATGCTCTGAGACTGTACAAGTATTGTATAATTTGAGCCCAATGATTAAAGCAATTCATTCACGTGACCTATGTGCATCTGACGAGCCCATAAGCTGATTAAAATATGAATTTCCCCTTATACAGATCTTGCAGTATAAAAACAAAGTCCAAATTACAGTGCTAGCTCTCTTCATGAAAGCATCTTTTAGCTGAAAAAAATAAATCCAGAAATAGCTCTTACATGGTCATGTGATATTCCAATGAAGGTTTGGAGTACTGCGCTCATCAGGTGCTTTGTCACTTATTATTCTCATCCATCTCTTTGGACTGCTGAGCATGTTCCTGCAGACCAGAGTTAATTTGCGGGAGCCTGGCAGGTGCCTTTCTTCTGGCAGGGGTGATGTTGCACCTGAATATTTTCTAAGAGGCTTGTTTTCCAGCACATGATTAGTTCCCATCTGTCTGTGCATGTGGGAACGAAGAGTAGCTCAAGATGTAATAGACTTGAAAGTCACAGTTATCTAAAAAGGTTGCCTCTGTCTTAGTCTCCTGTAACTACAGCGCAGAGAGCTAAAACTGAAATGAGAGGGGAAACATTTTTCTGTGTGTCAGTGTCTCTACTTGCTGCATAGTCAGGTTCACTCTGATTTGTTGACCTGTACTTTCTCTTTCCCAGTGTTGACCAGTAACACAGGAGCAGCTGGAGTTTAGCTCCAGGAGCCGGTCTCCTGTTCCTAGGATTGCTGCACTGAGCGGGGAACAGCAGGAGTTGGGAATCGCTTTCTTCAATCCCAAGACATCTTTATAGTGCTGGGTTGCAATGGGAGCTTGGTGGGTCAGAGAGCCCCCTTTGTTCTCCATACCCTTCTGAGGCTGGGGAATATAAAATCTGGGTGCCAGGGGGCCCCCCTCTTTTTTTTTTACAGGCTGTGGAGCATGGTGGATAATCAGTTGAATATGAGCTCTCGGTATGATGATGTGGCCAGAATGGCTAATATGACCCTGGGATGCACAAATGGAATCTCCAGTAGGAGTGGAAAGGTTATTTTACCTCTGTATTTCTCACAGTATGACCACTACTGGCTATAGAGTCCAGTTCTGGTGCCCTCCATTCAAGAAGGATGTTGGTAAATAGGAGAGGGTTCAGAGAAGAGCCATGAGAATAATTAAAGGATTAGACAACATGCCTTATAGCGGGATCGGCAACCTTTTGCCCGCGGCCCGCCAGGGTAAGCTTCCTGGCAGGCCGGGCTAGTTTGGCCAAACCTGCGGACGCGGCAAGTAAATAATCACAGCTCTAGACCAGTGGGGGCTGCAGGAAGTGGGGCAGGCTGGGGGATGTGCTGGCTGCTGCTTGGTCCGCCTGCCAAAGGTTGCCAATCCTTGCCTTATATAATCGCATTAGACTCTCAGAGCTCAATCTATGCAGTTTAGCAAAGAAAAGGTTAAAGGTTGACTTGATTACAATCTGTAAGTACAGTACCTGCATGGGGAACAAATGTTTAATCATGGTCCCTTCAATCTAGCAGAGAAATGTCTAACACAGTCCAGTGGCTGGAAGCTGATGCTAGACAAATTCAGACTGAAAATAAGGTGTAGATTTTTTTTAAATGAGTAATTGATCGTTGGAGAACTTACCATGGGTTGTATCTCCATCACTGACGGTTTTAAAATGCAGATTGGTTGTATTTCTATAAGACCTACTCTAGGAATTATTTTGGGGAAGTTCTTTGGCCTGTGTTTTATAGGAGGTCAGATTAGTCAGTGGTTCTCAAACTTTTGTACTGATGACCCCTTTCACACAGCAAGGCTGTGAATGCCACCCCTCCTCTCCTTACACATTAAAACCACTTTTTATGTAATTAACACCATTATAAATGCTGGAGGCAAAACAAGGCTTGGGCTGGAGGCTGACAGCTCATGACCCCCCCCATGTAATAACCTCCCAGCCCCCAGTTTGAGAATGTCTGGACTAGATAACAATGGTCTCTTTTGCCTTGGAGTCTATGAATAAGGCATATGCACAAGGGGATTGAATGAAGGATGCGTGGACAACCACAGTTCTGCCATATTCTAGCTATGGAGTGCTTTGCAACCCTAGTCTACTCACAGAGGAGCAGAATAAGGCTGTACGTATAACATAAAGGTTTAAAGGTACTCTTTATTCTTTTCAGGACAAGGACATATTATTTAAAGGGGACGCAGTGGAACTATTAAAGTTCAAGTTGATTGTGTCCTTCTAAGCTCGTAAATATTCATTTGTTTTGCATCTGTTGTGAACCAACCTTGCATTAACTGAAGCAACCACTGAAATAAAAGTATAACCATATTTTTTAATACCAGTCATGTAATATCTGTAGCAGGGGTCAGCAACCTTTCAGAAGTGGTGTGCAAAGTCTTCATTTATTCACTGCAATTTAATGTTTTGTCTGCCAGTAACACATTTTACCTTTTTTAGGTCTCTCTATAAGTCTATATTCTAGAACTAAACTGTTCTATGTAAAGTAAATAAGGGTTTTCAAATGTTTGAGGCTTCATTTAAAATTAAATTAAAATGCAGATCTTATAAGTTTAGTGTGATCCTTACCCTTGCTGAGTTTTCCAGTGTCTCCAGGCTGGCAGCGGGCTGAGTGGGGCTGGTGGCTGGGACCCCAGCTGGAAAGGGGCCGGCAGCTGGAATCCCAGACCGGCAGCGAGCTGAGTGGCTCAGCCCGCTACTGGCCTGGGGTCCCAGCCGCAGGCCCCCCTCAGCCCGCTGCCAGCCTGGGGTTCCATCCCTCTAGGCTGTTAGTGGGCTGAGCGGGGCTGGCAGCCGGAACCCCGGCTGGCAGCTGGAAGCCCAGCTGGCAGGGGGCTAGTGGATTGAACCCCGGGCTGGCAGCAGAGTGCCACTGAAAGTCCATGCACATGCCACCTTTTGCACCCGTGCCATAGGTTGCCTGCCCCGGTCTATAGCAATGAGAGTTTAGTTAATAAGGATTGTGTGTGGATTTTCACTTTTTTGTTCAGGACTCTCTAGAAGCTCAGGTAATTGAGGTCACCTTAGGCCAAATTGGGGAGCTTGGGAATTGAGTAATTTTGGTGTATATTGTGTTGGTCTAAGGCCTTTGTGTTGTGTGTGGGTTGTAATGTCGGATGAATGTTCCGATGCAGTAGGCAGGCATGAGACCTTTCTATCACTCAAGACACATCTGTAAAATCAGTTTATCATCACACAGCTCCCAACAGGTCGCAGTGCCTTGAAGTACCAAATCTTATCCTCATGCATTGGAGTGATAGAAATAGTAGTGTCAATCCATGTATACAAAGCGCTTTTGCTGTGTTAACCAAATTTGATAAGCACCCTGTGGTTGCAGCAGTTGAGATCAGGCACTGTTAATGTTTCATTACTGCTACTGCGTAACTTTTTTTTGGAAATGGGGTGAAATCCTGGCCCCATGGAATTCGGTAGGTGTTTCGTCACTGACTTTACTGGGAGCCAGGACTTCACCCAGGGACTTCAAAGATTAGGGAATAGGAAGAAAAACTTCAGTCTTAGCGCAAGTCCTGAAATGAAGGTTAGTTTCAATTACAAGTAAAATTAAGATGGTTGACCATGGCCTCATAGAGCTACCACTAAGTTGGCTGTTCTGTTTTTAAAAAGTGTAGATGTGACATTATTGCAGCATCGAAACCTTCGGTTCAGGTTTTCTTCGGTGAATTTAAGGTTCAAACTGTTCCGGTTTGTCTGGTTTGGTTTATAAATGAATGTTCTAAAGTGCTACGTGGGCTTTGGTGCTGGCCTACCGAGAGCTCATCATGAAGGTGGTGAGAGCTGGCCCGTGTTGGCACTTGCTCAGTATTTCTCAGTTGCGGCTGGCCACAGGCTGTGCGGCAGAATGTACTAGTCATTCAGACACTTTGCTTGCCATGTGGGGTGTGCAGAGAACACAGTGGCCCTTGATGAAAACTTCCAAAGACACGCTGATTCTTTCTCTTTCTGTGGTTGAGGTGGGAAAGGAATGAGATGTTCACTTTCCATGAAAGATTTCTATTGGATGCAAGTTTTGATCCTTTAGGGATTTTTTTCAGCCACATCTTTGTTCATCATTCAAACTGACTTTTGTAAACCCTTTACAATAGGAATGTGTCTCACCCTATTTTTAAAGGGGCGGTCAGTCAACTGAATAACCACCTTTCTCTCTTTCACCTACAAGTGTTTCAAATAGCTCCTAAAATTAATGTGCTTGAAAGATTAAAGGTATGTTTTTCAGTTTTACATTGTGCACGTAAGAGCACTTTGTGTATAGTCAATTCCCCTACTTCCCCTGTTAAGTCCATCAGTTCCCAGTGTGTTTGTGTGCTTTGTGCAATAGCAGGAGAAATTTTAAATTAAAAGGAAAAGGGGGAGGAAATGTGATTGAAAACCTACACAAATTGTCCAAAGGACTCAGGGTCAGATGGAACACCCGAACATACTTTTTTTTTTTTTTTTTTTTACTTGTCAGTTTGAAATTGATGTCCCTTTAAAGGGACAGCTTCCCTTTCTATATTTATTCTACAATGGTCCTTCTCACCATCTGCCCACATACATGTTGATGGACACCGTATTAAATCCTCAGAAGCGTTTGTTGTCAGAAATGCAAACTATAGAAATAGTATGTAAATTCAAAGCTGGAACTATGATAAAAACAGCCTTGCAACTATTCCAGGGTCTTAACACTTTAGAGAGTTAAGAAATGATGATGTCCTATTCAATTGATGGGCTAATGTTTGCCTAGGCAGAATGGAGAAGTAAGGGTAAATTTTCACTCTGGAATCCTATGTTTTCTGTCTCCTGCTGGTTTTAAATCAAACACCTGTAATATTGTTGTGTTCCCAAGGATTGTTCTTTGAGCGATTAAAGCTGAGATCTGGAAGACTAACCAGGATCTGTTGCATGCCTAACTTTATTATATAATGCTGAGACCACCAATAATTAAGCTTCTCTAGTGGAATGCAAATTATGCTTCATTCCCTATCACACAATCTTGCCTTTTTCCAGTAATGGTTTATTAAATCTTTGCATGGAAGCAGGGTGGAAGTTAATCCTTTCAGTGTAGAGGGGGGTGTTTTTATTGGGTTTGTACGCTGTCTCTCCTTAGTCCTAGCAGTTGGGCGTCTCTTCTGTCTTCAGTTTGTCTTCATGAAAGAGAACTGATTGTGCAGCCTCTTTCTCCACTTCAGTCTGGCAGGGTTGAATGTCTGTTTTCACTTCAATATTAAACCGGGGTCACTGATAGATTAACTTTCTAGGGCTCTCCTCTAAGAAAGAGGCTTTTGGAGCGGTAATGCCGGAAAATGCTTATTAAAGAAGATGAGTATCTTGCAGAGAGAACATCCTAAAATTTTGCTAATTAGTTTTTGTGGCTTGTTCACTTATTAGTCATGTGTGACAATATATAGCCCTTCCATCTCATCCCAGCACCCCACAGAAGGCCACTGAAGTCACTGCAAACCTGAGTTTTTATTATCTATGGCCAGGTCTACACTACCCACTGGATTAGTGGGTAGAGAATAGGGTGACTATACAGCAAGTGTGAAAAATTGAGACTGGGTGGGGGAGGGTAATAGGAGCCTATATAAGAAAAAGACCCAAAAATCGGGACTGTCCTATAAAATCGGGACATCTACACCCTAGTAGAGATCAATCTTTCGTGGATCGATCTGTCACTTTTCGGCTAGACGCAATAAATTGATCCCTGAGCGCTCGCTCCATCGACTCCAGAACTCCACCGCTGCCAAAGACGGAAGCAGAGTCGATGGGGGAGTGGCAGCGGTCGACTTGCTGCCATGGGGATGCCAGGGCCATTCGATCTAAGATGTGTCAACTTCAGCTACACTATTCCCAAGGCCGGCTCTAGGCACCAGCAAAGGAAGCACGTGCTTGGGGCGGCATTCTGGCCATGTTTGGGGCAGCACATATCAAAGGGCGGCCTTTTTCTTTTTTCTCGGGCAGTTGTGCTCTTGGGGGGGCAAAAAAGCTAGAGCTGGCCCTGACTATTCCCGCTATATACACTATTAAGTCAATTTCCGTCCTGCCTCCCCGCCCCAGTCCCCCAGTATAAACCAGGGCTAAGTCCTGACTCTGTGCATGTTGCTGAACAAGACAAAAGACAGTTACTGCAATGAGATACTGCCAATCTAAGGAATGGAATCAGGATGCCTGTTTTGCTTCTAAATCATAAACTAGATTTACCTATTATGTTCTGTGTGAACAGGAATGGCAACCCCAGATTGATGCTAATTTTAAGAACATTTGGAGAAGAAATGATGAGGGTTAGAGTAGAGGACTGGGTATCAGGACACCCAAATTCTGTTCTTGAATCTGCTACTTACTCCATGGCCTTGGGGAAAAGTCACTTAATGTCTTTGTGCCTCCACTTCCTCGTTAATAAAATGGGCATAAAACTAGCTTTTTACAAGGTGTTGGGGCTTAATGTTTGTACTTTGAGATCTTTGGATGGAAAGGTACAATGGATGGACCAGTTGCTTTTAAAAAAGCAGAGTGACTGAAATTGGAGTTACTTTTTCCAAAGTTAAACTTCATGAAAACACTTCTATTAATATTGGGATTTGTGAATCTTTTTCCTTTTAAATCATACTCTGCGTAGTTAGTGACCCCAACGTTGCAGTGTTGTACTAGTGCATAAAAACCCAAATGGGAAACTGACTGGCAATCAGCGGCCAGAAAGCTAAAAGTGACCAGTATGAATTTGCAGAAGCAATAAAAATTGAGCTGGATTTGCACCGTGAGAGTGTCTGTCTAAAGGGACAGACTTAAGTTTTTCTGTGTCAACATGATGTGGAAAACCATTTTAATTGGTATTAGGGAGTGTCTGAGCCTGTTGTGAAAGAGGAACAACAGACACCTGGATTGTGGGTGATGGTTTGTAGGAGCATTTGATTGATGAACATATTTTAAGCAGAACTGGTAGCAATGTCTGTAGTTAAAGTAGCCTAACGTTTTCCATAACAAGCCCTGTTTTCAGTTGCTTGCTAACCATTTGGGCTGGACAGATCCATGTTTGCTCTTTCCCTTAGGCTGACTTTTAAGAAGTTCTGACAAAAGTGGTACAGCTGTTATAGAGAGTGAGGACAAGAAGAATAGTTTTTGTCAGTATTACGCATGGTTCCATTGTTCCTTTGAGCTCTAGCATCCCCTTTCTTTGAAGTAAGATCATGAAACTTGAAAGGGTGATAGTGTTGGGGTCAGATAACTGCCTTTTGCTTTCCCCCTCCCCATCATCCACTTACGCATGCTCAGCCGAGCTTCTTCAAATTTCTTTGGTGCAAGCCCCCACTGAGCCTCTCGTGGTGGCCATAGAGCTAGAGCTCCAGACAGGGATCACAGCAGCTACAACTCCCTGTGCCTGAGAAGGAAAGTTCACTGGGTTGGGAGCCAGGAAAAGATGAGTTCTAGTCTCTTACTCCTGGGGGAACCCTGTGCCCTCCCCCGCACAAAAAAATCTGCACACAATATTTTAAAACTCTGCAAATTTTATTTGTCAAAATAACACTCATGCCAGTTTGTTATTTGGGTAATTTATTTCAATATACCTGTCAGCAAGTACAGACACACATAAATTTATACCCAGGAGTAGAGTTAAAGAAACTCTCTTAGGGCAACCCAGTTCCTGTTTCTCTGCCTCCTCTGAGCCTATCTGGGGACCCCCCATCCAATGCACCTGAACCCCCTACTCCCCCAGCATCAAGCCATGGATCCCCCCGACCAGATACTTGCACCCCTCCCCCTCAGAGCCCAGCTGTGGAGCCCCCTCTACCCAGAGACCTGCCCCCTACTCTTTTGAGCCCAGGGACCCAGAGGGAGAAACATTCTGATTCTGCGTCCCAGGTTTGTCTGAAGTTTTTTGCATGCAGCTGTCTCCTTTCCTCAGGGTGTGCTGGGAACTGCAGCTTCTGGGAACCCTCTAGCTCTCTCCTCCTCCCCCCGCACCCTGGCAGTGTCTTCCGTGTGCGAGCTGGGCTCTTCTGGGTCCAGTGGCCCCTAGCAGCGGCCAGCATCAGCCAGCAGCACTGTAGCCCATTTTTGTGGGGGAAAGGAAATTCTGGGCTCACTTCATTAATTTCTGCAAAATTCTGCATTGCACAGAATTCCCCCAGGAGTAGTCTCTGCTTTTTCCACTGACTTAATTCTGTGTACTTCACAGCCCTCATTGAGAGGGGGTCCATATGCCTGCCTTAGGAGGGAGGCAAGTTTTCCCCTCCCATTTCACATATGAGGGAAACTGAGAGGTTGCACAAGTCACTTCCAGTAGAACCAAGAAGAGAACCAATCACTAATATGACATACCCAAGTCTCTTTCTTCTTAGATGCCCTGCCTCTCTGAATGAATGTGTGATGTTTGTGCCTGGCTGTGCAGACCACATCTCCCACTATTCTTACAGCATCTAGAACAGACCCAGATTTCCAGCAATCCTCTGCTGTCTAACCAATAGTTGTGTAAGCCACCGGCGAGTTGTGTCAAGCCACCTTATGGTTGGTCCACATAGAGGCTAACAGCTACTTCTTACTCTTTTAGCTCAAGTGGTAGAGGTCTGTGCCTTGGGCCTGAGGATTCTGGGTTATAACCCTTTATGCAGAAGGTCTTCATGTTCCATATGATCTGATTTTTGTTTTTTAAGAATCTTAGGAAACTATTGTAAAGATGTTAAAAGAACATTAAGGTTGCAAAATCAGGCACTCGGACATTAAGAAATGTTAAATTTTAAGGTTGCATGTTGTAATCTTGAATTGCATGTGACAGAACGTACTTGTCTAAGGATCACTGTCTCATTCAGTGAGCAGGATGGACCGTGAATGAGGCAGAGTGTTGCATGAAGAGAAATGATTCTCTCGTGTATAAGGCACTATGCCAGAACTTGAACTGGGTTCTGTTCCTGGCCATCTAACTGCTTGTGATGATGGCACAACCATTGCAATGCACCAGCGCAGGAGGCCAGAATGGAAGTTGCATGATCACTTTTAATTCTGGCATTTCCTAAGTCTTGGGTGCTTGACATTGCAACCCCAGTGTCTTTGGAAGCTTCCTGTGTTTAATATATAATGTTATTGCTCCATTTATATTCTAATTTCAGATTCCTGTCTGAAAAGACGATTGTTCTTTAGCTCGGACTGTTTACCCTTACGAAGTCTGGGTACACCAATGGGGAGAACTCGTTCTTGGATGAATTAAAACTTTGACACAGCCACATTTGTTAAATGGAACTAGTAGAGGCCAGGCTTGGAGTAGAAGGGAGAATACTGCTCAACGGGCTGGAGATGCTGCCTTTTGAGCAAACTTGCAGATCTGTACCAGGAAGGGCCTGTTCTGCAGCTCAGGGTTGGCTTGGCCATGTTAGAGGCACCTGTGTGAATGGTGTATGGTGTCGTGTACCTAACATCCGTACAGCTGAGTCACAAGGTGCCATAACTCATTGACGGTTCTTCTGGAAATAGGATTTCTATTGAAGTTTCATCTTGAAGGTTCATTGTGGTCTTTGGCAGCTTACTTTGAGTTTTTGTTTCATCAGTTTAAGTGCCCTGTAATAGGACATCATCCAAAACCACTTCCATATCTTAGAACAGAGATGACTCTTACCCAACCAAGGAGTGAAAGTGGGACATGGGAAATTTTAGTGATCAGCAGTTCAATTTCTGAGTGTTCAATTTCCCTGAGATTTCGTTGTGCTTGGATTGTAGGGATTACGTGATTATGCCAATCACGAGGTGTCAAGCTTATTTTGGGGGTGAGTGATCTTGAATGAGACTTCACAAAAATCTGCTAGTTTAGGCCCTGCCAAGTCCGTGTTGTAGCTGTGTTGGTCCCAGCATATTAGAGAGACAAGGTGGGTGAGGTAATACCTTTTATTGGGCCTACTTCTGTTGGTGAGGAAGACAAGCTTTTGAGCTCACACAGAGCTCTTCTTCGGATTGGGGAAACGAATTCAGTGTGTCACAACTAAGTACAAGGTGGAAGCACCTTGTCTCTCTAGGTGCAGCTAGAGACACATATACAGCCGTGGGAATTTGGCAAACTTCTGGTTGTAAGTAATTCAGGAAAACCACTGAGGTATATTCAGAAATAGGTGTAACATGCCTCTTCATCTCCGTTTTGATCTTCTCTTTTCCCTTGATTTATTGAAACTGATTCTCTTTGAAATTAACCTCAAATTAGGTAAAATGTTCATGTCCTCTTCTCTTCTCCTTCTCCCCCAACTTCTTCCATGTTGTAAACACCAGCCTCTGGCAACTGGAAAGTGCTTCATGAAGGAAAGGAGTTTACTCAGGCTGATGGGAGCAGCCTAGCAAAAGGGCTACATGTTCAGTGACGCATATTGTTACACAGCCCCATTCACAAATCCTCTGTTCATCTGTGCTGCTTCCAGCACCCCCAGGAAAATCTCCCTGTCGTGCAACATTAGCAAAAGCAGAATTAAATCTTGGCGGATTTAGACAAGCAGCTTTTGCTACCAAGCAAATCGCAAATCCCCCACCCGCTAACAAAAATCCAGGTACATTTTCAGAGCAACACACAAAACATGGCCTTAGTGTTCAGACAGTTGCTTTAACTGTGAGCAAAGGGTGTTACATCTTCGTAGTCTGATTTTTGTGGTTCTGAGTTCCCACTGACATAGACTTGCTTCCGTCTATGCTGAATTTGGCTGTTGTCGTGCCAGAGTTTCCTGGTAGCAAGCCGGTGAAATTTTGGATATATTCCTCTTCCCCACTAGCACTGGATTAGAGGAATGTTTTGATATACTTACCTTTTAGTTCTTGCAATCGTTAGTTTCTCACCTGGGTGTCTGCCTGTTGCCCTTCTGGAAGGCCAGAACCTTTCTTTATTGGTAGCAAAATGTCTTTAGCATTTGACGGGAGGAGTTTGTATGTACTTAGTAAATGTAACTTTTACTCTTAGAACCGGGGTTGGTAGTAAGCAGATAGCTTGCATCCCATGCTTAGAGGTGTCCCCTCTAGCAACACAGTATAATGAAGGAAATAGTTAATTAACGTGTCTGTCTAATTTATCGCTCCTCCATCCTTTCTCACACTGTGCAGAGGTTCTGATTTAATCATTCTGTGGAACACTTTGTAAGGGGGAAAAATCCATAGTATTTCAGTTCCACTTAAATTCCCTACTCCTTTCTGTCTGCTATAATGTTCTTGTGAGCAGCACACGGGGTGTCCCGCCCCACCAGATGTCTCTGGAACCACTGGGCTAGAGCATGGAATACTGGAGGTATTACTACAGGTAATGGACTCAAGATGACGGGTTAGTATGGAGAAATGTTGTCCGGTGCTAATCTCCAGGACCATTTGCTCTTCTGGTTAGCAGCAGTTTGTGATGCTTTGTCAGTTGAGTGGAGGCCTTTGGTTTTGCTGCAAGGGCAGATTCTTTGTTCGTTCCTAACTCCAGGGTCAGCAATAGCCATATTGTCATGCTGACTCTCTGCAGCTGTGTCCTAGCCACCACCTCAAAGGCTGTGTTGGTGGTCAGAGGGCACTAGGCGGATTGATTTGCTCTCAGTTGAAGAAATACACTCCACCAGCGCTAGCCCCTCTCTGTAGTGCAAAGCCGTGGGGTTTGGAATTGAACCTTGTGTGCCTATCCCACTGGAACATGTACCATTGCTAAAGGGGTGTATCTGGGGAAATAGAGTAGGGTGGTATCTCCGGGGAGAATAAGTGCTTTCCTGAGCAGTCTGTGATGTCAGGTGGGTTGGTGAATTCACAAACTCACTAAATCTTCCCTTTTTAATAACGTGTTTTGAAGTTAGAAGGAAGAGCCCAGTGGAGACCCTGCAATTCAGTGTCAATTCCTGCCCAGAGGCTTTAAAGCTGCTTATGCCTTGCTTTCCTGCAGGAGTCCATGGTTCGTTTTGAAGTATCAATGCTTTTGCTAAAGTGTGTGGAGCTGACGGAGGAGAATTAATTCTGAGCTGAGTTCTGAGGCCTTTGAATATATCAGCTCTTATGAGGCTGACCTGGAGAAGCCTGATGCTTCAGTATAGTGTTAAGAATAGGCCGTCTGGGGTTTTGTGGGACTGTTGGCTTACATAATGATACAGCTGAATGTGGAGCAGTGTATTTTGCCATTAGGTATTGTGTATGTTCTTCTTGATTAGATTTTTTGTTTCATTTTCCAGATGACCTGTCATTCAGTTCATGCTAAGCTCTCTGAAAATACCTTCCTAGCCCTTTGGTTGATTTAAAACAGTAAAATAGCTCATTGTTTTAAATTTCACTGCATTTGTTCTGCTTATTCAGAGCTGTACCTGGCCTCTCTGCTGTAAATCCTTTCCTGGTTAGTTGTCAAGGAGACGTTTTAACACAGTATATATTAGCTCAGCAGTTCACGCTGTGGGAGGAATGCCCCGCTGTAGGAGTCAGTGGGAAAGCGCATACTATATGGTGAGACGTAGTCTAGGGTTGGAGTGGGATGAGTGAACTGTTATCCTGAATCACCTCCTGATCCTGGATATCAGCAGATTATTTCGTGAAACAAGGATGAGTGTTGACTGAAGAACTTCTTAGAAATAGCCTGGTTAGATATCTGTTTTTACTGCAGAAGTGTCCTGTTTGTTTGCCTTCATTTCTACTAAAAATATTCCTTGAGTAAGGCACCTTGTTCCATGGCTCTGGTTGTGCTGTATAACCTAGTGTGCAATTATCAGCTCAAAGAACCTATGGCTACAATTCAGTTTGGTCTCCTCCTTCCTATAGGAGTTACTTCAGGAAACGATTGTAGAGCACTAGTTACAGGGGAGCTCTTTCCTCTGGCAGGGATAGGGCAGGAAATCTAGATATCCTAGAACTGGAAGGGACCATGAGAAGTCATCTAGTCCAGTCCCCTGCACTCAAGGCAAGACTCAGTATTATCTAGACCAGAGGTGGGCAAACTACAGCCTGTGGGCTATATGCGGCGTGACGGCCGTTTTTATCCACACCACTAGCTCAGCGGGGAGCGTGTTGCCAGTGGCCCCATGCTCCCGGCCGAGTGCTGGGCGCCAAGGGGCCCCACGCTCCTGGGCCGGGCTGAGTGCGGTGCGACAAGCTGCGGGGCCCTGCACTCCAAGGCCGGGGGCTGGGTGAGCGCAGGGAGCCCTGGGGTGCCGGGTGGAGCACAGCCGGGCGCTGCGGGGCCCCATGCTCCCGGGCTGGTGTTTCCGGCTGAACGTAATAAGTAAGGGGGGAGCTAATTGGTGGGGCTTGGGGGTGGTGGTTAGAGTGGGAGGGTGTCGAGAGGGGGCAGTTGGGGAAGAAAGAGTGTGGGTGGTGTTCCAGAGGTGATGGTTGGGGGGGTGTCTCAGGAGGGGGCAGTCAGGGAAGAAAGAGCGGGGTACAGAAGTTAAGCTGACTGGTCTGTAATTTCCCAGGTTGTCCTTATTTCCCTTTTTATAGATGGGCACTAGATTTGCCCTTTTCCAGTCTTCTGGAATGTCTCACATCTTCCATAACTTTTCAAAGATAATTTCTGATGGCTTAGATATCTCCTCAGTCAGCTCTTTGCGTATTCTAGGATGCATAGGAAGACTAGAAGACATCTAACTTGTCTAAGTAATTTTTGACTTGTGTGTTTTCCCCTATTTTAGATTCTGATCCTACCACACTTTCACTGGCATTCACTATGTTAGATGTCCAGTTGCCACCAACCTTCTTGGTGAAAACTGAAACAAAGAAATCATTAAGCACCTCTGCCATTTTCACAGTTTCTGTTATTGTCTTCCCCCCACATTGAGTAACAGGCCTACTCTGTCCCTGGGCTTCCTCTTGCTTCTAATGTATTTGTAGAATTTTTTATTTTTTCCTTTTATGTCCCTAGCTAGTTTGATCTTGTTTTGTGCCTTGGCTTTTCTAATTTTGTCCCTACAAAGTTGTGTTATTTGTTTATATTCATCCTGTGTGATTTGACCAAGATTGCACTTTTTGTAGGACTCTTTTTTGAGTTTTAGATCATTGAAGATCTTGTGGTTAAGCCAGGGTGGTCTCTTGCCATGCTTCCTATCTTTCCGATGCAGTGGGATAGTTTGCTCTTGTACCTTTAATAATGTCTCTTTGAAAAACTGCCAACCGTCTTCAATTGTTTTTTTCTCCTTACACTTGCTTCACATGAGATTTTACCTACCAACTCCATGAGTTTGCTAAAGTCTGCCTTCTTGAAATCCATTTTCTTTATTGTGCTGTTCTCCCTCCTACCATTCCTTAGAATCATAAACTTGATCATGAAATGATCACATTCACCCAAGTTGCCTTCCACTTTCAAATTCTTGACCAGCTCTTCCCTATTTGTCAAAATCAAATCTAGAACAGCCTCTCCAGCTTCTGAAATAAAAAATTGTCTCCAATACATTCCAAGAACTTGTTGGATAATGTGTGCTGCTGTGTTATTTTCCTAATAGATGTCTGGGTAGTTGAAGTCCCCCATGACCACAAAGTCCTGTGCTTTGGATGATTTTGTTAGTTGTTTAAAAATAGCCACATCTACCTCTTCTTCCTGGTTTGGTGGTCTGTAGTAGACCCCTCCCATGACATCACCATGTTTTTTACCCCTTTTATCCTTACCCAGAGACTTTCAACAAGTCTCCCTCATCTATCTCAACCTCAGTCCAAGTGTATAAACTTTTAATATATAAGGCAACATCTCTTCCCTTTTTTCCCTGCCTGTCCTTCCTGAGCAAGCTGTATCCTTCTATACCAATATTCCTGTCGGGCGGATTATCCCACCAAGTCTCCGTGATGCCAACTATGTCATAGTTGTGTTTATTTACTAGTATTTTGAGTTCTTCCTGCTTATCCCCGATGCTTTTCACATTAGTATACAGACATCTAAGATACCGAGTTCCTTTCCCCCCAGTTCTGTCTTCTCTCCTTTATTTCTGCTATAACAACCAATGCTCCCCCCAGATTCCGACCCTTCTCCCTGGTCTCCATGTTTTCGACTAACCTGTTGGCTTTGATCACCTGCCCCCTTCGAACCTAGTTGAAAGCCCTCATCACTATGTTAGCCAGTCTGTAGCCAAATACTGGGGAATTCACAGCTGTAGACTGAGCTGGCAAGAGACACTAAAACGAATGTCCTGGGATTATTGAAGCTACCCCATTCTCACTTTACCTTGAGAGAGACCATTTACAGCATGTAACCATTCTGGGGGGTTGATAGCTCTCTGTTGTGTAGTAATATTTATATTACAGGAGCACCCAAAGGCCCCAGTCCAGATCAGACCTCCTTTTTGTTAGGTATTGTACAAACACAGATATAAGAAGACATTTTCTTCCCTGAAAAATTTACAATGAAAATAGGCAAGACAAAGGGTGTGGGAAAGAGATTCATCTATTCTGAGGCCAGATAGGAGCACTGTGATCATCTAGTGTGACCTCCTGTGTAAACAGGTCAGAGAACTGCCCCACAATAATTCCTAGAGCAGGTCTTTTAGAACAGGCATTCTCAACCTTTCTCTTTCTGAGCCCCCGCCCCTCCCCCCAACATGCTATAAAAACTCCCCAGTCCACCCTGCCACAAAAACTATCTGCATATAAAAAGCAGGGCCAATAGCAAGCAGGATAATTGCCTGGGGCCCCACACCACAGGGGGCCCTGTGAAGCTAAGTTGCTCAGGCTTCGGCTTCAGCCCAAGCAGTGAGTCTTCAGCTTTCTGCCCTGGGCCACAGCAAGTCTAATGCTTGGCAGACCCCCTGAAACCTGCTTGGGGCCTCTAAGTGATCCCCAGACTCCTGACCACAGTCAAATCACTCTGAATCAATAACCTGTTGTCTTCATTGTTTACCGCTCTCACAATTTTTGTCATCTGCTAGTTTTATCCGTGATGGTTTCACATTTTCTTCGAGGTCATTGATAAAATTGTTAGACAGCGTAGGGCCAAGAACCGATTCCTGTGATGCCACTGGAAATACACCTGCTCTTCGACAGTTCCCTGTTTTATGGTTAGATTTTGAGATCTATCAATTAGCCAGATTTTAATCCATGTAATGTGTGCCATGTTAATTTTATATCATTCTAGTTTTTAATCAAAATGATGTGCAGTACAAAGTCAAATGCCTTAGAGAGGTCTAAGTATATTAAGTCAACTCTATTACTTACATCAGCCATATTTCCAATCTCATTAAAAAAATCAAGTTAGTCTGAGGATCTGTTACCCTTAAACCAGGAGTGGGCAAGCTTTTTGGCCTGAGGGCCATATCAGGGTTGCAAAATTATATGGAGGGAGGGTAGGAAAGGCTGTACCTCTCCAAACAGCATGGCCCCTGACCCCTTCCCACTTCCCGCCCCCTGACTGCTCTCCACAGAACCATCAACCCATCCAACACCCCTGCTCCTTGTCCCCTGACCGCACCCCTCCAAAGACCCCACGCACACCTCTAATCACCCCTCCCAGGACCCCACCTCCTATCTAAGTCCCTCTGCTTGTCCCCTGACTGCCGCCTCCTGACACCTCTCACCCTAATTGCCCCCTCAGATCCCACCCAACCACCCCTACTCCCTGTCCCCTGACTGCCCCGACCCCTATCCACTGTCCCCAAAACCCTCTGCACCTTATCCAACCCTCCAGCCCCCTTATAGAAGCGCGTCTGGCAGCCTGGCCGGAGCCAGACACGCTGCCCTGCTCTCCTGGAGGAACGTGCAGCCCCACTTCCCAGAGTGCTGCCCGTGCGGCGGCATGGCTCTGGGAGAGGGGGGACAACAGGGGAGGGACCCGGAGCAGCCTCCCTGGCTGGGAGCTCAGGGGCCAGGTAGGACAGTCCTGCAGGCCGTAGTTTGCCCACCCCTGCCTTAAACTCATGTTGATTTGCATTAATTACATTACCCTCCTTTAATTCTTTATTAATAGAATCCTGAATCAGCAGCTCCATTATCTTACCAAGGATTGGTATCAGGATGACATCCTGTTTAACCGTTTTAAAAATTGGGACTATGTTTGCTTTCTTCCAGACTTCTGGAACTCTTCCAGTGCTCCAAGACTTTTTGAAAATCAACATTAATGATCCATCAGGTTCCTTAGCCAGCTCTCTCAAAATTCTTGGATGCAAGTTATCTGGACCTGCTGACTTTAAAAATGTCTAGCTTTAGTAGCTTCTGTTTAACATCCTCCAGAGATACTAGTTGACTGGAGTGTTATCACCATGCAATGAGAATATATCTGTTGTTTTCCTCAAATATAGAACAGTAATATTTTCTGCATCATTATTGATAATTCTACCACTTACATTGAGTAATGGACCAATATCATTGGCAGGATTCTTTTTATTATTGTCCTTAACTCTGCTGGCTATAGATTTCTCCTTGTGTCCCTTTCCTTCCCTTATCAATTTTCTACAATACTTAACTTCTCATTTATATTCATTACTATTAATTTTCCCCTTTCTCCCATTTGATATATTATTTTTTATTTGTTACAACTACCCTCACTTCCTCTCTAAACCAGATCAGTTTTTTAACCAGCACAGCCTTCTTCCTTGATTGTGGGTTTGTGGCTTTTGGAGTATCTGGAATTCATTCTCATTTTTCTGATTAAATTCTTCCTTGAGCTGATTTGACTCACAATTGTTTTCAGCTTTGTGAAATTCACCCTGCGCCAAGTATATATATTACTGGTCTGGACTTCATTCAACTTGCACATTATAAATGTGATCAAGTCTTGATCACTTGTACCCAAGCTTTATTAACATGTTGGAAGTTATTAGCATTAATTATTAACTTTATTTTTTAGTTCAGTGATCAGTTCCTGTTTATCTATTAGGACAACGTCTAATATAAAATTCTTCTGTGTTGGCTACAACACTTTGAGTTAAGAAATTGTCATGTGTAATGTTTAGAAATTCCAAGGATGTGTTAGTACGGGCAACGTGAGACTTCCAACATACGTCACTCCAGTTGAAGTCCCCCATGAGCTTGCTGTTTTCCCCCTACACTTTACAGATAGGCGCATAAAGTAGCGGTTATCTTGTTTCTTAATGTGATTTGGTTGTCAGCATGATCTAATACCTGACCTTGTACTTTATCTGTTAGAATATTGATTCATAAGCATTGTGTTTGTTTTCTTCTAAATTATCAGTTACTCAGAAACAGGGTAATGGCATTTTTGATAGTGCCATTCTCCCTCCCTCTTTGTCCACTAAATCTTTCTTAAATAGGTTTTGACCATAGCTTTTCACCTTCCAGTTGTGCAGATCATCCCACCAGTTTTCAGTAATACCACAAATGAGCAATTCCAGTTCTTGTTTGTTACCCAAACTCCTAGCATTGGAGTATAGGCAATTCCGGAATTCCTTCTCCATGTCCTTTTGATTCCTTGATTAAAATTGTTCAACACCTTGATTCGTGCCAGCGAAGTGTTTGTTTATATTTTCCCTCTTTTTACCCTCTTCTTTCGTTATTAGCTGAACCCCCTCCTGACTTTCCTGACCAGTCTGTTCCCAAGGTGGTTTGTCCCTCTTCTAGTGGGGTGAAAGCCATCCAAACTATCTAGCCCCCTCTCTCCATAGAAAGCGGACCAACATTCCACAAAACCATCCCCTACTCCACTTTACCGAGTCAGCGGTTGACTTTCATAATCTGACTTCACTTGTAGGATCTTGGAGAAGATTGCATGGATATTCTTCAGCACACGTGTGTGCAACATACGGTCAGAGTGCAGAGGATGATGGTTGGCAAATGGCCCAGTAATTCCACCTGGTGGTGGTTGGTTTTTACATACTGTAAGGGAGTAGAAGTATTAATAGGCGTAGAGGGGGGAAGGAAAGAAGGATAAGGAGCAGAGTATGGAGGACCAAGCATTTGAAGCTGTAGTGGTGGGACTGGAAGGCTAGTTGGACATTCTCCTTCTCTGCTGATTGGCTGTTTACTCCAGGGCCAAATTGAAGTAAGTAGTCTGATGCCGCCACTTGTGTCCGGGGGCATCTGAAAGTCTCCTGGGCAGCCTGCTCCAGCCAGTGGTAGTGGAAAGCTGGGTGCTGCTCAGTTACACCCTCTTCAGTACGCCTTGCTTGAATG
This sequence comes from Dermatemys mawii, assembly GCA_007922305.1. Taxonomy (NCBI): domain Eukaryota; kingdom Metazoa; phylum Chordata; order Testudines; family Dermatemydidae; genus Dermatemys; species Dermatemys mawii. The sequence goes on along the minus strand of ML677376.1, from coordinate 10,602,026 downwards.
GTGAGCTCTCCAGGGCTTGAGCTATGTGGTGCTTATAATGTACTGTGCTCACTTTATGGTGCTGTAGAATGCCTTATCTAAACACAGAGCTGAAGTGATGTGACTTGTTCTATAGCTAGTTAGTTTAAACAGGTGCAACTCCTATGTATAGACAAGTCTAAAGTAACTCACTGAATCGTCCTGAATGCTCTCGGGGAGAGAGGATTCATTTCAGTATATAAAGTTTGCTTGCCTTTTACAGGCTCGCCTTGTGTTGTCTTTCCCTATTAATGAGCACAATCTCTCAAATTGCTTATTTCACTAATTCTGTAAGCCCACAAATGGCATAAACTGCTGAATTTTCTGTGTTCTGGGTACAGTTAGTCACACCACCTCCTTGCAGGGATGTGGTATGTTTTTTTTAAATAGTGGGTTACTTTACATATATCATCCTAAGCAAGCTGTGTTGGTTTTTAAAGGGAAGGCTGATCTATTTAACCAAGTAAAGTAGCTCATTGTAGTTCACTGGGAAGGCCAATTTGTAAATAACTTCCCCTTCAGAGTGATGTTACTCTGTTTTTCCTCTAATTACTGCCCTCATGCCGTGCTGCTGGGTAGGAACTGAGCCTGCATGTCGTGGGGACAAGATGGAGGTGCTCTGAGGTTGGCATCATCCCAGTCCACTTTCCCCTTTGGTGTATTCTGGATGCCCGCACTGATTTCTCCTCTACAACCTTGTCTGTCTGGCTTGTCTATTTAGGATGCTTATGATTCTCAGCATGAGAAGTACTTTTTGGCATCTTTTCCGAATTGCTTTTTCCTTAATTTCTTTTTAAGATCAGTCTCTTATGGAAAAGAACAGCATAGTGCCTTCTCTTAAGATGGATGTTTCATTTCCAGTACTTCGCGCCATATTTCTCTTATAGCATGTCTGATGTGTGTGTTGTCATTCCCTTTTTATGGTCATAACCTCTGCGCTCTCCACTTTCTCTTCCAGTGCTTTGTAATGTAATAAATTGACCAGAACAAGCTGCAGTTAGAACTGGCTGTTCTAACAAGAAATCTTTGCATCCTTGTTGCTCTCTTTGCTTCTCCATATTGTCTAGACAGGTTAAGAATGTGCATGGTTCCTTAGTCTACAGGCAATTCAAGAATTTCTTCTCCATGTCCTTTGATTCCTTGATTAATATTGTTCTCAGTATCTCAGTTTTGTGCCATCTGAGTGCTTAATCTTCCTTCTTTTTACCTTCCCTTTTTGTTGTTTGTTTAACCCTCCCTCCCATACAATCATCTTCTGCCTGCAATTCAGTTTCATTCAGAATGGATCGAACAAACATAGAAATGTTTTGTGAACATGCATTGCATTATAGTAGCATAACATACAATCCTCTAGCTGATTGGAATGGGTCAGCATTGAAAAAATGGCAGGCTTGTAAATGTCACTGCTACTCATAACATAAAAATTACTAGTCCAGTGCTTTCAGACACTCTTCCAAAGTTTAGCTATGTTGCTACTGCTAAAATGATCAGCCAAAAGTCTTTTATGCACCCTCTATTGCATATTTTTTCTGGTGTTATCAGTATAACTTTCTAATAAAAGGATGAGTGGTATTTCATATTCGTATTCAGGAGTGTACTTATTTATTGACATCAGAGGTTGATCTGTAAGTAATAAAAGGTGCCAATCCTGCAACCGAGGCTGTAAACATGTCCTAGGTAAATTCACCAGCTACTCAAGCTTTACTTCCTTGGCCTTACTCTGCAGAGCATCACAGTAGCATTAACATTGATAGTGGCAGATGTATCTTCATAAGACCCTATAGCAATGCTTGTAAATGTTCAGAAGGAGTTATCCCTTGGATAGAAACTTCTTGTGACTCTTAGCTCAGAAGTGAACATTTTTGGTGGCTTGGTCAAATTTCTATCTAGCTGTTTTTGAGGAATAGCTTTGAAGATTTCTTCTTTACTTGTTTAGCTTTTCAAGTTTCTTCTTTGTTCTAATGTAGGAGGCCGGAAAAAATTGTAACGATGGGCATCTAAAAGCGCTCCCCACTCTCGGCTCCAGGGAAATAAAGGGTATTATAGGTCAGGCTGTTGTTGGTTCTGCTCTGTTATCGCATATTTTACATGCCGGAGTTAAGTGGTTCTCATTGCCTGCTCGCCTTGTGCAGTACTAATGAGACACCTGCTTGCATTATGTAATACTAATAAAATAGAAGCAAGGTATTAGTTATTCATAAGGTATGCATGAGATGCAAATGTTCCTGTTGTTTCTCTGCCTGTGTTCCCACGCACAGTGGGCTTCATCCCAAGCATTGCTCCGGTGCGTCGGGCTTTCCCCGTCCCAGTGGCAGCAATGAAGGGAGCCCCCGTTGCGGGTGTGTCACTTTTGCCTTCAATAAACTCACTACTTTTATTCAACAGCTGTGTGTGTGCCTCATTCCTACGGGACACGGAGTACCCTGCAACAGCTTAAATAACTGACAAACTTCGTTTTAAAACTTCAGTCTTTCCATAGGTTTTGGCCAATGAAGGCAAGGGCCTTTTTGCCTTCACTGAAATTTGGCTTTGAAATGGCATATGAGTAGCCTTCTGATATTTTTTAGGCTACGTCTACACTACACACCTTTTTAGCAACACAGCTGAGCTGTTAAAAGGTGCGCAGTTTAGTCACTCTTTATCAGCAGGAGAGAACTCTCCTGCTGACAAAATAAAATCCACCCGCAACAAGAGGTGGTAGCTTTGTTGGTGGGAGAGCTCTCCCGCTGACAAAGCACTGATCACACCAGCGCTTTCATTGGTAAAACTTTTGTCATGTAGGGGTGGGGGTTCAGACCCCTGAATGACAAAAGTTTTACCGACAAAAGTGTGGTGTAGACAAAGCCTCTGATACATGCACACACCCAGTTGTAGACTCTTGGGAGGGCAGCATGGTCTGGGAGGCAGAAACACTGGGTTCTATTCCTGCCGCTGCCACTGACCTGCTGGGTGAGCCCATGTTCCTTCACTGGTCTCCATCTGTAAAATGGGAATAGTTCTGAAATCCCTTTGTAAAGTGCTTCGAGACCTGAATAGACTAAGCCAGGGGCGGCCAGCCTGAGCCTGAGAAGGAGCCAGAATTTACCAATGTATATTGCCAAAGAACCAGACTAATATATGAGCAGCCCCCCATTAACTCTAACCTGCAGCACCTCCTGCCCGCCAGCAGCCCCACCAATCAATGCCTCCTGCCCACTACAATCAGCTGTTACACAGTGTTTCGGAGGCTCTGGTGGGGAGGGGGAAGAGTGAGGGCATGGCAGACTCAGGGGAAGTGGGGGCAGAGCAGGGGGTTGAGCACTCAGCATGCCCTGGCACATTGGAAAGTTGGCATCGATAGCTCCAGTCCTGGAGTCAGTGCCTATGGAAGGAGCCGCATACGGCTCCAGAGCCACAGGTCGGCCACCCCTGGGCTGTGCTAACCTAGGGCTAAGCTAAATAGGATTCTCGCACCTATTTAGATTGAATTGTCCTGAGACTTTACAGCTCTGGAATCCAGCCAGCCTTTTCCCTTGCCATGTTTGCTGAAAAAGTCACGGATCACACCACGGTAAGTATTCAGCTTTCAATTTTTCCTCACTGCAGCTGCGTTGGAAGAACATCTGATTACCCTTCCCCCTCTAAATATCTCCCAAAACAAAACCACCTTTTCTGGACCATCTGAACTGTTTTGACTGAAACTTTCCAAATAAATTCACCCTGAGATAACGAATTTCAACCCAGTTGCTTAGTTTGGCAAATGCTTTGTAAACATGTGGGAACAGTAATGGACAGTGGTAGGCCTCCTTAGCTGTATTGCTACCGGCTCTTCTCATAATACTTAATAAGGATGTGTTTGTTTTTTCTTGAGGTGAAGTCTCAACTTAAATGTTACCAGTTTGCCACTGTGTATAAATACCTGTTAAGTTACCCTGTGTCTCTTTCCAAGCATTCTCGCTGCTATACAACTAGGGCTGGAAGTTGACCCCACAAATAATCGTCAGAGAGGAGATTCAGCTCATTAGAACTTAGTGCACCTGCATTAGCACAGTGTAGTTATATTGCACTGCACTAGGGCATCCAGTCCACTAGCGTTTTGAGTTAATTTCAATGAAAGTTTTGCAGTCATCACTTAAACCCTTAAGTATTGCCTCATTTTTCCACCCGAGTACGGTGGTGACTGTTCAGCGGGCTTTGGGGCAGATGACTAAAGTGAAGATTATTTTTCTGTTATTGATTATCTAGGTGCCAATCTTTCCGGCAGTGAGTCTCAAACTCACATCAGGGAGCAAGTGTGAAGAGTTTGCTTTATGCCCTATTTCTCTTCTGTAAAGGATTGCTTTGGTACCCTGGAATCTCCTACTATAGAACTTGAGTGAAACAAGTTTCACTTAAGGTGTTTATTTACATATATAGCTTCTAGTCTTTAAATTTAATCAAAACCAGTGAATTATTCTATAAATTATATCTAGGTGCAGTTTTTTCATTAGAAACCCAGAATGTGAAGCGATTCTCTTTAAAGGGGCATTTGATATTTTAGGTCAGCTGTAAATTACAACTGTGGATGAGATTTCCAAAAGAACGTAAGGGAGCGGGTCACCCAAGATTGGTAGCTTTGAGAATTCAGCCTGTATCCTGTCCTACTGGTGATTTGTGGACTACTTATTGGTAGTGTATGTTAGTGTCATAGGTAGCTACAGATCGATTTGGATGTTGCTCAACTGCAAGGAGGTTATTTCCTTTGGGACTTGCCTTGATGTTGGTGAAGCAGGATGCAAATAATAAATGGGGTTGTTTAAAAAGTACTTTAACTTGTGCTTGATTGTTAATGAAACAACTCATTTCTCTTCCAGTGTTTAGTCTCAGTTTAAATACTGTGATATAGCATGGCCAGAGGGCAGCAGGAGAGTGTTAGAGGGAAGCCTTATGCCCTGTAGAGGGAATCAAGTTTTCTAGAAGTTGGTTGGAGCACCTGGAGCCAATTAAGGCACCTGGAGCCAGTCACAGTATAAAACCCCCCTGCTTCAATCAGACAATTGAAAGGAGTTGGAGCAGAGAGCAGTTTGGAGGAGTGGGAGCAGAGTGATTTGATGTTGGAGCAAAGAGCAGTTTGAAGGAGTTGAAACAGAGTGTTTGGTGTGGGAGCAGAGAGCAGCTTGGAGGAAAGCAGAGACGACTTCAGAGAAGTGCTGCGGTGAGCTAAGAAGACCCAGACCGTAGGTAAAGGGACCCCTAGCTTGTGCAGAGAGAGGGCAGGAAGCCCCACATGCTGAAGAGTAGGAGAGGGAAGTAGCCCAGGGGAAGGAATAGCTAGTTCAAGTAGTTTACTGCTATCCTCAGGGCCCCTGGGCTGGGATCCGGAGCAGAGGGTGGACCTGGGTCCCTCCCTCTCCACTCCTCCCCTCTAGGATACTAGTGAGGCAGGTAATACCCTGTTCAAGAGCAAGAAATGGCACGTTGAACCCCCCGGCCAAAGAAGAGAAAGCGCGGGACCCGTCATAATAGTGCTGGCAATTTGCCAAGCCCAGAATCTCTCCGATAGCAGCCTGAGGAAGAGTCAGGAAAGGGAAAGGTGAAGGGTTAAATGAAACAGAGATGGGAATTGCATTGTGCTACAATCAGAATTCTCAGCTCTGAATGTTTGCTGGGGGTTTGTGCCCTTTTTTGTGGTGGGGGGTGAGGTAGGACAGCAGCAAGTCAAATGTACAGAACATACGTTATAAAAAACAAGATCAAGCTGGGCAGAGAGTTGGCGTTACAGTAGAGTAGCCTTTGTATGAAGTGGCTGTCTTGAAAATTCTCCTGTGTGAATATGGACTTTGCGAGTTACATTGAGTACGACTGTGTCAATTAGCTTGTTTGGTATGGAGACTTCCTAAAGGAGAGCTTCAGCTCATCCATCAACCCAAGTGCTGTGTTTCGTGGCTGTATTATCCCTGGAGCTAGAGTTAAGTCAGTTTTTTGTTTTTCACCAGGCCATCTGTCAGCTCACTTAAGAGATAAGCACAGCCTAATGCTGCACACTGAGTAGCGTGTGGAATACTTTCGGTTTCTGCACAGACTAGTTTTATTTTGAAAGCCGATTTTTGCTGTCAATGCTATTGTCCCCCGAAATGAAATTTGTTCCAAAGAGCTGTGATCCCTTGCCCCTGGTGGTTGATTTGATCACCCCTACTCCAGACAATCTGTGTGGACTCTGCATTTGGAACACAGACAACATTCGACACTCCAGATGCCAGGCACTAAAGCAGCTTGTGCTAATTATCACAAAATTAAAGATAATCTCTTGCTCTGGAATTCAGACAATGTGCAGAAAGCGTAACTCCCGTGGAATACAAAGCTGTAGCAGAAGGGGCCCTTAGCCTCTAGCTTCCTACAGTCAGCGTAGAAAACATAGCCTCTCTGGCTCAAATTCTGCTGTTATACTGTGCACCTCTATTGATTTCAACAAGGCTACGCCGGTGTAACTGGGAGCAGAATCTGGCCCTTTGAATCTTGCCTTCGAGGAGATGGCTTGTTGGCATTGAGAAGAGGGGTCTGAGGAACTTACAATCTGGATAGGCAGCACAGGCACACAGGAGACCATGTTGTGACCTAGAAAGGTTGTGAAAGGATTTTCCGCCTGCCATCGTCCTAGCAGAGGTTAGTCCCATGAGCTCAGAAGTGAGCGTGAGCGATACGGTTTATGCCAAAAACAGTATCGGTTGCTGAAGACAGTAGAATGGAATCCAGGGCCCTTCTGCTCATCCTTCCGACTGGTCATTTACCTGTTGCATTTGGGGGAGAGTTTTTAAAAATAAATAAGATACGTGGTTCTGTTTGCCTAGGGCAGTCTACCTACGGCTGGTTCAGCTCCAGCTATGCTAGCAACACTGGGAGCCCGGGAGTGGTCAGCCTGCCATCACCATTCAAAACACCAGGTTGCCTAGACCTGTTCTGTGGAAGCCACTCTTGGACTGTTGATGGTAGAACTCCTCGTATTGCTAACAAATGGATCTGGGCTGTGGATCCAGTGGTAAAACTTTTTGTTTTTAAATATTCCTAGTGAAGACCAAGTCCATGAGATCATCTTCCAGCATCTGTTCAGAAAGGTCCAGCCCCTGGCGGCCGGCAGGAAACGCTTTTCTTTTTGTTGTGAGATCTGTTTCCTGAAATATAACAAAGGGTGCCCTTGTTATAAGACCCTGAGTGGAGATGCATTGATGTGGCACCAGCATGGTATCACGATATTCCTGCTAATCTCAAGTTCTTGTTGATTCTAATTCTGAACCAGCTCTTGTAGTACTGCCACTTGGTTAACTCTCTCAGCTCTTCAAGAAGGGTGGACATGGCACGTCTCAACTTGATGACAGTATCCCCTTTTTTTCTGAAGGGCTTTTGGGTCAAGCTGCATTAGTTCCCATGTGATGATGCTGGGCGATTGCTCGTTACCGAGTATGATCATCTTCCATGGGAGTTATGAGTCCTCAAGTGGCTAATAAGGCCAATTCTTGAACTAAAGTTCTATTACAATGAGGGCAGATGTTTTCAGCTCAGCAAGAGGCTGCTGACCATGGCTGGAGACCTGTCTCTCCTTCCTCCTGCGCCTCCTGTCCCCTTCCGTTTATCGGCGATTTAGTTCCCATAATGTCTGATTGTATGGGAAAGGCTCATCAGTGGCGCTGCCTCCCTTGGCCTGCACTGCTCCATGCTGTCCTGCCATGAGTCCTAAAGAATTGGACAGAAACATCCTCTTGCGCCTCCCGCCTTATTGAAACAGCTTCTCCCTTAGACTGTAGGAAATCTACATTTAGGCCATGAGCAGGAGCTGCATCGGTTACACGTCTGCCTGGCGGTTCAAGGGCAGGTTAAGTGGGGAGGAGACACTGCGTGTATGGAGCCTTTGTTCAGTGCAGAATGAATTTCAGTGTTCTGCTTTGCAACATGAAATCCTTCATTTAAAAGGATTAAGGATCAGCAGACTATTGAACAATCCTATCGTTCCTGTAAGACTAGAAGCGTGTCCAAGGCCCGTGTGGCTCTCAAACCAGGTAACTGGAAGCAGGTAACGTTAGGCAGCCTCACGGTGATATCCATTATTTCTTCTTTTTAAAAAGGGCTTTTCCCTCCCATTTAGCACATTGGCTCTTCCAGCAGAATTCTCCGTTTAAGGAGAGGATTACTTGCAAGCCCTTAGAGCAGCTCTGCGGGGGTGTGCTGTATTGCCGAAAGGGCGCCTTTTTGAGCATCTCTTGATGCTTGAAATCATCCAGGGTCAGCTTCATGAAAATCATAATTCTCCAGAATTAGGGGCAGTTGAGCTCTTGATACCGTGCACATAGCTGCTTGGGTTTTTTCTTGCTTTAAATGAAAGTTCAGTAATGCTGCATTAGCCCTTTGTAAAAGCCCCTTGTTCTGTTAGCGTGCCCTGGTTCAGACAGCAAAGGGGGCTGTTCTCATTTAGAAACATGGCTCAGTCTGCAATGTCTGACTACAGATAAGGTGGGAAGAGGATGGGCTTGTGTTAAAGTGCTATTAGGACATGCTCAGACTTTGCCTTCCTGTGTGACCTTAGGCAAGCCATTTAATCTGTGCCTCAGTTCCTTGTCTGTAAAATGGGGCAGGGTTACAGAACTTTGACCAGACGATCTGGCCAGGGTGCCGTGAAGGTTAATACTTTAGTGCGTGTGGGGTTCTTTATGTAGACCTGGGGCTCAATTCAGACCATTCTTTCCTCTTGTTGAGTGGCTAGAAGAGAGCATCATAAAAGCCTCTTTGGGCTTTGCTTTAATAATTCTTCAGTGTAGCACAGTCCCTTTACTGGAGGAGCAGCAAGAAGTAGGGGGAAGTTATGTTGACTATGTAACACCTTTAGAGTAAAAACACCACTGGGAGCTAGGAAAGAAGACATAGGCACCCTATGAGCTCCTAAAAGCCAAGCGGTCCAGGCTTCTTCTTTAACTTGGGACCCCTGCACTTGTAGAAATGAAAGCGGAGCAAAAAATTGCTGTCTCGTTTTTTCTGACTATTTGCTTGACTGATCAGCTGTTGGGATAAATGCACCTGCTAAGAGCCTGTGACCATCCTCTGACTGACCTACTGTTCTTCTCTCCTCAGGTCTGGCACTGAAGAAGATGGCCCTCACTGAGGTGAGTTGCATACAGCTGTGTAAAACCTTCTGCAGAGGGGGAGAGAGAACACCAATAGAACTTTTATGGCACACAGTTGAGATGGAGGAATGTGCAAGGTGGGAGAGCCCTGTTTTTTTAAGTAAATCTTGGTGTTGGTGAAGGTGCCAGGTTGGCAGCCTAGGAGAATGAGGTCCTCTATCTTCCTACAGCATGGTTGGCAGCAGGGCAAGGTATTGAGGGGCAGGGTGGTTTTTACCTATAGTGATCACATCCAGGGAGGGTATTTTTCATGATCCATTCAGCCCTTGTGTCTGCTGACTGCAGTGATCGGGCAAATTATGGTGATGGATTTTGTGATGCTGGTATGACTGTTTGGACCTGGCCTGTGTAATATTCAGGGATTCTTACTCGGAAGGCTAGAATGTCTGAGTCCGTGTGGAGCAATGGAAACTGCTACAAGTGTGGCTAAGAATTCTTTTTATTTAGCGTGTCACCAGGTTGAATCATCACTGGGATTTGTTACTGATCAGTTTAAGTTCTCAGCTATTTTAACTCTACAAATTACACCTGTGAGAGAGCATGGGCTTTTGGCTACTGTAAGCCACTTGTGGCCATGTGTATCTGTGCCAAACAAAGAATCTTAGACCACTGAAGTAACAGCAGACTCTCAACCCATCACCACCCTTACTCTACAGATATTTTTCATGCAACAGTTTCATTGGCTATAGGTGGGAAAGTGCACAGATGGATTTCTGGGCCCAACTGCCACAGTACAGCAGGTTCAGTCCCTGGGATTCACAGTCTGTTAGTGTCCAATTTTTAACTTGGACATTTTTGGCCTTTTTTACAACATGACTTTGATAGCACAGGGTTTCAGCCAGTGGGTGTGTGTGTGTCAGAGACATCTGAGGTGGGCCGTCTCACCAGTACTCCATTGCTCTCCACTGGGTTCTGAGCTGGGACTCGAGATCCAAATTTGATTCCTGCCTCTGCCACAACCTTTCTGTATGACCATGGACAAGTCACTGATCCAATGGGGATGAAACATCCCTGCTTCTCAGGGGTTTTGAGAAGATAGTCTTAAGGATTTTATTACTACAATGACAAAAGCCATGTAAGCACTTTGCTACCAGTGCAGGCCCAAAGTCAAATCCCTGACCGTCTGGTCAAAGCTCTGTAACCCTTTACCAGTCCTGGGCAATTCAGGCTCCTGTAGTCTAACCAAGCAAATGTATCTATTGAAACTGGCCCCCCTCTAAGTATTTGAATGCTGAGGTGGAAAAGCAAGTTACCTCTCCAAGCAAAGCACATTTTGTGTCTTTGGTAGACTAGCAATCCCAATAAATTGTGCTTCACTAAAGAGCACGCAAGTGTAAAATGGAAATGGGGAAAGCTGTTGATAAAATTCCTAGGACTGACAGGAAACTCATAGAATATTAGGGTTGGAAGGGACCTCAGGAGGTATCTAGTCCAACCCCTGCTCAAAGCAGGACCAATCCCAACTAAATCATCCAACTCATCTGTATACACATATTGAGCCTGATTTTTCAGACCCCATCCTCCAGTCAAAGGGAGCTACAGGTGCTCATCTGAAAATCAGGTCTTTAAATATTTACTCAGTTTGCTACTTTAGTTACCAGATTTCTAGTCAATGCTACACGTTGTAGCTACCAGTCCCACCCTGTCCTTGCTGCTGTGCTGTGGTTAGATTCTTGGCATTGCCTGTAGAATCCGAGTAAGCTCTTGGCTCTGGTTAGCATTTCCCTGACAATGAAGCATGGAAAAGAGCAAAAACTTTGCAAAGTGTGCTCCTGGATTTAACAGGCTGCGATACATACAAGCTCTGCAAATATAGCATCTCTTCCGCCCCCACCCTGTCCCAGCAAGCTACTCACCTACCACTTGTCTCTGTACCTTTCGACAGTTCCATCGCGCTCGGTACAAGAGGCTGCTCCACAGCTCTGAGTACTGCCACCGAGTGTGCGCAACTCATCAGCTCTCTGACATCTCCTCTTAAAGTCCATCTAGCTCTTGTTTATGCTTTCGTTTTTCTCCCTTTGCTAACTGTTCTGTGGTACTGTGCAGATTTAGTGGCTGTAGAATTAAAACAATGATAAAAGCTGCTATAAATGTCTTGGATGAGGTGGGCTATTGTGTGTGCCTCTCCCCAGTGCACCACTGATTGGCTTCTAAGTGCAGTTTGTAAAGTCCTGAATGTGCTTCAGTGTGGTCAGGTGTGTAGAGCACTGGACAGGTTCTAAATTCCTGACGCTGCCACTAGCCTGTGGAAGACCATGGGCAAGTCCCTTCCCCTCCCTGTGCCTCAGTTTCCCATCTTAAAATGGGCATAATGATGCTGACCTCTTTTCATCAGATCTCAAAGCACTTACAAAAGCACTTTGTAAAAGCTAAATGTTACTAAGCCCAATAGGAGAGCGGATTATTAATTACAAAGGAGATGGATCCCAGGATCACCCCTCTCACTCATTAGCTAGGATCAATTACCGTTGGCTAAGTCACTCTTGTTTTCTGGAGTTAAACGCCACAGTTGGCATCAGGGAGGATCCTGTGTGCCGGCCCCTGATTTCTAGGGCAGTGTTTAGCCAATTTTTGTTGGCTCCAGCTGTGTCAGACTTTGAGTAATAAGGATTTGGCGGAGTGGGTCATTGTGGGCACCCAGATACCATGGTGGGCTCTTGTTTAAATGTCTAATAGTTATAATTTTCTAGAAGGAGATGGTTCTGGGAGAATGACAGCCTGCCCAGAAGTCTAATTTCCCACTAGGTGTTGACTTTGGAGATGTAAGAATGGCTAACTTTTCCCTTCATTGCACAAATAAATATCCAGCCCTCTCTGGGACAGGGACTGCTCTGTTAGGGTTAGAACAAGGGCCTGGGGGTCAAGCCCCTGCTCTCTATCCTCTTTTCTTGTTGTGCGACTTCAGTCACTTAACCTGTTGGTCAGTGTGTAAAATGGGGTGAATTACCCACAGCATGGGGTGGGATTGCAGCGGTTTATTTCATGTTTGTAGTGAGTGTTGAGGTCATTGGGTGGAAGATGCAAAGTGTAACAGGAACTACGTGTGTGGAGTCATGGTGGTCATAATGGCTGGAGTCTGCTGTAGAAATGTCCAAGCGTCCATAGATCCTTATAGAAAGAAAGAGAGGCATCCAGCTGGTCCTGTCCAGAAGACGCTCTAGCAGTTTGGGTAATTGGAAGCAGGGGAGGGATAGCTTAGTGGTTTGAGCGCTTGCCTGCTAAACCCAGGGTTGTGAGTTCAATTCTTGAGGGGGCCATTTAGGGGTATGGGGCAAAATTGTTGAATGATTTAACTGGGGATTAGTCCTGCTTGAAGCAGTGGGTTGGACTGGATGATCTCCTGAGGTCCCTTCCATCCCTGATATTCTATGATTCTAAGGAAATATTGCAATACTTTGCTGCACTGTGAATATATCACACTTCCTTTGTTGCATTGATAAATTGTCAAGTGCTGCTGCATAGACCAATATCACTGATGTGGTGCTCCTCTATGAGAGACTGCCTCGGGTCATGGCATATTGTGCCTAGATGAGTCATGTCTAAAGGCCTGGCTGTTGGTTGTTAATGGCGTCACAGAAGCAGAACGCTCAAGCACTATTTCTCCCCACAAATGTACACGGTGAGTCCACTGAATTTTGTTGGCTGCCTGTGATGCTTTCCAATCACTGTGGGTAGGGGGCAGCTGCAGATTCATTAAAGCAGCACCCCAAGGCAGAGATGTTTAAAGGTGGATGGGACTGCAGGGAAACACTGCCTTGAATTTTACGATGTGCAGTTGGCTTGGTGTGCGAAGCTCTGCTGCTGATTCTGGAAGCAGCAGAAGGAGAAAAGACGGGGTAGAAGAAGATGGGACGGAAGGGCTGTGGTTTTACTGTTGGTATTCAGACCACACTGCACTCACCTTTGCTACGTTTCTGGAGGAAACTGCTACAATTACAGCAGTTCACCTGGCTTGGCGAATGAATTGTTCATAAACAGCAGCTTGCTTAACTGAAATATCCCCCCCCAAACACAATGCTGGTGATTCATTATCCGCTCTGCTTGCTGGCTTTCAGATGGAGTATAAGGGGTTGGCTTAGAGCTCTAAAGCCCAGGTACTTATCTGAGTGAGATGTTTAAAAACTGATCTGACTGACTAGTATTTGATTCACATCCCTACAGTGCCTGAGTATCCCACAAACATGACTGCAGTTGTACTATCATTACCCTGTGAGGTGTGGAAGTATTGCCAGTTTTACAAATGGAGAACTGAGGCACTGAAATTAAGCAACTAATTGTTTTGCGGGAGTTCACTGATCTTCATTATACAGGTGTCAGAAGATCATGATGATCCCTTCTGGCTTTAACACAGGAAGTCTGATGGAGCTGGGAAACAAACCTAGATCTGAGTCCCATTCCAGTGTCTTAACTAAAGACCATCCCTCCTCCCAGTATGTCAAGATCCACAGTCCTGTGTGTGGTGAACAAACCTGTCGGCTATCAACTCACCTTTCGTCCCGAGGGATGTATAATTTAGTGTTTAAAGCTTGCTGGTGCCAAATACATCTGTATGCACTCTGCAGATCTTTATTCAGGAATAAATGCAGACCACTGAATTCCTTATAACCACAGCACCTTAGTCCTGTCTGTGCCACTGTGCCTCTTCTCTTCTCTTCTCTTCTCTTCTCCTAGCATAGCTTTTCTTCATCACTTTGACCTGGAAACTTCTCTTTCCCAGGCCCCGTCGTTATCAGGACAGCCTGGAGTTGGCCAAGGAAAGAAGATAGGTCATCGAGGAGTTGATGCTTCTGGCGAAACTACCTACAAAAAGGTTCCGTCCCTCTCTTGGTTTCTGGAGGGTAGTGGCCACGCATACAAGTGGGAGGTTGAGGATAGAACAGGGACCAAGTATGTACAAACAGATCATCCAAACCGTAAGAAATAAATGGGCAATACAGGTGTACGATTGGCCAACCAATTTGATTAGATTTCCCTGCAGTGTATTGCTACAAGTATTTTACAACTGTCGTTCTCTAGAAACCCGAGGCAGCCTGTAGTGTTGTTGGCCTCTTACAGAGCAGCCAAAATCTGAGACCTCCTACATCAGCATGATCACAAGCAGCAAGGTTACCTGTATGTGGAGGCTGTTGCCATAACTTACGGTATATGTGCACTGCTTGCTCTCTTCTTTCTGCCAGACCACTTCGACCACTCTGAAAGGAGCCATCCAGCTGGGTATTGGTTACACGGTGGGGAACCTGAGCTCCAAGCCAGAGAGAGATGTCCTGATGCAGGATTTTTACGTGGTGGAGAGTATTTTCTTCCCCAGGTAGGTGGACAAGTGAAACAAGATGCAGGGGCTGGCTGTTTCCTTTCATCATGCTAATTTAAAGGGGCTTTACTCTGAGCAGAAAAGTGGGCCCTCAGAATTTCAAGTGTGCATCTATTTCTTGCCAACACATTACTGGACGCATTAGAATCCATGGTGCTGCAGCTCAAGAGATGGGGTTAGATTTACTGTGGGCTGTGATCTATCTGCTTACTGGGTTTGTTCGTCTGAAGCTTTCATTACCTTTATAATTGCTGTCCTTTGTAACCTACCCAGGGGAATTTTCACCTCCAGATGTTACATTATCTTTGTACAGAGACTGAGGAAACCCTCTTAGCCAACAATATTCATTGGACCACTTCAGCTATTGCATGGCTGAGCTGTTAATGTACAGGGCTTACAGAAACTAGAATCTGCGTGTAAATACCTCTAGCCTGGCAAACTTCCATTCTCTCTTCCCAAGGAGCGAGTGTTTCCTTGCCAGCTGGTTAAAATATTAGATCTTTTTGCTGGTGTCCTGATGAGGTCAGGCAAGATCTTTGTGTCTAGGCTGGTGGCTTCTTGAGATGCCTTTTGGCAAAGCTCAATCTTCCCCTTTTTTGTATCTATTCGCTGGCTGGGTGTAAATGTGCAAATATGCGAGGCGTTAATGTGAAATAACATGCCTGCTCTTTTTGTATCCTTTCCATTCAGTGAAGGAAGTAACCTCACTCCAGCTCACCATTACCCTGACTTCAGGTTCAAGACTTATGCACCCGTGGCTTTTCGGTACTTCCGGGAGCTCTTTGGAATTCGTCCAGATGATTATTTGGTATGTGTGGAGTTCTTTATTTCTTGGGGTTAGTACTAGGTATGAATGGGCTTGGATCGAACTGCTTTACTTGAATCCTCAGCAAAACTGAAGATGGGAGAATGCCATATCACAGACTCGTGTGTGACCAGTAAAATGCAGTGGATTAGGGGGTTTCCTCGGATTTTTTATTAAATTCAGTCTTCAGCTAATATTGGGGGAAACTGAGGCATGGAATCAAGTGATTGGGTCAGTATCACAGGGGGAGTTGAAGTCAAATTTGAGGAGCGAACATAGAGGAGAAATCAAATATTGGGTGGCGGATGTTTGGCTAGCTGGAGACTGAGGTACAGTACTGGGATTAGAGGGAATCCCTGATCCTGTACATCAAGCAGATCCCAAATGTGAGGAAGTCTGTGGTGATGCTTCTCTTCTTGTACAATCTGGGAGAAAGACCAGCTGGAAAAGAGGGTCTGACAGGCTCCTGGTCTTCTGATGTTTCTGCTTTGGTTTGCCGAGTCCATTCCCAGCGAATGAGGTCTGTTGGGGCACCTCTGTTAAAGGAAGAATGGAATAATCTGCTGCCATGGAGTCTTTAATGTGCATTTGGTTAAAATGATATGGTGGGGTTCCGTGTCTATTACTCACGGATAATGTAACAGATTTACTCTGCCTACAAGAAAAGGAGTATTCTAAACTCCCTCGGGACCTCAGGGAAGATTATTTTCTGCCTCATGCATCATCCCCAGTAATAACTACTCTCAGATTGTTAAATCTTTAACACTTGGTAATGTGAAAATCAGAGTGGACTCCCACTTGCTCTCCTGGAGCTGAAATGGCTTGTCAGGACCAACCAGTATTCTCCCATAAGGAAAATTTCACTGATTTGGATTTAGAATAGACCTGTGGTTCCCAAAATGGGGTTTGTGAAATGTTACATGGGGTTCTTGTGGGGGGAAAAATCCCTAATGGTGGACAGAGCTGTCTCTAGGAAACCCTGGCAGCACGGGGCCAGCAGCCCAGAGACCCTGGACTTCCAAGAGCTAAGGAGATCAAAGCAAACATATCTATCACACTGAAGAGATTTAAACTTCAAGACTCCTCCTAAGAAATTGAAAGGGAGGTGGATATTTTTTGCTGTTTTTAAATTAAGCAGGCACCTAGTATTATTTTTCATAATAATTTTAAAAACGAGTTTAAGCTTTTGTTGTAATGTGCGTTGTTTTCCTGGATTGCTCAAGACCTGAATGCTTGTGCACGAGGAACAATTTGAGTTGGCTTCTTAAATACCTTCCTGCTGTTTCACATCTGATACTCCTTGATGAAACGTAGAAGCGTTGTCTTATAACAGACTTATTCAAAGTGATGCAAGGTATGAAAGTGAGATCTTGGAAGAGTGTTGCCGTTTTCATAAAGTAATAAAAATACTGTAATGATTAATAATAATAATAATAAATAGTGTGTAATAAGCATGTCATAAAAACAAATTTTATATTTCCAAGATCACTGCTTTTATAATTAGTGCTCCGGTAAAGGAGAAAATCCCTGGAAATATTCATTTTTAGGAGGTGTTTTCGCGAGACATGACATTTTAGTTAAAGGGGTTCACAGGTTTTTAAAGTTTGGAAACCACTGGAATAGACTAAGGCCATGTCTACGCTACAGGAGCTGGAGTGACACAGATATGGTGCTGTGATAGAACCAGTAGCACCCTAGTGTAGCTGCTTCCTACTTTGACAAAGGGGTTTTCCCGTCACTGTAGTTAATTCACCTTTCCGAGAGGTGGTAGCTAGGTGATGGAAGAATTCTAGCTAGTTGTGTCCACACTAGGAGATAAGTCACCTTAACTACATTGTCCGTGGTGACCTGTTCCTACGCCTGAGCAAGGTCTGTTTAAAACTTAAGTGTAGGTTAGGCCTCAGTTAAAGTTGGCTCCTGTGTGTAAGTGGCTGCACCTCATCTTGCTGATAGCAAGGTGGAGTTTGTTGGAGGCGGGAGCAGATCATTTTAAGAAGGTGCCATTTTTATGTAACCGCTTTGCCCATATCTGCAGTTAGTTAGAAATGAGGACTGAAAACATACCAGCAAAAATGAGCCTGCACGATGGGGCTGCTTGACAACAACAGAAATCCCCATCTGTGCCATCTGGGATAATGCTGATTTGATGCTAGTGATTACAAACCTGGGGGAGGGGGAGAGCCTGCCAAAGATCATAGATCTGATTTGAAGCACTGCTTCCCTATTCTTTGGCCCACTAGGGCAGTGAATGCCTTTTAATTATGCATGAGGTAATTAAGTTGATAAAGTCTTGGATCGTTAATCCATGCAGTGCTGAAAGCTGTTTTTAGCATGTAATAATAGCACTTAATTTATTGCTCTGATTATGTCCCCTCTGTATTGTCTGTCTTACCTTCTTCAAGTATCAGCTCCTACATAATGTTGCCCTAATCCCTTTTGGCTGACATATGCAAATGTTTTTGGGGTACTGTATCCACATAACACCACCTCCTCCCTTCTGCTCCTCATGCACATTCTGCTCTGGGAACTTGCTGTTCAGATTTCTAGTCCCTGCTCTGTTCTCCAGGATTGGGTTCTGAATACAGGGAAGCATAATTACCACATGCCTACTGATAGATGAGTGTTCTGAGGGGGTTTTCCCACCTCTTTTCGTTGCTGCACTGAGGGTGTGAGGGTGCAAACCACAGATCTGTAATGTTTGAGCACACAGGAGAGCTCTAGCTTTGGGAACAGGCAGGGCATTTTGTTCCTCCCTGGCACTGCGACACACAATGCTGAACAAGCTGGCTTGTCTCTTTAAATCTGATCTTTCTGTCTGTGTGCACACTAACACAATGTATGCGGTGGTGGTATAGGACACAAAAAGGTTTGATGTCGTTATGCAGCCCGGGTGTTGCTGAGGGCAAGCAGATTAGCTTGACTCTGAGCAGTCTGGCCACTTTGCACTGTAATGTATGCATCTCTTTGTAAGCTGTCTCCACCTAATTCCAGTTTAAGGTTCACAATTTCCATACTGCTTAATATCCCAGCTCTCTTGATCTAGGTTCCAGCGGCGGTGCCTTAGGAATGCCTTACAGATGTATTATCCTGGCCATAGCTTATCATGTGGTGTAGGAATGGCATCTTATTTTTCTCTTTTCCTTCCTAGTATTCGTTATGTAATGAGCCTCTGATCGAGCTGTCGAACCCTGGTGCCAGTGGCTCCCTCTTCTATGTCACCAGCGATGACGAGTTCATCATAAAAACTGTGATGCACAAGGAAGCGGAATTCTTACAGAAACTTCTTCCTGGCTACTACATGGTGCGTATCAGGGCGTTGGTTGGTGGGAGAAATGTAGTGCTTGTCTGTCCGTAGCACCTCAAAGGGATGGTGTTTGGTAACCCAGCAGGGCTTCCTTTGCCCGTCTGCCCAGCGCACATGACCGAATGAACTTTCTCCTCCCCTTTGTCTCCTATAGGATGTTCCTAGGTTAGTGAAGGCAGCTGTGTGGCAGAGCAGATGTGTTATTGCCCTGCTTTTGTGCAGCACCTGAGTGTGTGTGTTTCGGGAGGACCCATCCCTACTATTTTCTGAATTTCCCCTGTGTGTGCTGCTTACTAGAGATCTGCTAAACAGTGGGCTCTTTCGTCGCAGTGGGTCCATGTCCTCGACATTCCTGGTACCAGTCTGTTGGCTGAAGCCTTTGCCTGCATTGGCCCGTCGTTGCAGCCTGACATTTTCTAACCACCCCCAGGCCGTGGGTTGCTGTACGGCGCAGCAGCATGGTGGGTTAGCATGGCTGTGCGCTGGGGCTCGCAGAGACTTGCCAGGAGGAGAAAACAAGAGACCAGAACAGGAACAGGGAAGGTGGGTCCCCCCCAGTGGCAGGAAACCTCTCCCCCTAAACAGTCACATCTTAGAATCCAATTCCAGATAAAAAACTTCAGTCAATGAACCTGAAACCTGCACAGGGGAAGTACTAGGCTATGGACATGCACACGACCTTCACTCTGTCCCTTGTACGTGTGCATTGTACTAGTCTTTAATTACCTGATGAGCTATTTTCCTCAGGATCCCTGCCTCGCTCAGAGCACTGGACTGGGACGGGGAGACTTGAGTTCTATTTCTAGCTATCCCATTGGCCTGCCAGGTGACCTTGGCCAAGCTTCTGCTCCCAGGGCCTCAGTCTCTCCATCTGTAAAATGAGTGAGATGATTCTTCCCTCCTTTTTTAAAGTGCTTTGAAAGTTGCTAGATAAGAGCTAGGAATTATTATTCAGAAGCATGTCAGGCACCTAGGCTCCAGAGCGTAACTGGAAGTCAGTGGGTCACTTTTGAAAACCGTATTTAAGCAGCTAAATCACTTAAGAGCTTTTGGAAAATTTTACTTCCTGTCTGAGGAAGTGCAGGATGCTAGGCAGGGCTCCTAGGATCAGGACATCTCAAACGAAAGTAGTAACTAGACTCTCTTAGTCCCAGGAACTTTAGATGGTCGGATAATAATAATTATAGAGGATCAAACATGACTTCTCGCCCTGTTGTAAAGCATTTGTGCTGTTGTCTGATATTTTGTAAAATTACACTGTGCTAATTGCTATGAGGGTCTCCCTGCTGCTATCGGAAACTCATCTGAGGTGTAAAATGACCTGAGACAGACAAGACACCAGGACAGCTGGTGCTGAGTTGCTCTAACTCGGAGTTCTGCTGTCAGCTGCTGGGTAGCAGTGCTGGCTTTGTACGGCACTGTATCGACTCTCACGCCCATAAAGAGAACTCACTCAGGGGTCTAGTTAGGAAAGATGAGATGAAGGGCATTAAATTTTCATACACTTGCTGTACTGCTGCTTCCCTTTGTTTTGAAATCTGGCCGGTTCATCTCTTCTCTCTTCTAGCATGCACAGCCCTTGTTTCCTTTTAAAAGCCTCTGTGTACTGAACAAGTGAGATCATTCCTCATAACGTGATTGCCTAAAATGGGCCTGACAGTGGGGTGGGTTAGCTGATCTCTCTGGCAGACTGTTTTATAAATTGACTCTCTCTCGTCAAGGTAAGCGGAGATGATTCTAACCTACTGGAGAGGCTTCATAGAGATGTTGTAATAAATGTTATGCCGTTGGTTTCTTCTGAGCTAGGGAACAGTTCATTGCTATAAGATCTCCAATTGGGTGAGGATATTTGATATTTTAAAATTTTAAATTCCCACTAACTAGTTTTGGGGGGCGATTGAGGGGGAGGGGGTTTGGTTAGGTTTCCTTTTCCTTAGGTGCAGTTTGCGGGGAAGTCTGTTTGGGAGTTCTCAAACTTGGCTATTTGCTCAAAGAGATGTACATCTTCTTTTCTATAGGTAAGGCAAGGGATAGCAATCTCTCCAGTTTGTAGAGCCAGGTCCTAGGTAGAACCATTCAAATGGTTATTTGGAATTTGTTTGGGATCTTTCTCCTGCAAAGCTGTCAAGGTAAAAAGAAGTTCTGGATGTGCAAATGCTAGTCAGCGAACCCTTCCCAAAGCCAGCTGAACAAAGCAGACGTTGTTTTCCTAACCTGCCCTTTCTGCTTTCCTTGCCCCACTGCAGAACCTGAACCAGAACCCACGGACTTTGCTGCCGAAGTTCTATGGCCTGTACTGCGTTCAGTCGGGGGGCAAGAACATTCGGGTGGTGGTGATGAACAATATCCTGCCTCGGGTGGTGAAAATGCACTTGAAATTTGACCTGAAAGGTTCGACCCACAAACGCCGGGCATCCAAGAAGGAGAAGGAGAAATCCAGCCCCACTTTCAAGGACCTGGACTTCATACAGGACATGCCAGAAGGCCTAATGCTGGACACAGACACCTTCAGTGCTCTGGTGAAAACACTGCAGCGAGACTGCTTGGTAAGGGCAAGGTAAACCTAGAAAGCTGGACTTAACAAACTGTGTAGCTCTCAGGCAGCTGTAACCAAGATGGACTGTCCCATGCTGTTGTTAGCTCATTAATCTGTAAGCCCCAAAGCCAGCTGTCTCCACCCCAGTACTCGGCTCACCCAAAAGCAGAGTGCAGTAGTTAGGGTTCATGGTACTCTACTAGTTTGAGACCCTTCATTAGTGTCCTACTAAACGTCATAAAACCAAATGACACGTGGCTCCCAGAGACACAGCTTGCTGTGTGCTGCGGTGTTCTTGGTTCTTCCTGTCCCATGTGTTCACTTCTACAGCTCACACAGTTGAGTCATCCAGAACTAGGTCATTAGAGTGAATTTGTGACCGAGCTGCTGCTGTACAGGGTGCAACAGGTGAGGGAGCAGAGCTGGCCCCTTGTAAGCTATTTGCCATCCCACAACCCACGTAAAAGACCAATGGCAAGGGGGTCTGAGATCTGCTAGACTAAGCCCAAAGTATGTTGTGTTGAAACAAAGGGTGATTAACGCTGACGTGCTCTCACGCTGCTGCGAAAGAGTTGCTGGCCTGAGTTCTGGGTAACCAGGATAGACTGTCCCATGCTTTTGGGTCTGCCTTTGAAGTAGCATGTGAGAACTTACTGGATTGACTGTCTTTTTGTCTGATTTGTTCTTGAACTCAATACTAACCTATAGGTGTTGGAAAGCTTTAAAATCATGGACTACAGCCTGCTACTCGGGGTGCATAACATAGACCAGCAAGAACGGGAGCGGCAAACTGAGGGAGCCCAGAGCACGTCTGATGAGAAGCGTCCCGTTGGGCAGAAGGCACTTTACTCCACAGCCATGGAGTCCATCCAGGGTGGGGCTGCCCGGGGGGAGTCCATAGATACAGATGACACGTAGGTGAAAACCTGCTTCTCTTACACTGTTGTCACGGGAGTGGGTGGAAGCAAAAAGCCAAAATAGTAAATCCCTAAAGGTTGCCCCCCACCCAGTGCTATTGACTTGACCTATCTGCGTGACCCATCTGCCTTAAGGAACACGGAGCGCAGCCGCTGCTGTAGTGTAGCATGGAGTGGTTTGTTGT
Organism: Dermatemys mawii; assembly: GCA_007922305.1. NCBI lineage: Eukaryota > Metazoa > Chordata > Testudines > Dermatemydidae > Dermatemys > Dermatemys mawii. Next base: position 10,579,822 of record ML677376.1, on the reverse strand, counting down.
GAAATGGGATCGTTGTCGTTCTGAAGCACTTATCGGTTCCTATTTTGTTTACAATGGCTGTGACCATGAATTGCACCCCATCCAGTAGGTAACGGGGCCCTGTACCAGCCCATAGGCACAGCGCTGGTCATGGGAGGAGAGATGGGACAGGCTTAGCTCAGGAATGTGGAGATCCACGCTAGCCTAGCCCATGGAGATTAGAGTTCAGTTTCTGTCACTTGGTCCCTGTGGAGTCCTAGCAGGCCAGCGTGATTTGAGGATTTGGCACGCTTAGCAGCACCTGGCCTCTGCTCCAGAGAGACTCAGGCCCTGGTATGTTGGGGTTTGGTGGGGAGGCTTGGAAGTGCACAGGTGGAGCTGTGGGCGGGGGAAGCTGGCCCAGTGCTTGCTGCACTCTGCCTTATCTGTAGTTCTGGAGCATTTTGTTTTTATGGCTGGTTGGATTGGGCTTACTAACAAATGGTGGGGTTGCTATGTTTGTCTGCTGGCATCTGTGCTCTGAGAGACCAGCTGCTCCTTTGTGAACAGATAAAGAGCCAGGAAATACTTTGGCGTTTCCATTCTCTCAAATAACTCTTAATTCCAGTGGACAGCCTGATGGCGGCATGTCGACTTACCAAGTGCTGATACTAATTGTGCTGCAAATTCAAGATGGGCATTAATGGGTGGAGGTGTGGGGTACAGTGTGGAAACAAACCTGCACTTAAAGATTTGGGCCAAACTTCTGCTTTTATATGCACCCAACTCCCACTGACTGCATCCAGGACTCATGCCATCTGCATTCGCAAGCAGTCTGGCCCTCACAATAAAATAGGGGTTTGTACCCTTGCGTTCTCAAAGCATTTGGCCTGCGAAGGGCACTCCGAAGACTTACCTAACACTGCTGTAGGGAGCAGCTGTTCTGTATGGTGGGAGCTAACACCCAGTCTTAAATATCAGAGCGTGTATTATTGGGAGAAGGGGACGTCCTGTCAGGATGTCCTCCTAGGCTGTCACTAGCGACTGGCAGAAAGCTGCCAGCTTAGTGTATCTAGGGGTGCATTTCACAGGTGGCACTGCAGCTGGTTCTTTATGTCTCATTTACAAGTCTGAGCCATGTCCTACCGTAGGGCAGGAACTCTGGGGTGTTCTGGCCTGGGTAGGAGAGAGCAGTCACCCGATTCATGATAAACCATAGCACTGGATATAGTCGAGTGCTGTAGAGAGGTTGACTTGGAGCTAACACCACCTCCCAGTCAGACAAGAAAGTGTAGAATGGACAAAGTGCCCGACTCCGCAGGTACTGTGTCTTATCATGAAAGCTGTTGTACCAGACTTGAGCTGATTAGTCACAACTGTCCCCCCTCCCCCCCAACCCGATCTTGTGGATATTGGTCTTTCCACTCTGATGTTATCCAGCACGAGGATCCTCGGGCATCTCTGCCTTGGTGTGACTGTGTTTTCTTTTCTTCAGAATGGGAGGCATTCCAGCCGTGAATGGCAAAGGAGAGCACCTCCTGCTGCACGTGGGAATAATAGATATTCTTCAGTCCTACAGGTAAGGGGGCTTAAGCATCCTCTCTTCCCTGGGTTTCTCTAAAACCTGGTTGGAAAACTGTATGGAGAGAGATTAAAGAGATGGTCTCCGAGAGCAGGTATCCCATCAATCCATATTTGAAAGCTGGGGTTTTTATTTTGCTAATTTTGAAGCTCTTGTCTCAGCCAGTGGTGCTTAATCTGATTTTCTTAGAGAGTTTCCCTTTTCTGGGGTGGGGAGGGAAAGCACCGTGTGTAGGGGTGTAGTTCTAGTGCTCCTCCCACCTCTAATATTTCCAGGGAGTCTTGACCTTCCAGCTGCTGTCTCGGAGAGAGGAAAGCTATGTGCTGAGAATGGGAAGGAATATTAGCAGCTGACTGTCCCCTGCTGTGGGAAGGTGTGAAGGGTGGTCTGGCTAGAGCAAGGAGGGCAGACCTGTGTCCAGCTCTCTCTCTCTCTCAAAATTAGGTTCATCAAGAAGCTAGAACACACTTGGAAGGCCCTGGTCCATGATGGGGTGAGTATTCAGCACACGCAGCCTTGGGTGAGAGAGGTTGTCAGCAAGCTGTGGTCTGCAGGGTTACTTGCATTGCTTTCTCATCTGCAGTTTGGTGCCATTTACCTTGCTGTGTGTAGTCTCCCAGCGGGTACAGCTCAAATCCAATGGAAAGGAGGAATTTTTCACCCCTATACGCTTGTGGCAGTGAAGTAGCACTTCATTCAGGTCCTCTTAGCTCAGCCCACTTCCTCAAATGTTTAGTTGTCCTCTGTCTCTCTCTCGTACTAGGGACCTTCGTACTGGCACAGAGCACTGGGTGATTTCTTTGTATTTCCACCTGGGTGAATCCTCTAGTAACAGGGAGTCCCTTTCTACTTGTTTTCCTCTGATGCGCCAATGTGTTCCACAGCAGCAAGTTGTGCTGCTACAAAATTGACTACAGGTGGGAAATGACTTGCTCTTCAGAAACGCACATCATACTTCTATAAAATCCCTTCATTTACAGAAGCCAATGGTTACAGAAGCACAATAGAACATCAAAGCTGTCTGAGACTGTTTCAGCTTTAGTACGTGAAATGAAATCACAGTGCAAGTAAAAGGCAGTGATGGTGTATTGCTGAATTTTGGTGACCATGTCCAATTCAGCTGCATCCAATTGTCCTTTGAAGGTTGACAAACAAAGCCAGGGGACCCTCTTGTATGAAATTGGGCCATTTGCTTCCTCCAAAAATCTAGGTACCCTCTAAGCAGCAGAATCACCAGCCCAGCATAAAACACTGAGAACCTTATCAAAATGCAGTAAATCAAAGGCCATGCTCCAAGCATATTTACAGTGTTAAAATGGAAAGGCTTACCTGAAATGATCCTCTTAAAGTGCTGTCACATTCAATGTTGGAATAAAGACGACTCACTGGGCACAGCTGATAAGGAGATGGATTTTAAGCACAATGTTGATCACCTCTCCTGTTTCTAGGACACGGTGTCCGTGCACAGACCTAGCTTTTACGCAGAGAGATTCTTCAAATTCATGACCAACACAGTGTTCCGAAAGAATTCCTGTAAGTGAATGCAGACACTCTACCCTGGGACACCCCTTGGGACCACCTCTCCCCACCCTGTCCCCCAATCCTTCTAGGAGGGAAGACCTTGACTGCGTGCTCTGCCATACTAAAGTAGCCCTTCTGTTTCTATTGTAACAGAGGAAGTGCACACCCCACCCTACCCAGCTGATCTCCCTGCTCCCACTCCTTTGCATTTGTAAAAGGTTTCAAAAGCATGAGTGTTTTGAGTTCTCCCAGCACCTGTCTGTATAACCACCTTTGCACAGTTCTCTTGGTGCCCTTGTGTCCGTGGTTCTCCAACTTTTGTACTGGTGACCCCTTTCGCGTAGCACACCTCTGACTGTCACCCCCCCCACTTATAAATTAAAACCACTTTTTAATATATTTAACACCATTATAAATGCTGGAGGCAAAGCAGGGTTTGGGGTGGAGGCTGACAGCTCGCGACCCCCTCCCATGTAATAATCTCCCGACTCCCAGTTTGAGAACCCCGGTATATAGAATCAGCGAATGCCATGCCTGTGAGAGGGCATGACTGGCAAATGCTTTCCAAGAGGAACTCGTGTTTCTCCTGTCAGCCTTCCTCATGTGAGCTATGTGGGGAAACTCCCCACAGCAGTCCAGGCCTAAGCTAGGAAATTGCAATGACCAAATTGCGGTTTGGAGTTGACCAAACTTCCTAACAACGCGCCTGATTCAGCGTTGGAAGCTCTTTAGGCAAATGGTATCAACAGCCCACAGCTAGGCCTTCCTGGAGACAGAGTCCTTCCGTTACTGTGTTGTGGGGACGTTCCTCCCAGGGGTGGGATGGTTTCTCTCGTGTCCAGTCAGTGAGGTGTGGCTCATGGTCCCATCTCCTCATCTCTTCTGACTGCAGCTCTGAAATCGTCTCCATCTAAGAAAGGACGTAGTGCCTTGTTAGCTGTCAAGATTCCTGGTCCAACAGCGGCGTTTTCAGCCAGCCAGATCCCCTCGGAGAGGGATGACGCCCAGTATGATCTCCGAGCTGCCAGGAGTTACCCCACCTTGGATGACGAAGGTAACGGTTATGGTGGTTTTAGCTGCCCTGTGGTGATTCTTTCCCCCTAGGTATGTCGCTGTTCCTTAGCCTCCTCCCCTGTACTCGTTCAGTTCCCCCACTGTGCACCAAATACGCCTTGCCCTGGTTCAGCAGCTCTTCATTCCATTCCTTGCTGTGCTTTGCAGGTGCTAAACTTACCTTCCCCCGTGCCCTGGTTAAGAAACCATTGCTTTGACAGGGTGTTAGGGACGAAGTATTTGCCAGCGGCTCTGAAGAGGGTGGAGTCCCTTCCCTGCCCTTCGGGAGAGAGCCAGCACCTTAGGCGTTCTGTGTAAAAATGGTGGTTGATGTCACTGCTGCAAGATGCTCACTGCCAGTTGGCACTCACAGTGGTGACAGGGACAGGCCAGATACCATGGAAACACTGTTGGCTCCTTGACCATCTCGCTGTTAGTGAGAAGAGAACTGGGGATACAGGGGGATGTGGAACCCAATTTGGTTGATGCTCAGGTACCCCTGTATAGTACAAGACTTGGCCTTTGCCAGGAGGAAGCTAGGTCTGATTCTCCACTGCCTTGCATCACTCTTACCTGTGCTACCTTTACCAGTCCTGACTGGTACAAGCCAGTTGGTTCCATAAATGTTGCATCTTTACAGTGTAGTTGGGTGAAACTCTGAGGGTTGAGCCCACGTGGACGTTGATCTGACAGTCTGAGCCCAAAGCCAGCTGGGTACGAGCGAGGAAGCTTTCAGTGGTTTGAAATCCCCAGTCACCCTGGGCCTGTATTGCAGTGACATGTTTCAGCCAGGAGGCTCCGTACGGGTGGAGTTGGGAGTGAAGCCCCTTGGTAGGGATGTTCTGAGGAAATCGGGTGAGCCCTCACCTAGCTCAAGTCAGCGCTGTTAGTCTCTCTTTGAGCACCCCCAAACACCCACGTCAGGGGCACTGCATTAAAGACTGCCCGCTACCCGTTGGGTGTGGATCCCGGTGGTGGTGCAGCAGACTGACTTGGCTTCAGCAGCTAGCTGGAGCCAGGCCAGGGTTGCTTGTCTTTAACTCCTTCAGCCTGTTTTTCCCTGTTGTCTTTCTGCTCTCGGTCTTGGGCATAGCAGGAAGGCCAGACCTGCTACCCTGCACTCCTCCTTCCTTCGAAGAAGCAACCACAGCCTCCATAGCAACGACGCTCTCTTCAACGTCGCTCTCCGTTCCTGAGCGGTCTCCCTCGGAGACCTCCGAGCAGCCCAGGTACAGGTAGGGACGGTGTTCTTCGTCGGGTTATCCTAGCGCTAGCTGACGCGGGGGGCTAGCCTCTGCCCTGCAGATCAGCAGAGTGTGCTGCAGTCTGCCAGGGAGTGCTGCCAGCTGATTTTAATTAAACCACTCCCGGGAATGAGGAACGTGCTTTCGGGGTTCATTACTGCTGTCAAGTAGAACAGCCCACTCAGGGAAGGCTTTTTTTTTTTTTTTTTTAAATCCCCATTCTGATAAAGTTTTTTGTCTCCACAGGAGGCGCACGCATTCCTCAGGGCAGGATGGCAGGTAAGATGTCCTTTCGCCCTCTAAAAACTGGGCTCCCGAAATCCCCCTCAATTGACTGGGCTGAAGAAAAGCAAACACCATGCCAAGGCCTGGACTCCACTTCAGGCCTATTTTGAGGGCTGACGTGGGATTTCAGTGACGCATAGGCTTTGTGCTGGGCCCCTTTTGCAGAGACCAATGAATTTCTCCCTCTGTGATCTTAAATAATAATAGTCCCCAGCTCTTACCTAGCAGTTCTCATTGCTAGATCTCAAAGCACTTTACAACGGTGGTCAGTATCTTCCAGATGGGGAAACTGAGGCCCTAGGTGATGAAAGGACTTGCCTAAGGTCATCCTGAAGTTAGTGGCAGAGCTAGGAGCATGGGTCAGGTCTCCCTCATCCTGGGCTAGTGCCCTAGTCACTGAGACACAGGCATATCCCTCTTGCCGGCACTCTGCTTCCTCCATACAGTGGTGATGTCTGATTTTCAAGAGATACTGAGCATCCTCAGCTCCCACTGCTGTACACTGGGAGCCATGCTCACTCAGCATTTCTAGGAGTTCAGCCCTCTGCTCTTCCAGTGATGTGTGGCGGAGGCTGCTGGCAAAGTGGGCAGAATTTCCCTGTTCCTTAGAGGATACCTTTACTTTAAGATCTTTCTTTGGGCGCTAATATCATTGAATTCTACCAGAATATACTCACACCAGTAACACTGGCAGCAGCGTCCACATGCTGGAGCAGAGTAATCGAGTCCAGACTCCTGAGATCTGTTGCCAGCTTTGCCCCAAACTTGCTGTGATTCCTTAAGCGAGTCAAAGGCCAACGTCCAAATACGGCCTCTGATCCTGGGTCCTTCCTGTGGAGCGTTGGGCACCCAAAACCTGAAGTGCCAGCCTGGATCAGACCCGAGATCCATCCAGCCCAGTGTTGTTTCGCTGACAATTGACAGCAACCAGGGCCCAACACATCAGAGGAAGGTGTAAAAACTCCCCCAGTGGGTGGTCTCCCGGTCTCCAATAGCTAGATTGGTTTGGTCCAGAGCACAAGGTTTTATCAATCCCTCCCCAAATTTGTTGTCATTCATTCAAATAACTGGATATTTTTATCATCCATATAAATGTCCAGTCCCACTTGCAATTGTGTCTAGTGACCCAGGGCCTGCTTTTCCCAAGTGCTGGGGACCCATACCCACAGCTGAAGTGAGGGGGAACTGTCGGGTACTTGACCCTTCTTAAAATCCTACTTGAGATGTCTAATGATTTGGCACCTAAAAACTAACAGCCCGGTGGGAAACTCTTTTGAAAATGTGGGCCCTTACCTCTGTGCCTCAGTTTCCCCATCAATGGGACTGATGCCTATCTACAGTATTCATAAAGGGGCTGAAGCTTCATGGTTATGTGGAGAGCTCTTTGGGATCTTCTAAAAGTGCTGCAAGTACAAATGAATCTAAGTGAATTTAAATACTTGCTCAGAAAACGGAAGGGACCGTATCCAGTTGGTTGAGGTCCTCTGTGTGCTGGATCTGGAGAATTCCCTCTGCGATTTTTAAAGAGCCATTACTACAAAAAACAGCAAAGTCCCCAAGCTGAGTCCCATAGAAATATATGAGAGCTCCCTCTGCTGGCTATGCAGTATCCACTCCCTGACTAGCACTTCTCTGGGCACTGTGCTTTGCACAAGCACTGTCAAGTGAGCAAAGGGGCGTGAGGAGTGGCCATATCTTCAGGGGTGTCTTCCAAACCCTGTTCCCCAGCTGATTGTGTCCTCCACTTCACAAAGATTGACCCTTCCAACAAAGACCATTGAACGAATAATCCGTGTCTGTTCTGCAGGGGCCATAGCAGCATAGCTATGCCAGCATAAATCCCTAGAGTAGGGGCAGCCTACAGCAACAGAAGGAGCTTTTCCATCCTGGTAGGACCACCTCCTCCCCAGTGATGGTAGCTAAATCAGTGGAAAGCATTCTTCCATTGACCTAGCTGTACTGACGCTGGGATTAGGTTGGCATAGCTTCAGTGCTCATGGCTGTCTGTGGGGAGGGGATGTTTGTTTCAGTTGGTTTTTCTTTTCTCCACACCCCTGACCGGTGTAGCTATGTGTAGACCAGGCCTAAGCCTCTCTAAAATAGGCAATCACTTTAATAATACTATGAACTGGGTTAAACCTCATTATGGGTTGAGTTAAAATCACCTTGAGATTGATAGATGTGAATGCATCCTTCAGTTAACGTATCTGTAAGGGTAAGCCCCTACCTAGGACAAAGAGTATGTGAATCCCCCCACCCCACCCAGGAGGTTTTTGCTGATGTTTTGTGGGGCAGGGGAATGCAGAACACGGGGGACCAGAGAAACACAGACAGCAGGAAGGAGCAGCTGAAAGTCCCATGTCTGACCCTGGAAGAAACTTGGGGAGTGGGATTTGGGCCAGAGGCACAGGCTGAAAAGAGTGTTCTTGGTGCTGTGTGCAAAAAACTGTTTCCTGGCATTTGATTCCTTCTGTGTTCAGAGACACAGGACTTAATATATTCTCTGTAAAGAAAGAAAACTGCAGTCAAGAAACACCCGACTCTCACCAGTTGCTGTTCCCAACTGGAATGGCCCCGTCAACCCCACGTTGTGACTAGCCACTTGGATTGAAAAGGGGCAGCGGTACCATAACCTATTAAATGGCAGACAGTCCATTGATGATTAGGGGCCTTTAGCACATGACTTATGAGGAGAGGCAGAGGGAGCTGGGATTGTTCATTCTGCAGAACAGAAGACTGAGGGGGGATTTGTTAGCTGCTTTCAACTACCTGAAAGGGGGTTCCAAAGAGGATGAATCTAGACTGTTCTCAGTAGTACGAGATGACAGAACAAGGAGTAATGGTCTCAAGTTGCAGAGCGGGAGGTTGGATATTAGGAAAAACTTTTTCCCTAGGAGGGTGGTGAAGCATTGGAACGGGTTACCTAGGGAGGTGGTGGGATCTCCTTCCTTAAAGGTTTTTAAGGTCAGGCTTGACAAAGCCCTGGCTGGGATGATTTAGTTGGGGCTTAGGTCCTGCTTTGAGCAGGGGGTTGAACTAGAACCTCCTGAGGTCTCTTCCAACCCTGATATTCTATGATTCTATGACACACAGTTCTCCCTAGGGTTACAGGTGTACAGTCTAGTCTGGAATAGAGCTTCAGGACACCTGGAGTGTTGATAATCCAGCGTGAGTCAGCTGTGCAGCTCCTCCCTCCATCCCACCTTCCTCTGCTTTCCTCACCTACAGCCAGCAGCTTTCTGCTGCTAGCCGTCCTGAGGCAAAGCAGGTTCTCCTGATGTCAGCCGGCCTGCGCCAGCTGATCCAGCTGCCCCGGTTCTCTCCTCCCCAGCCGCAGAACTCTGGGCTGGGAAGTTAGGCTGTCAAAACCGGTTGTCCCAGAGACCAGACCCTAGGCGATTCTAGGTGTAGGAGCTAGTGCAACTGCCCATGGGTGGTGTGCTGCCCAGACTTGGGGTGCTCTGGTATTGGAGCCCCTGAGTGCAGGGGTGGAGGAGATAGGCTTGTGTACCTTTTGGCTTTGCAGGTCACATGAGGAGGTTCGGGTTGAAGAGGAGCTCCAGCAGATAACGGTGGAGCTGGAGAGCAAGTGTGACGTCGAGATCGTAGCTCCCGAGGAAGATGACAAAGGGCAAGTGTCAGCGTGGGGAATACAGGAGTTGCTGTTGGTATTGGCCATGAAGAAATGCTAATTCCTGCCTCTAACCCTGTGCCACTGCTGCTTCAGCGCAGCTCCTCCAGGTGCTGGCCAGCCTGGAAGGGGCTGATGTCTCCCATCTCAGCTTTGAGATGCACGAGGACTGATTTGCTTTGGGTACCAAACTTCCAAAAGTGTAGGTGCCTCACTCAGGGTGCTGAGTGACTCCTCTTCTAACCCCACATTGATCTGCACTTTCACGCTGGGGAGCAGGGACGGGGTCCAGATTTGCAGTCTCCTGTCCCCTTCAGCTCCCCTGTAGTAAATCACATTGAGCTCCGTCCTTTGCGGCTGAAGGAAGCTGACCTCATGTTCTTTGCTTCTTACCCAGGGAGGCAGCCTGTGCCATTGCAACAGCCACAATCGAAGTGGAAACAGCCAGTCAGGCCTCGGAACCAGCCAGCCAGGCTTCGGATGAAGATGATGTGCCAGTCACAGACATATACTTTGTAAGATACTCTAGCTGCTTAGTCCATCTTACGCCTGTAAAGTGTGTTCAGGCAGCGTTGTAGCTAGATGTGAGGTGCCGAAGGAAAAGAGTCTAACCTAAGTAAGGCGTGTCCTGTGGATCTGAAACCCGCCGCTGTCCGATGCCCATGCGCTCACTGGTTAGACAGGAAGGGTTTAAATCCCAGTGACTTCGGTCTCACCCTTGGAGAACTCAAACCTAGCGTGCGCTCGAGCACAGGAGAGAGCTGTGCCTTGCTGTTTCAATGTACAGTGTAGACATGCCTGTCCACCACAGAGGCGACTTCGCTGCCTATGTGCCTGGTCTCTGATGGGGTTCAGCAAACCAGCCGCCCATATCTGGGAATCTCTCGCGTTGAACGTACTGTTACCCTGCAAGTTCTCTTTCCTCCCCACAGAGCAGAATTCATTGTTTCTCTCCCTGAAAAGATGAGGCTTCAGATCCTATTCCTTCCTCATAGCCTCCTGGAGACAGGGCAGGATGTTACTGTGCTAGCTAAGCCCAGAGGTCTGTGGTGAACTCTGATTTTTCCTTTCCCTGCAGGCAGATGCGTTAGATGGTGCAGTGGAGATCTAGTACTGAGACAGGGAGTAAGTGAGGTGGTTGCGGGTGGGCAGCAGAGTGCGGAGTATCTCTGGGCTGTATCCCTCCATCAGCTCTCGCAGTGTCTGAGAGAGAGGAGACTTCCAGCAACATGTACCTCCTCTCTGAACGACCAAAGCCAACAAGGAGAGGTTGAGGCAGACTGCCTGTTGACCCCTTCAGCCTTGCACCGACGCTAGTTTCGGCTGCAGTGGAATTACAGCGGGGAAGAGCCGTGCCCCACAATTTGGCACTTCCATAGAAGCAGAGGTCACCCTAAAGTGGGTGTCTCAAACAGCACATCCTAGAGCATTCGTGCATCACACTGTGGCTTTCCTTGTGCTCATGTGACTCCACTGCAGAATTGCTCATTCGTTGCTGAGTAATTTGGACAGCTCCAGGGAGCTGCGGGAGGAATTGGCTCAGTTTATAAGCTTGTCTGTTTTGGTTTTTTTATGCATGCGATTCAAAATGCAAACAGCTTTCCCTAACATTTGCTGCTCTCTTTGCCTGTGGATGGCAGCTGAATGTGAGCCGTGTTCTGGTAACTGCCCTTCTTGTTGGGAAGTGCCTTCTACCGGGGTTCGACCCCCCACCCACCACCACCACCACCTGGCCTTAGACAAGCCCCCCCACCTTCCTTAGGGACGCTGCCTATTGGGATGGTGGGGTTGGTGTGCTGCACCTAGCCCTGTGCCCAAATTGTGTAACCCGTCATCAGCATTTCATAACTCATCTGAGCCCTCTGGCTTTGCGTTGCCGTGTGTGGTGTGCTGTGGTGTGTCTCTCCCAACCACCGAGATGCAGGGAAATGCACCAAGGTTTAGTTCCCGCTGGCTCTGACCTGGGAAGACAGCGAGCAGCTGAGCATGCAGCCGATTAGGACTGGCTGCTCTCTCCAATAGCTCGCTGCGTTCTGGGGCAATCTGAAGGGATGCTTGGACCAGAGGAGAAGTCACTGAGTCGCAAGGGAGTGTAAACTCACCGTGGGGGAGCTCTGCTTTTCAGTGCTTAAAGCATCACCAGCAGGGGGTGGGGATGCACTTTATCTCCCCACTCGCTGCCAGGGAATAGAGGTGCAGAGCAATGTGGCTGGGCATGGAGCTCGGCTGTTCCCACGCATGGCTCTCCTGCCAGCTGATCCTTTCAGACCTGGAGGTGCCCAGCCCCTTGGTTGCTTTCTCTTTCATCCTTTCTTTCACTTCATCCTTTCTCCTCTGTTTCCTTTCTCACCTCACTTGCCCCTGTTGCCATCCAGTTCACGGATGGGAGGTACTGGATTTACTCTCCCCGCCAGCGCAGACTTCGAGCCGCCTCGTTTTCCTCTGGGACTGTAAGTGAACACGCTAGCACGCAAGGGAGCCAGGCTGCGGCTTTGAAACACTGGGGTCGAGCAAAAGCCGAGTGGTTCCCTCTCTCCTCCATGCCTCAGGGACTAGTTCTGTTTGGGAGGGGGAGGTTTGCACAGCAGTTCAGGCCCCGCAGTTACAGCCTGCATGGCCAGCAAGCCCCTGATTAGGGAGGAGTTTCCCTCTCCAGCCTCGTTCCAAAGAGATTGGATGAGCCCAGGCTAATGGAACGGATTGTGAGAGGCTCCCTCCGTCCTGCCCCCCTCTTCCTAGGCCAATTATGAGATTGAGCCAGGTGCTTTCTCGTTAACCCTTTTGTGCCAGGAAGTCAAACATGTTATGCTGGCCCAAGTCCTGCTGGTAGCCAGGTAGGCTAGGGCACGAAGGCTGGGTTCTGGGGCAACAGCACTCGGCCGGTCTGAAGCTGAGGATCAAATCCAGCTACAAACGTAGTCCGTAGGACACTGGCTGATTTCCAAGTGTCCAACGCCCTGATCGGTTCCTACAGCTGAGGGGCTCTAAGAGGGGAACTGCTGGGGACTCCAGCCGGGGGTGTGGTGCCTCCCCTGCTCCCAGCGGGCTGTGAGCCCTTGGGGGAGTCACTTCACCTTTTCACTTGGTTTCCCTAGTTATAAACTTGGGATAATTGTTCCTCTGTCCAAAGGGCCTGTTCAATGGGGGTGGTATTCCAAGCCCCTCCTCTGCCATGGTGCGGGGGTGGGAGGGACGGGGACTGAGGGCATTAAGCAGACAGGATGTAGGCGGCAAGCAATGTGCAGACTTGGCCTGGCGAGAAGGGGCGGGGAAGAAGGAGCCAGAGAGAGTTGAGAGAGAATCGTTAATCTCTTCTCTCCCACGCCCAGGAGATTGTAGACCCGTTTGGCCCACATTTATTGGGAAGCCCCAGCAATGAGGGGGTTAACTCTAGCCCACACGCGGAATGTGTCACCACACAGCACAGACCCACTTCTAGAGCGGCTGTCGCTAGCCCCCTGTTTCTCGTGCTCATGGTGGAATTCAGGGCTCAGTCAGCCAGAGCCAGAATTACCAGCCCCGGGGAACAAAGGATCTGGAGCGGGGTGGGCTCCGCACAGTGGGAAGGGGCTCCGGGGGCTCTAGAACAGCACTTAAAGCTTCAGCTGTGGATTCTGGAGCCCCCTCCCAGTGGCCCCTTGTTGGCACAACCTGCAATTATCCCTGGAGTTCGGTGTAGCAGACCCCCACTCCCCAGTGCTCCAAAGCTCGGCTGGCTGGTTGTAGCTGTACGTTGTAGACTCAGTGCCAACCCCTGCTTCCTTTACCTCTCGCCTTCAGACACCATTGCAGGAAACCAAACTGAGTGCTGAGGAAAGTGGCTTCCCCCTTGCCTTGCATTCGGCTGCAAGTCTCTCCCTGCTCCTCTGGAAGCAAAAGTGCATTTCTATTGCGTTCATGCATTTCTGGGGCAGCTAAGTCCCTGGATCCTTCCCCAAAACAGTCCAGTTCTGTGTTGCTTCCTTTGTCATCCCCAGTCCCTGTTCTCCATTTCCCTGCTGTCTCCAGTGGATGACTAACCAGCTCCTCTTCATGGTCCAACATGATCTAACCCTGCACTTCCACCGCCTTGCTTGGGACATCAGCAAGAGGGGGATACAAATATTGCTGGTTTTAAAAAGCTCCCTTCACTCTAAGTGACAGTAACAACCAACCTATGCAGATGTGACTGCAGCTGAAGGTGTGGGGAAAGGAATGGTCTTGTGGGTAAAATGCAGCACTGGGAGTCCAGAGATCTGGGGTCTAATTCCAGCTCTGCCACTGACCCGCTGTGGGACTTAAGCAAGTCACTTAGCTTTTTGTGCTTCGGTTCCCCATCCATCCTTGGGGCTGGGGCTGGCGTTGCAAGGGCGTTGAGGCTTAATGAATGCCTTGGAAGCACTTTGAGCCGCTCGCGCGGAAGGTGCCATGGAAGGGGACGGTTGCCCTCTGCCCTGTAGCTGAGCGGCTCTCCCAGGCACTGGTAGGGGCTGAGGTACGTATCAAGAATGAGGAAGGCTCCTTCGCTGAAGTCTGTTGTACGATCAGTCCTCTGCCTCTGGGTGTACAGCTGTTCTTACTGGATTTTCCTGCTCTCTCTATTTTCTCCTCTTCTCTCCCTGCTCTGCTGCTGCTCTTCTCGCACTATCCCTGCCGACTCTGGCAGCCTACAGATGAGAGGAGTTGGGTTTACTCCCCCCTCCACTATAGCACTCAAGTCCACTCTGTCTCCGATGAGGAGAGCGATACAGTAAGTGTTCAAGAAAGCTTTGAGGGGCAAGCATGTGGTTCGGGGCTCTCGGCCTGGCTTAGGCAGCGGGTGGCACTCACGTGGCTGGGGCAGTCCTGCTGTGTCTTAGATTGGCTCTTTGGCAGCGGGCAAGATCTGCTGTGTAGTCAGAAACCACGTTCACCTTGACGACGCTCCTGGTGGTTGTGTTGAATCGTTTCTAGTACAGTGAAATCTCGGTGACCGAAAGCCCTCAGATCTAAATTGCCCTGTGAGCTGAGGGTACAGAGCATGGTTCTCTCTCTCTCTATATATATATATACAGGGGACTTAACTGAAATCAGCACGGCCTGCTAACCCCTTCTCCTTGCCTCTTTCAGTAATCTCTATGCAGACACTGAAGACCCAGAGAGCAGCGTTTCCCTCTGCAGGTTGACGTGTTCCTGTTCGTTGACACGGTCGTTCTGATGGGATGGGGAAGAGCTGGCTGGGTCCTGAGCACTGCGTTTCAGGCTGGAGCGAAACGCTCTGTCGACGTGTGTTTAAACCTCTCCAAGACACGGACAGCGAAGAAACCTCCCACCCAGAGCTCGTGTGCAAAGCAGGCTGGAAAGAGTCCTGGGGAGTGACTGTTTCCAAACTGGCACCACTACGGCTACCTATCCGTGTGTGATACTGTGAACCTTCTTCGGTTTTAATTATGTATTTATTTCCTTTATCTTTGCACAGACACTGCACAAACGTGCTTTTTTTAAAACCTTTAGTTTACTGCACTTTTTTTGGTTCATATTCTATTGATGTGCTTCATCAAGAGTGTGAAACCTCACAGGAGACAGAGAGCAAATCTTCACTGGGGGAGGGTGAGGGGGGTGTTGAGGAGGGCAGGGCCAGTCCTAGCTTCACGGATGAGAAGGCAGTGTGGTCTAACCCCCAGACAACAGGACTGGGAGTCAGGAGTCCAGACTCTGTGTGACCTTGGGCAAGTCACTTAGCCACACTGTGCCTCGGTTTCCCCATGTGTGAATGCGGGTAATCCCCACCTTTGTCAAAGCATTTGGCCCCTCAGATGAAAGGTGCTATGTAAATGCAATATATTCAAGGCCATTGACTCGAATTGCTCCCACATTAAAGCAGCCCGAGTTAGACATGCCTTTCGATCGGCACTGAAAAATTGCTAGTGACCTCTGCAATTAACGGTATGGGAGAAGCAAAGGAAAGCCCTGGCTGTAATGACATGGCTTCGTGGCTTGGCTCTCTTCTAGGCGTTGGAGATGGTGGGGCTCTGCCTTCCCCATGAGCCGTGCCGCTCAATGCGGGGCTGGAGATCTGCCCTGATCTGCGGGCAGACGGCTGCCTTGGCCATGGGGCGTGGAAGAAGTGTGTGACCTGCAGCTGGGCATTGCAGGCTATTGAAGTCACTTAGCAGCGGCATGTTGATGACTCTGATGCTTGAGCGAGCGAAGGTGTCTGAGGCTCACGTGTATCCCTTCATAGCTGAAACTGACACGCCACCCTTCCCCCATATTGAAGGAAGTTAGAGAAGCCCAGCTGGAAGCGTCTGGATTGGGCACGCGACACACACGCTATTGGACACACAGCCAGGGGAGGCCAGATGGGTGGTGTGGCCCCCGAGCTCTGCTCTCCGTCTATAGACCAGACAAGATTTGGCTTCACTTTAGCCATGACCTGGGGCAAAGCAGTGACCCAGTGTTGACTTCGCTTCAAGTTCCTCCTCGGAACTAGGATACTGCAGCTGTAGGTCCCAACTTCTCTAGCGGTCCCATCTCCTCTCTCATGAGTGCAGAGAGGGCTTGGCCTGGTCTCTGTCCTCCTTGGACTCAAGGGTAAAGTGAGGGGTAAAGATGCCATTGCATCCTTCAAAGCTCTGTTCTCCGGCTTCCCTGTGCCATAACAGTGAGAGGACGTCCCCTGTCTACAGGCTTGAATGCCAGGCACTGAAGAGCTAGTGCCACAGTCTGTCCTGCCAGCACTCAGGACATATTTGTAATTCAGGTTCCAGAAGGCAGGCTGGGTCGGTGGGAGCTGCCCATGTTCTGAGGATCTTCAGCCAATGACTTTCTCTTTTCTTAAATACTGAATCTTCAATCCCTGCCCTTCAGAGGCTGAAGACTTGCACTCCCGATGTGTGCTGGGCTTCATGGGAGCCATTACGCTGTTTGATCTTCACCTTTATTGGTCTAGAATCTCCTTTCTTTGGAATCCAGGTGGGCTTAAAAGAACCCCTCTTCTCACATCAACAGCTGTGAAAACAAAGCAGCTTCCATTACATCCATGAGTCAGGTGGCGAATCTGCTACAGAATCCTAGCCCCTTCTCTCGTTACACCCAGGGATAGCTTCGCTCGGGCATTTGGGGATATGTTGTGCTCGGTCCAGGCTCAGCTGGCAGTCTGTCCTCCAAAGAGAAGGCTGGGTGAAGAAGCTAGGAAGGTGAGTGATGTACAGACTGCTGAGTGCTAAAGGCAAAAGTTTTTTCAGAACACGCAGTTAAAGGTATGGCGTGATTTTTTTCTGAAGCACCGAGCAGCCCCGGGTCCAAATGAAGCCGGTGGGAGCTACAGCTTCTCACCTCTATGACAGCCAAGCCCTGGATTTCAACATCATGTAAACTTGGCTTTGGGAGCTAGGCCCATCTCTGACCAGCATTTCAGGGTTCTGAAAGGAAGATGTTTCCTTCCTGGCTAATCAGATCCTTATGCCTTTAAAAGAATATGACTGCCCAGGAATAAAAAGCAGGATTTGATTGCTTCCAGCCATTTGGAAGATCTCCAATCTGTTTATCCAATACAGCTACTCCGCTCAGGATCTCTGCGGCAAAGACAAAGCATCTTGTAAAATTCATCCCCCAACTGTGGAGTTTCCTTGTCTGCTCCCACGAGGCTAAAGCCTTGAGCCCTGCTCTGTGATGTTGGAATACTGATCTTGCTTCCTCCATTCCAAACTTATTCCTGCTGCCAGAGTGTTTTCCACTCTGTGACTCTCTAGGGTAGCGTCATCCGTGTAAATCTCTTGCTTTCAACCCTTTGCAGCAGGCAAGTATTTTAGGGTCTATTACTGACTCTGAACTTCTTATAAAGATACAGCTACCCTGAGACGTGCCCAAGAACATGACCAAAAAACCTTTCCCGGGAGCCCCACTGCAGGGGCAGTTGGTCAGAAATAAACCATGGTGTTCACTTGCTGTCCCATCCCCTAAAGCATTGTGTGCTGTGTTGTCTTGTCCGTTACAAGGTGCCATTTCCATAATGGGAGAGGCCCTGGCTGAAGGAAGGGACCCAGAGGGTATGTCTACACTGCAATTACACACCTCCATTTGGCCTGAGCCAGCTGTCTCAGGCTAAGGAGTTGCTTCAGATGTTCCAGTTTGGGCTGTAGTCCAAGCGCTGGGATCCTCCCACCTCACAGGGTCCTAGAGCCTGGGCCTCAGCCAAAGCCTGAATGTCTATACTGCAGTTAGCTTCACTTGCCCCAGGCAGCTGGCACAGGCCAGCCCTGGGAGTTTAATTGCAGTGTAGACACACCCTTGGGCTCAAAACCAGCACCTCTTCCATCAATTGGACTTTTATTTCCTGCCTCCTGAACTTCAGCTTAGTAGTTTGTCAGGGCTTAATCCTACAGTCGGTGGCATGAGCGCTCCCCACTTCCAGAGCTGGACTGGGGATAGTGCTCTCCTACAGTCAGTTATCTCTAGGGATGACACAGCCACTTTCTTTAGGGCCGGGAGGAGAGGGGTTACATCACTAGATTCTGCTGGTTGATTCTGTCCTAGATCTATGGTGAGGCTGTGCACTGGGGGGAGGGAAGGGTTTGTAGAATTTCTCAGGAGCCTCTCTTGGCAACTGAGGGGTGTCTGTTTAAACAGCAGTCTGCTTGTTCACTACAGCATGAGCTGGAGCTGTACTGTGTCACATTCATTCTTGGGTTGATATGAAAGTTGTGTTCTTACCTTTACTGTATCTACCAGGATTTTCACTGTTAGCTTCACAATAGCTGACAGTTTGCTTATGAGCTATCGCCTGTTTCAAGATCTAGTCTACTTCGAAAGGAGGCAGCTTGTTCCTTTTCTACTGAAATGTTAGTGGAACAATCCAGTGAGATCCTAAGCTTCCAAGTAGCTTCATGTCATTACTGTCCCACCATCATCTCTGCATCCTGCCTCTCTCACCTGTTCACAGCACGTGGTCACTGCTTCTGCTAAGGCTATTTCTGAGCTCGGGTGTAGGGGATTCCGAGGGGAAGGTCTGGTGCCAGACTACAGGGTGCGGAATGCAGACGGGGTATAATTAAGACCCCACTTCAGCAAAGACATGCAGAATGTTGACTGCCAAGGTGCAGGTCCTAGCGGCTGGGCTGTTACTTTGGGGAATGGACACAACGTGCTAGGTTCCTTCACGAGTCTGAGCCTTTCTCAATCCGATCCCGGGTGAGAGAAGCCTCTGTTTGTTTTGGTGGTGTGCCTGCTGAATCGTTCAAACTCCACTCTGCTCCAGTGTGTGTGTTGTGTTCATTTGAGACCCCTGCAGAGGGAACAGGAGCAACAGCTTCTCCAGAGAAGACTCCAGATGTGCGCTCAGTCACTGAAAATGAACCATCTGCAGAGACTGATTCTCCAGAGAGACTCCTGGAACCCCCAAAAGCCCCAAGTTCTGCTAGGAGTCTGGGATCCGTAGCTGTACCCTTCACCGCTGCCATCAGTCATTGCAGGTATCCAGCTGTCGCCCCCGCCAGTATCCTCTGGGTGTGGGTGTCAAAATTGCACTTTGTGAAACCGCAAAAAGATTTAATCTCAGCACTGAAGCTGGCACGACTGTGATCCTTGATGGCAGCATTAGAGATGACACAAGCCCTGTGCCTGTCCCTGTCGTCGTCAGCCAGTTGACTCTTGAAACACGTTCCAGCCTTTCCTTCGAGCAAAGAGCCTTCCCTGAGCAGCTAAAACCAGCCATGGAATCTTTTCTTCACACGCCCACCCAGCCGCATTGCCCACGTTAAATGGAAAGAGAGCTCAGACTTACTGGATCATGTCTGATTTGTTTGAAGTCTACATTAGACCCAGTATAATATAGCTGATGTTCATATTAGGTCATTTTGTATGTATGCTCCACGTAAAGAATGTATGTAAGTAGGGGTTTGTGGGAGGGAGGGGGGAGTGCTCTGAAAAAAAGACAAAAAGACGAGAATCCATGGATATTGCCATGTTTGTTTTTTTTGTTTTTTTGTTTTTTTTCACTTTGTCCTGAATGCTTTTTTGGAAGTCTCTTCTCAGAGAAATGTCTGATTTGTTCTTTGGCTGTGCGATAAAGCATTGTCGCCTTTGATGTAAACACAGAGGCAAGCAAACAATTGATCATGTCTAGTGAATGAATTGCCTTACCCGAAACCCCATGGGAATGGTTCCTACAACGATTGTTTCCCTTTTTAGTGTAAAGAATTTTGTAAATACTTTCAGCGTGAGATCGCCTCCGTAGTTTGTCATGTCTCTCTGATGGCTGCTATTGCTCCCAAAGTGGATCCTGTTTGAACTATCGTACTGTATTAAAACTAAGGCATTTTGTGAGACAGTTTAGATGCAATGTTCTCCTGGAATCATGAAAGCTTAAAAGGCAATACTCTTAAGAGCGGAGTCCTCTCTCTCGCCTGTTGGTGATGTTTCTTAGTCATAACCTGTGCTCATTCGTGACCCACAGAGAGAGAGAGAGAGAGACTGCTGGTTTTGTTGGGACTTGGGTCTGTAGCGCGAGTTGATTGGCTGATACGTTTGTAAATATGTGGACAACCCCCCATGTTTGTGTCCTCACCCATCTGTGACGGACCCACAGTCGCCTTCCGAGACATGTCAGCTAACTCGACTCAACTCGCAGTGAGTTAACTCACATTCAACTCTGATCGAGGCAAAACCTTTTTAATTGCATTGAGGTCCATCTTCTCTCATGTTTTCCTTTGTAATTTATGAAGCAGTGTGTGTGTTCTTTACTATTTAAGCGGGTTCTATTAGAATTTTTGAGTCTGACAATACTTTGACAATCTCTTAAGCTTTTTTGTCGAGGGGGAGAGCTGTACCTTTTGAACCCAGAGCTGTGGAATTTCAGTATAAAATGTACAACCACTGCTGACCTGAACAAACAACACTTGTATGCAACAGCCTCATCATTCTGCGTCCCCTCCTCCCCTCCTCCTTGATTTTTGAAAAGGATCTCTCGAATAAATAGGTTAATTATGCCATTGCCTTGGTCTTTTCATTGCTAACCTGGAGCAGAGGTTTCCCACCTTTCTGGCCTCAGGATTGATTTGTGTATGTTGATGGCCTGTCACAACCCTGTAAATAAGCCTGGGCAAGGGGGTTGTGTCCTGCCCCGGCAAGGGGGTGGCCTGTTGCAGCCCGGTAAATAGGCTCTGGGGGTGGGGTTGGGCCAGGTTTGGGGAGCCCTGCAGCGGTCACTTTTGCATGGGAGAGTTCTCAGGAGCAATTCAGATGTTCTGCAAGAAATGAGTCATTTGTGGTACATGAAGGAAGAGTGTGTGTTGAAGTAATACCCCAAGAAGGGTGGAATGGGACACTGCTCCAGGAAGATCTCACTTTTCATATGAAATGGATAACTGACATCCCAATCCCCGGAGTTCTTAAAAGTCCCCTGATCCTTGTTTCCTAAAACAGAAGCGTTAACCCAGGCATCCTGGCCAACCAAACTAGAGCAGGCGTGGGCAAACTCTGGCCTGTGGGCTGGATCTGGCTTGTCAGCTGTTTTAAGCCTGCCCTTGAGCTCCCGCTGGGAAGTGGGGTCTGGGGCTTGCCCTGCTCTGGTGCTCCAGCCGAGCTGCAGAGTGGGGGCTGCTCCACACACGGCTCCCAGAAGGAGTGGTATGACCGTTCCCTGGCTCCTACACATAGGGGCAGCCAGGGCACTCTGCACACTGCCCCTGCAGTTCCCAGTGCCAGGAACTGCAGCCAATGGGAGCTGCAGGGGTGGTGCCTGCAGATGGGGCAGCATTCAGAGCTGTCTGGCCACACCTCTGTGTAGGAGCCAGAGCAGGGACATGACGCTGCTTCCAGAAGCCGCTTGAGGTAAGTGCCACAAGGAGCCTGCACTCATGAGCCTCTCCCCATACCCCTACCCGTCCTGATCCCCTTCCTCCCTCCAAACCCCTCTGTCCCAGCCTGAAACCCCCTCCACTCCAAACTCCTCATCCCCAGCCTGAGCCTGCACCCCCAACCCTCTGTCCCAGCCCTGATCCCCCTCCCTCTCCTGCCCCTCGGTCCTAGCCCAGAACACCCTCTTACACCTGCAACGCCTCAGCCCCATGCCACTCCTCCGGTCAGAGACCCATTGTGCACTCTGAACTCAGTGTTGGTCCCACCCTAAAGCCTGCACCCCCAACCTGAGCCCTTGCCCCCTTCTACACCCAAACCCCAATTCTGTGAACATTCATGACCCTCCATGCAATTTCTATTCCCAGATGTGGCCCTCAGGCCAAAAGTCCCCCCCAACCCCGAACTAGATGAGTTGTGACTTCTTTAGTGTGTGCAAGAAATCAAATACATGCCACAGTTCCGTGGTGAAAAGCCACTTCCCTTTTGTTAAATAAACATCTTTTAAAGAGGGAGAAGTTAATATATGCAACAGGTTGGATACAGGAAGGGGTCACTGTGTAGCCAGCCATGGAGTCTGTGTTTTTTGCTCAGGGCTCTGGAGATGGGAAAGGAGAAACGGCCTCTCAGAGCTTGCTATTTAACACTGGTGTGTGGCCTTCAGGTGCTACTACAATGTACAAGGTGCTGTACAAACAAATGAACGTCCCGCAGAACAATCAAATTTATCAAAGGGATGAGATAAACAAGCAGGCTTGGGTGGGATGGGGTAAAAGGGGAGGTGCAGAATTGTTAGCGGGACAGTAGCAGTGAGCTTAGCCATTTCCAAATACACTGCTGAAGAGGGACTTGAAGGACAAGTTGGGGGCTTTCTGCAGGCTGACTGGGAGCTTTTCTCGCTTGTGAGGGGCAGCATCAGAGAAAGCATGAAAGAGACTGGAGGGCAGCTACATTGGAAACATAGGCAGTAACCTTACATTAAGATAACACCATAATAGAGGCTCAACTTAAATATATACCCCACATTTAAAAAGAGAGAGAGAACCAGAAAAGTGCCACCCTAGCTAAACAAAGTAAAAGAAGCAGAGAGAGGCAAAAAGGCAGAGTGGTGTGGAGAAAGTAAAGAAGTATTTACTCCTTCTCATAACACAAGAATTAGGGGTCACCCAGTGAAATGAATAAGCAGCAGGCTTGAAACAGAAGTATTTTTCCACACAACACACAGTCAACCTGTGGAACTCCTTGCCAGAGGATGTGGTGAAGGCCAAGACAATACCAGGGTTCAAAGAAGAACGAGATAGCCCCTGGTGGATTTATCCTCCATGGATTTATTGCCCCTAGCGCTTGTTCAGCAGCAACGGGGACTGGGTGACAGGATCCGTCGGGTGGTGATTCCCTGCTCTGTTCATTCCTCCTTTAACCTGGAGCCTGCTCGGGGCAGGGGCTGTAAAAACAGGGATCAATGATGGCAACGAAGTAAAAACTCCCCCCTCTTCGTCCCCCCGCCCCGCTCCGGGCTCGCCCACGGGGGCAGCTGCACCCCTGTAGGGGGAGGCCTCGCGCTCAGGACCCCGAGGGTCCTGCCCCGCGGCGCTCGCCTCTCCCCGGCCCGCCTCGGACCCACCAAAGGACCCGACTGCCCGGCCAGAGTTCTTGGCTTCTGCCTCTTTAAGAGTTGGCCCCGCCCCTCCCCTGCCCGCCGTGACGCTCCAGATGCTTCCGCTCAGGGCTTTCATCCCTGCGAGGCCCCCGGCGCTTATAGCTGGCCAGTAGGCGCCGGTAAGGAGAGTTCAGCATGAGAGGGCGGAGCTGCCGCTGCCTTGGCCTGCTCTAGCCGCTATGTATAGTTAAAGCTCAGGGAGAAGGTAGGGTGGGCTGGGCATGGGTGGGGGCGGCAGGGACCTCTGGGGAAAGGCCCGCTCCAGTCAGGCGCTACGTAGACGCCTGAGAATGCGCCGCGGGTGAGAGAGGCCCCCTGTTGGGCCGGAAGCGGCCGCGCGACGCAGAGCAGCGACGCGCCGATGGGGTCCGGATCCCGCAGTCCGGCGGGGTCCTCGCGGCACCGGAGCCGCAGGGAGCCGGGCGAGTCCCGCGAGAGGAGGCGCCGCCGCCGATCCCGCTCCGGGTCCAGCGGCGCCA
Source organism: Dermatemys mawii (assembly GCA_007922305.1). NCBI lineage: Eukaryota > Metazoa > Chordata > Testudines > Dermatemydidae > Dermatemys > Dermatemys mawii. Next base: position 10,556,595 of record ML677376.1, on the reverse strand, counting down.
GCAGCGATGGAGGCGGCCGGGCCCGGGGTAGTGAGACGCGGCGGCGCAGGAAGCCGGGCTCGGGGTGAGGCGCGGCCCCCGGACGGGAGCGGGGTCGGGTCGGGTCGGCCCCGGCCCGGGGTCTCTGACCTGGGGCGAGTCGCTTCATCCCCATCCCGCTCGGGCCTCCTCCCTGCGCGGGTGGAAGGGGGCGCGCGCCCTGCCCCCCCCCCCCGTGTCCAAAGCCCCCTCCTCCCTGTCCCGGGACAGCTCGAGCTGGGCCGGACCCCGAGGCGGGCGAGACTGGCCTGGGAGCGAAGCAGTGTCCGGGGGTGTCTGTTTCCGTGTGGAAGGGGGACAACGCACAGCGGCATAAAGCACCTTTGGACCCACCCGAGGGTGTAACTGTTCTGATAGATCCCAGCCCTCCCCAGCAGCGTTATGCGGGGTCACGCCTGTAGCTTTGGCTTGAGCCTCGTACACACCTTGCCTCGCTGGCTGCGGCTTCATCCCGAATCCAAGTTGTGGGCTTGTGTACTGCCAGCAGGAGAGGTAGCCTGGTTGAGAGGCATAAGCCCAGGGCTGAAAGTCAGGAGATCCAAGTTCTTTTCCTGGCTCTTCCACATAACTCACTGTCTAGCTTTAAGTAACTCACTTCACGTCTGTACTTCCTCCGTTGGTGAAATGTGGCGAGCGCTTACCCACCTCAGGGTGGTTGTGAGGGTGAAAAATGAATGAACATTTGGATAGCTAGATAGGCCAAGTGCTATGTGGTCTTTCTCTGAAGTTGTAGCGCTCACTAGGGTGGTGGTGTTTTCTTGTAGCTCTGACTCTGATGAGAGGCAGAGATGGAGAAAGAAGAAAAGCAGGGACCGGCACCACAAAAGCCAGAAGAAACGCCACACTCGGTCACGGGATCGCTCCTCTAGCTCAGACTCTGAGGCAGAAAGAGAGAAGAAAAGATGCCGCAGCAGAGAGAGGAGAAGAAAGAGATCCAGTTCCAGGTCTTCTGTGTCTTCCGTCACGTCTCCCTCTCCTTCCCATTCCCAGAGCTCAAGGGAGGAGCTGGGGCAACAGCTGAGCCTTCAGGAGCGACTCCGACTGAAAGAGGAGAAGAAGCAGCAGGCTGAGATGATGAAGGCGTTGGAGACACCGGAGGAGAAGAGGGCGAGGCGGCTGGCGAAGAAAGAAGCCAAAGAGAGGAAAAAGCGTGAGAAGATGGGCTGGGGGGAGGAATACATGGGCTATACCAACACCGATAACCCCTTTGGGGACAACAACCTGCTAGGCACCTTCATCTGGAGCAAGGTGAGACCTCGCTCTACCTCAGCTGGCAGTGAGATGGGGTTGGGGGGGATAAATGGGCTCTTCCCTCCCCTGTGCTTCTCATGACATGAGATAATCAGGGCTATGCTGCACCCCATGGTAGAGCCAACCCTGGGGAACCTCAGTCTGTTCCGCATTGCACATACCAGCTGAGCTGCTGCAGAGAGGGCCAGGGACTGATGGGGCAGGGGCAGGGATGAAGAGGCGCAGGGAGGGATATGTTTCCCCGGAGCAAGTTGGGGGAGGAATTTGAAAATGCTAGGAACAGCAAAGCAAAAGTGAGTGTGAAACTTGTTTGGAGCGAGTATCTTAAAGCTCCAATGCAATTTTATTCATCCTGCTATTGAAAACCTACGCATTACATAGAGCAGCGGTCAGCAACGTCGGCACGCGGGACCGCAGGGTAAGTACCCCTAGCAGGCCCGGCTGCTTTATTTACCTGCCGGCTCGCCGTGCACCGCTTCCCGTGGCCCCCATTGGACTGCGATGGCGAACCACGGCCAGTGGGAGCCGCGGAAAGCGGCGCACGGTGAGCCGGCAGGTAAATAAAGCAGCGGAGCCAGCTAAGGGTACTTACCCTGCGGTCCCGCTTGCCGACCGCTGACATAGAGCTTAACGGTAATTTAAATGGGATGGTGGCCTCTTGTGTATCCACATTGAGACTGCCACAGCTAAAGTCCTGGGGGCCACTGGCTGAGTTCTAGTTCCACACCATCATCTGCAGTGAGGAGGGGTGAGTGGATGGTATGTACTTAGCACCCTGCAGAGGGCTTGTATTGGGGACTTCCTGCCACTTCACGAGGGGCAACTGAGAGGCCTGTTGGGGCCTGCTCACTCTTGGTGCGTGATTGATTATAGGCCCTGGAGAAGAAAGGGATTGGCCACCTGGAGGAGAAAGAACTAAAAGAGAGAAACAAACGAATCCAGGAGGACAACCGCCTGGAGCTGCAGAAGGTGAGGGCCTATAGCCCTTCTCTGCCAGTGATCTGCTGCAGAGCTAATGCAGGCGAGGCCAACGGTCCCGATATAAGTCACTTGGTTACTGGAGGCTGTCTTATTCCTCCCCGGTCTCTGCCAAGTCTAATGCTCCCATCTTTGGGTAAAGAGAGGGGCATGTGTGGTGAGAGGGATGTGGTGGTCCAAGCAGGTTCTTGTCTCTGCGGAGATGGTGCCCTATTCTCAGTACTGAAGCCTAAGAATGAGCTGGCCCCTGGTCTCTTTAATGACGCTGGGTTGGATTTGAAGCTGGCCGAACCTTTGGGGAATAGATGGTGCCCCGAGCTCTGCACCGCAACAGCCTTGCCTCCCTCTGAGACAGGTGAAGCAGCTGCGCTTGGAACGGGAGCGAGAAAAGGCGATGCGCGAGCAGGAGCTGGAGATGCTGCAGCGGGAGAAGGAGGCGGAGCACTTCAAAACCTGGGAGGAGCAAGAGGACAACTTCCACCTCCACCAGGCCAAGCTGCGGTAGGTGGGCACCAGTGACTTGTCCCGGGCCTGAGACCTGGGAGCAGGCGCTCAGCGTGTTCTCTTGTTACCTGCAGATCAAAAATCCGGATCCGGGACGGCCGCGCCAAACCCATCGACTTGCTGGCCAAGTACATCAGTGCGGAGGATGACGACCTGGCAGTGGAAATGCACGAGCCTTACACGTTCCTGAATGGCCTGACGGTCTCCGACATGGAGGATCTGCTGGAGGATATCCAGGTACCTCTCCCCCAGTACCGCTGCTTCCAGGCCTCCATTCTTTACCTGGGGAGATTAGATGCATCCGACCTTCTTTCCTCTCCTTTGCACGCTGTCCGTGTGCCCCAGCCCTGGGTCCTTTACACTCTGTCCCTCTGGTGGGTGCTCACGGGAATAGCAACATCTGCAGTTGCAAATGACCTGATTCAAACAGCAGGGCCAGGCTAGGCCAGGCCGTGCCTCTGACTTCATGTGGCTCTTTGTTTCAGGTTTACATGGAACTGGAGCAGGGCAAGAACGTGGATTTCTGGAGGGACATGACCATTATTACTGAGGACGAGATAGCCAAACTCCGTAAACTGGAGGCTTCTGGGAAAGGCCCAGGTAAGGGGGTGGGGGAACGCTGGCTGTCAGCACCTGGGTTGCTTATGCACAGCAGTGCAGGTGATTGAGGTGAGCATGGCCTAGTAGTTAGAGCAGAGGCCTCGGTTCTGTTCTGCCCCGTCTCAAACTCTGACCTTTGTCAAATTGCTTCTCCTCGCTGAGCTGTCGTCACTGAAGTGGGGAGCTCTGCGCTGTCTGTGTAGTGCCAAGTAGGCTCCAGGGTGCTGCAAGATAATTGCAGAGCTACATGGAACTCTGGGTCTGGAGTCTGGGCCATTCCCGGGCCCGGCTCTCATCCAGAGCCCTCGTCTGTCCAGATTGCAGGGGCAGGCTGAGCCTGGAGGTGGTAACCAAGCCAAGTGAATTCCCCTGCTTTTGTACAGAGAACCCAGTAACGAGCAGATGCTTGTCTGTCCGCTGTGGCTGGTAAAATCCTGAGTCTCAGTGATTGCGGCTCCCCAGCCTTGTTCCGTGCCGGTATCAAAGGGCTTTGCTCTCTGGCCATTGCTGTTTCTGTTGCTGCTGCCAGGGGGCGCCTGTGTCCAGTTATTGCTCTTCCTGTTTGAACTAAGTGGAACTGAGGCCCCATGGCTCCATCTGGGGCCCGGAGGTTGGCGCAGAGCCCCTGGAGCAACAGCTTCCCAAGCTGAGCGCACGATCCTGGGTGAGGGACTCTCGGCCAAGAGCCTGCTAAAGGACTGGGCCTGGCGTGGGCATGGTAGCCCAGGCCCCCCTCCTGAATGGTGCCGGGTACTCTGCCCATCAAAGGGAATTGAGGGCACCCTGTGCTTGGCAGGGCCCAAATGACCCTGTTCAAGCAGCCTTCAGTCTGTACTGGTGGGCTCTGGCATGATGAAAGGTGCTGGGTTTAGCCAAGCAGCACTTGACATCTGGGCAGGGAGAATCCAGCAGGGAGTCAGTGGGTTTGTGCCCCGGGCAGTGCGGGTGCGTTGATGGAGCGCCCCACCCTGGGGGGGTGGCTCAGTGCAGGCCTAGGCTCTGCCTTGTGGCTCAGGAACCGATGGGTTGTTCTGTCCCTTAGCGCCTGTTGAAGCTAACTCGTGTTAACCCTCGTCTGTCCGCGCGACAGGAGAGCGCCGAGAAGGGGTCAACGCCTCCGTCAGCTCGGACGTGCAGTCAGTGTTCAAGGGGAAGACGTACAACCAGCTGCAAGTGATCTTCCAAGGGATCGAGGGCAAGATCCGAGCCGGGGGGCCCAACCTGGACATCGGTTACTGGGAGAGTCTGCTGCAGCAGCTTAAAGCGTATATGGCCCGGGCCAGGTGAGCGGGAGAGGGAGTAGATCCCGTCTGGGTCAGGGCTGCGCCCCCAAGGTGGGTGGGTGGTATTGGGGAATTGTGGCACAAATCACGGGAGTGGGAGGTGTGCCAACATGCCAAGCCAGACATGGGCATTTTAGCCCCCTCCCAGCTATTGAGTCTGCTCCTCTTTCACCGCCCTCCCCCGCCCCCAGTGCCTGGGCTCAGCTGGCAGATCCCAAGCCATCAGATTGCAGGAGTCAGCTTGGGCACCTGCCGTGGGGCCTGACTATATTAGGTCTTACTGGGAGCGTCACTGAAACCTTCGGGGCAGGCCCCCAGGTGCCGAGCCCGTGTTTCTCACCTCGTTCTGGTGCGTGTGGGTGAAGCACAGTGAGTTTCCGCTGGATGCCCAGCGGGTCCCAGGCTGGGGGGCGCAGGGGACGGCTGGACTGTGGGCCTCACCCTTCGGCTCTCGTCACTTCGTGGCAGGCTGCGGGAGCGACACCAGGACGTGCTGCGTCAGAAGCTGTACAAGCTGAAGCAGGAGCAGGGAGTGGAGAGCGAGCCGCTTTTCCCCATCCTGAAGAAGGAGCCGTCGTCCCCCAGTGACAGGTACGCAGGGCGGGCGATTTACTTCTCGTTCCAGAAGCTGAGCCGACCCCTCCAGCCCCTGAGAGCACCCCATCTCCTGAGTACCCCTCAACTGCTAGCTGAACAGCACAGCCCCACAGGTAGAGCGCAGGACTCCGGGGTTCAATTCCAGATTTTGCTGCTGCCTCACTGTCACTTTGCCGAAGGTTCCTTAGACAAAGGAAACGCAGTGGATCTAATTTACCTAGATCTCAGTAAGACGTTTGATACGGTTCCACATGGGGAATTATTAAAGTTGGAAAACATGGGGATCGATATGAAAATGGAAAGGTGGATAAGGAACTGGTTAAAGGGGAGAAAACAGCGGGTCGTACTGAAAGGTGAACTGTCAGGCTGGAGGGAGGTTACCAGTGGAGTTCCCCAGGGATGGGTTTTGATGGAGCCGGCAAGGTGCCGCCATCCTTCCGGAGGCCGGCGTCCGTGCCTTGTTGCAAGCGCTGCAGGGGGAATTGTTCCCTTCAGGGGCATGGATCATCCACCCTCCCCCAGCAGCCTTGCACCAGAAGGCCCCGTTCTGAGTGTAGTATTTAGCGGGTGTTCACATCAACGGCCTGTCCCTAGGCCCTGCTTGCCGGAAGTCCCCTCTCCAGGGAGGAAGGGCCCGGTGGTGGGTGTCTGCGGAAGAGGCCTGGCGGCACACGGCAAACCCAGCATTCCCCCGCCCCACCCCGAAAGGGCAGTGCCCGGTGGGAGCACAGACCCCTGCAGGCGGCAGGGCTTGTCCTCACCATCCTTCCCCCCTGCCTGAGCCTGCTCTGCGTGACCTCTCTCCCCTCTGCCTTGCAGGCCAGACCCAGAGGAGAGCGCTCCGGTGCAGCCTGGCCCCTCCATGGCAGGCGCCCCCTCGGAGGGCGGGGGAGAGGCGGAGGCCAAGGGGGAGGGGGAAGGGGAGGCGGTGCTGATGGAGGAAGACCTGATCCAGCAGAGCCTGGACGATTACGATGCCGGGCGGTACAGCCCCAGGCTGCTGAACTCCCACGAGCTGCCCTGCGACGCCCACGTGCTGGAGGCCGAGGAGGATCTCCAGCGGCTGCTGCTCTTGAGGCAACAGCTCCAGGCCACAGGTAGCTGGCGCGGTTGCCCCGGGGCCTGGGTGTGTCCATCTCCTCTCGTTCAGGCACTGCCCGTGTCCCGATTTCAGGGCCCGCCTCACTGGGCGCACGGCCTGGCTCTCTAGGATAACAGCCCTTCACGGGGTGGGGCGCGGAGCAGCCTCCTTGCTTGGGACAGACTCAGCAAAGCCCTGGGGAGTCTGTGCCCGCCCCAGGGTGTCTCGGATGAGGGGCTGGAGGACCCTGAGCAGACCTGGGACCCACTAACTCCATCCCCTGAAGCCGGAGCTCTCTGCACCCCGTACCCCATATTCTCTGCTGCCTCCAGCCTTCCCAGTGGCATTGGAACTAATGGAAGGGTGGATGGGCTCCTCCCTCCCCTCCTTAGCAGGTCTCAGCCTGGCCCCAGCGCAAGGCCTTGGGCTGCCTGGGGTGGGACGGTTCCCTTCCCAGGGTGGATCCAGAGGTGTTGCCTCACCCTGTGCTGCCCTGGGAGGGTGCCAGGCCTGTGCCCCCAGAACAGTCCTGCTGCAGGCCCCCCCACCCCCCAGGCTGCCCTCTAACGCACCCACCCCTGCCTCTCCTCCTCCTCCTCAGGAGATGCTAGCGAGAGCGCCGAGGACATTTTCTTCCGCAAGGCCAAGGAGGGCATGGGCGCCGACGAGGCCCAGTTCAGCGTGGAGATGCCCCTGACGGGCAAGGCCTACCTGTGGGCCGACAAGTACCGGCCCCGCAAGCCCCGCTTCTTCAACCGGGTCCACACGGGCTTTGAGTGGAACAAGTACAACCAGACGCACTACGACTTCGACAACCCGCCGCCCAAGATCGTGCAGGGCTACAAGTTCAACATCTTCTACCCCGACCTGATCGACAAGCGCTCCACGCCTGAGTACTTCCTGGAGGCCTGCCAGGACAACAAGGACTTCGCCATCCTGCGCTTCCACGCCGGGCCCCCCTACGAGGATATCGCCTTCAAGATCGTCAACCGCGAGTGGGAGTACTCCCACCGCCACGGTTTCCGCTGCCAGTTCGCCAACGGCATCTTCCAGCTCTGGTTCCACTTCAAGCGGTACCGGTACCGGCGGTGAGGGCGCCCCCCCCCGCTGACTCTGGGCCACCTCCCTTGGCAGGGACCCTTTGCTGGACTCCCCGCTCTGTACTGCGGGGGCATTCCCCGCCGGCGGGCCCTGGCACGCTCTGTATATTGCTTGGTGTCGGACAGAGGGGGGCTCTCCTCTCTGTGTGTTTTTAATGGGGATCCTGGGATGGGTGTGAGGCGGCTCACGCAGCAAAATAAACCTAGATTCTCTAAATGTGGCACTCTGTCAGCAAGAGCCCCGCATGGCGTCTGGGCCTCAAGGAGCCAGGAGAGCCCCGAGGCTGGGCTACCTCCGCCTGCCGTCAGTCCCTGGGAAACCCACGTGGTCCCTGGAGCTCTGTGTTCCCACGGGAGCTCCCCTTCTCTCCCTGCTGCTCACAGCTAGAATCCCGGGGCGCTGCCCATCCGCCCATCCCAGATCACCATGGACGCTGAGCTGCCCCCAGCCTCTCCTGGGGACCCACTCCGCACAGGTGCACAAGGGATGTGGCATGAAGTAAAACCATTGGGCTGCGCCTGTCCCCTTCCCTGCAGTGCTGGGGCCACTCCAAGCTTGGTGGGCCAGTGCCAGCGCCATGGGGCTGCAGGGGGTCACTTGGTGTCGTAGGGAGAGGGGACGGTGAGCAGCCAGCAACTGCAGCCCCGCACACAGGCTCCTACGCTCCGTTCCCAGTTCAGGCCTGGGCACATGGGCCTTGCTTCTCCAGGGCCCCTTTGATCCCTCTGAGGCTGCTGCCCCTGGATCGGACTGCCAACAGTCCAGCCCCCTTGCCATCCTCTGTGCCCGCCCTCCCCAGTGTCACCCGGCTGGCCACAGAGGGGCAGAATAGAACCCAGGCATCCAGCCTCCTTTGCTCGCATCTCCCCCCATGCTCAGCCATGGACTGCATTCGATGTGGGGCTGTCCCTTGCTACCCGGGCCTGGCAGGGCAGGCCCCTCTGGAAGCTCCCAGCTCCAATGGTGGAGGGAGCCAGGGTCCCGCGCTAGCAGCCAGTGCCCTGGTGCCGACAGGCTTAGCACCAAGGAGTCGGCTCTGCGCCCGGAGCTGGCTGGGTCTTCCCCTGCTGAGGGGCCCAGGCCAGACTCCTCTCAAGCGAGACGTTCTCCAGAAGTGGCCTCGACGCCCTTTCTTGTGGGGCCTCTCAATGAGAGATCCTGCGGGGGGAGCTGGGCCGGGCCTGCTTCCCTCCCCCCTCTGCCAGCCTCGTTTCAATTCCCCGCCGGGCGCCCAGCACCCCCTGCTCCTGCTGACCCCACCTCTGCCCCTTTCCGGGACCCCCGCTGCCTTCCATGGCCAAGGAGAAAGGAGCCGGGGGCTGGGAGGGTGAGCAGGGGAGCCTTGCGGGGCAGGTTTTCACCCACCCGCTGCTGCTCTGGTGCTGACCTTGGCGCAAGGGCGCCGTCCTGTTCTACGGAGGGGCACCTGGGCTGTATGCCTAGGACAGTCATGATCTGGCACCAGCTGGCACCTCCCAAGCTGCTCCTCTCCAGCCCCCCTCCCAGTGGGGAGCACAAGGCCCAGCCCCCCAGCATGGGAGAGGTGATGCACAGGGGTTGGCCTGAGGATTTACCCTTGGACCCCAGCTTTCTAAGGGGGTGATAGGTGTGTCCCTGCACCCCGCCCGGCACCTGGCGCTGTCCTGCCAGTCCCAGCGCTCCTGGTACCTCCTGACTGATCTAGGGCTCTGGCCGGGACGGTTACACTGGGCTGTTTCCCTGCCAGGGTGGGGGAGGGCAGGTGCCACGGGCTGCAGGCCCAGCTCGGGGCCCACTTGTGGGGCAGGCTCAGCGAATGGGGGTTAAAGGGGCTCGGTCGGGCGTGTGCAAAGCCCCGTGTGTTTCTCCGGAGGTTCTGCCCTGGGGTTGGGTCTCTGTCGCTCATCAGCATCTGGCCAGGAGCTAAAGCTGAGTCTGGAGCAAGGGCCAGCACCTTAGCGGCTGGGATTGGGCCCATGGACCTGTGGGGGCCTGGCCCGTAGGTCCATGTGATGTGGCGTGGGTCTGATGCTGCCCTCGGGTGGGCTGGTCCTGGCAGCTCCTCCAGACCCATCATGCCTTCGCTGAGGGCCCAGGGCCAACCCCATCCAGGAAGGGCCGACGCTCCCAAGGCCTGCTCCCAGGCCCCTCCGCTCTTTGAACTGCAGTGCCCTGGCCATGAGTGGGAGTTGGAAACCGCTCCGTGGATTGAACCCTCGGGCTGCTGGCGCAGGCGCTGTGAGCGGCAGAAGCTTTTGCACCAGTCCCAAGGCTGAGGGGGATACAGAAATAACAAGGCCAGGGCTGTCTGCAGCCGCTTTCGTGTTCCTCTTGGACCGGGCCAGCCTGCAACCTGGCTGCAACTCCGCCCTGGCTCCCCTAAGAATGTGAAGCGCCCCTGGGATTGTTTAATGGGGGCGGGAGGACCGCTACTCTTGGAGTTGCTAATGAGTGCGGGGATTTAGGAGACTATAAACAAGGGCTTGAGGGATTCCAGATGGGAGCAAAGTCTGGCCCACAGAGCAGCTTGTGCTTTTAACCAGGAGAGCCCCCGGGCTGGGAGGTGCCAGTTGGGGGATGGGCCAGATATTGTGTGTTGGAAGCTAGTCTGGGGTCAGAGCACCATATGGACTGGGATAGCACATGGGCTGGAAGCTGGTGTATGGGCCACCAGCTAGTGTCTGAGTGGGGATAGCACGTGGGCCGCCAGCTCCCGTGTGGGTGAGGATAGTGTATGGGTGTTGCACCCCGACACAGTGCCCCCTGCTGGTCCCGGCCACAGCAGGGCCATCACCAGCCCCCCAGCGCCTGGGCTGGGAAGGGCCGTAGCAGGACCTGGGAGTTGGGGGGTGGGGGGGCTAGGAGCAATGCCTGCAAGTGCAGCCCGCAGTAAAGCCACGCCCACAGCCCAGGATTTACTGCACCGGGTTAGTGGTCACTTCCCCACTGGGAGACCTGCGGCGCCCCCCCATGGCCACCTGATCTCCCTCTGGACGGCGGGCAGGGGGGCGGGCAGAGCAGTGTGCCCAGCAAAGGGCATGGGACAATCCCTTCCCTCTTCAGGGGCTTTGGCTGCAGCCGGCCTGTGGGGCTGGGGCTGGCTGCAGCAGCCGCACTGATGTCACCCTGGGCAAGCGCCAGGCCTGCTTCCCATCCTCCCCTGCTACCCCCGCCCGGCAGCGGAGAGACGTGCTCTACCTGCGAGCCAGGAGCCGGGGGAGACTCGGGGCTCGGCGGGTCCCATCCCCCAGGCCCCAGACAGCTCACTTCCTTATTAGGCCGGGGGAGCCCCTCTGCCTGAAGAGAGGTGATGGCGCCAGACAGCTGATCCCCTTGGCGTGGGCGGATTTATGAGCTGTTCTCCTGCTCAGGACGGATCGCAGGGGCCGTCCCTGCTGGAGGCCCAGTTCCGCTCCCGGCTTCGCTCGCCAGCAAAAGCCACCTGTGCTGGAGGGGGCTCAACACACCGCGGCAAATGGGGCCTGAAGTCTGCGCCCAGACCCTGCAGCCCCAGTGCGGCAATTCAAACTGGCACCCAATGTGCTGCCGGCCTGTGGGACTTTCTGCCACTGGATATCACTAAGCCCCAGGGCTTAGGCTTCAGAAAAGCTCTGGACATGTCTCTGACTAAAGCGCCCATCCAGAGTCATAGCGGTGAATATTAACAAATAAACAAGAGCGTGTGGAGGGTTAGAAACCCGCCTGCTTCAGGGCATGAGCTGATGGTTGCCATGGGGGGTCATGAATGTCCTCTGGGGGCAGGCCACCCCATCAATGCTGGTTCCTCTGAAAGCAGCTGGTCCGGTCACTCAGAGCCAGGATGCACCTCCAGACCCAGTCTGGCCAGTCCCACATTCCTGCGGCAGGCGGGAAAGTCTGTAGCAGACACAGCTGAGTGAAGAGCGGGCGCGTTTTGGTGAATTAAGTGAGGAAAACGCTTCTGGGTCCCTGGAAGCCGTGGGGGGCAGCTTGAGAAAAAGGCCTTAGCTGGATGCTTGTTAAATATAGCCCACGGCAGTGCTGTCTGCCTGAACTGCCGGGAGACTGACGCAACTTCTCGAGAGGTGTGAACTGCCCCATTCAGTCCAGCCTTTACTCTGCCCCCTGCAGGTGGCAAGTGAGCTGATGAAGAATATCATTTAAATGGTCATCTTTAGCATCGGGCATCAGTACCCATGGGGTGCCTGGGGCAAGTCACCCTTCTCCCCGCAGGCAGCCGGCACCACGTGGCTTCCCGCCGCGGTCACAGTTTGAGAGTTGTGTTTGCTGCTTTTCCCAGCCTGCGAGCATTTTTATATTCAAAAATTTCCCTGTCCCAAAGTGAGCTAAAAAAAAAATCAAAATCTCACATTTTTTTCATACCCCTCCTCGCCAAGTCAAGCCGGGGCAAGTGCAACGTTGCTTTCAATAACTGCAAAACACCTTGTTTTCATTTCAGCCTTTTTTAAAAAAAGACTTTTATGGTCTTTAAACAAACTGAAATTTGGCCTCGAAAAGTCCTTGCGAGCCCTAGAGGGGGACTTTCCATCTTACAAATGGCGACCGTTCAATTCTGAAACCTGTTGCGGAAGCGGGGTGACCGCCCTGCTCCTGCCCCGAGGGGGTTCAAAGCAGCCCAGCAGAGGCTAGGGCTGGGGGGAAAGGGAGCCCAGCAGGGGGGCTGCAAGTGGAAGTAGCCGGGGCCGAGCAGCCACAGCTGTGGCTGGGTCAATTAGGGCCCAGCGGGCCCTGATATAAGGGCCCAGAGTTTGGGACAGGCAGAGTCTCTTCATCTAGTGGTGGAAGCAGACAGGCCTGGCTGCTGGGGGAAGTTTAAGAAGGTACCTGGAGTTGTGGGGGGAGGCCCGGGGAGCTGCAGGCTGCAGGGCCTAGTCTGTGGCCTAGAAGGGGTACTGGGGTTGCAGGGGGCAGCCCATGGGTAGGCAGAGGCAGCAGGCCATGCCCCCGCAATCATTGCTGGGGGCATGGGACCCCTCTGGCCGAGGGGCTGCGGTGGGGGTGCAGAACGGGCCCCTCCAAAAGCCACCCAGCGTTTACCCTGGTGCGCGTCCGGGCCAGGCAGGGGCCGCTCAGCTCCCTGGAGGGCTGCACATCGGGTGCCTGTTCACGGGCTGAACAAAATGCCGATCCCGGGACTGGGGTCGCTCCAGGGGCGATTCTCAACAAACCCAGCTGTGAGGGACGGGGCCGCTCCATGGGGCTCAGCCTTGGTGACGGCCGGTTTGCGACGGGACGACGCGGCTGTCGAACATTGGCCCCGAACCGCGGGGGGAGCCGGGGGACGGCGTGGGAGCTGCAGGGGGGTTGATTTACTGCATCATCCTCTGTTTCCGTCGACTCTACTCACTTCTCCTCGGATCTCTGCTCCGTGTTAAAGGAACCTCAGCCAGACGGTGTGACCCTGCTGGGGGCCTGGGGACAGGGGAGCAGCTCTGGGACCCCTGCCTGTGTCTGGGGGGCTCCAGGGGACACTTGGGGATTGGAGTGAGCCTCGTGCTAGCCTAGAAAGAGAGTACGGGGCCTGGAGCCCAGAGCTCGTGTTCCCGTGGCTGGCGGCGTCGGGCAGGCTGACCCCCAGAGGGTGAAGGTGGGGCTGCCTCGCACTCAGGGCAGGGGGAATGAAGGACACTAGGCACCCCGGAGAAATGTCTCAGCTCCACTGATCCCACCTCAGCCCCCTTCATCCAGCTCAGCCCCTCCCCGGCTGGAAGCAATGAAAGGAGGAGGGGAAAGGAGCTGAGAGAGGCTGGGGGCTGGGGAGTGATGGGACGGAGCTTGGGACAGAGACCAGGTGTGTGTGTGGGGGGGGGGACCCTCTCTCTAGTTATGTTCCCAGTGGCTCCTGCCCTTGGCTGTTGTTGCGTGGCCTGATGGTTGCTCACGACTCCAATGGGGAGTGTGGTTAAGGAAGCTCAGCCACCCCCACTCGACCTGCCGGACTCACCCCCCAAGGCGCAAACATCAGCCCCAGGGCTGCCCACGCGGCCGAGCCCCTGGAGAAGGCCGGGAAGGTTTGGGCCCCTGCGCGCCCCAGAGACACTCGGGGAAGCGGCTGAGTCCGCCGGGATCCGCCTGCCGGCTGCTTCTCGTTAACCTGGAACGCCAGCCAAGAGCCGAGTGGGGGCAGCCAGAGGGCGAGGCCCAGGGGCTGGGGGGCAAAGCAATAAAGGAGCCTGCCTTAGAACCGAGGGCAGCTACACCCCAGAATCCTTTGCACCAACCACTATGGGGCAGCGATGGGGTGGGGGAGCTCCAAGAGGGCAGTGATGGGGGGGAGGGGGCAGTGATGGGGTGGGGGAGTCCCTGGGGGGCAGTGAGGGGGGAGGGGCAGTGATAGAGGTGAGGGATTCCCAAGAGGGCAGCGATGGGGGGAGAGGGCAGTGAAGGGGTGGGGGAGCCCCCAGGGAGCAGCGATGTTGGGGAGGGGCAGTGATGGGGGGAGGGAAGGCTGAGGGGAGGTGACATTGATAGGGGTGGGGATTCCCAAGGGGGCAGCGATGGGGGGGGGAGGGCTGAGGGGAGGGGGGCAGCACTAGCCGTTGGAAGTGCCCCTCAGTCCCCAGCCCTATCACTGGAACCGCCCCGGGCTCCCTTGCTGCTCGCTGGGACCAGCGGTAACGGGATCGGGGCTAAGTGTGTCTGGCAATTTCCTGGCCCCGGGCTCTGATTACTGACTGAGAGGCCTGTAAGTTAATCAGAGAGTCTCCCAAGTTCTTCGCTCTCTTCCTTCCCTGCAGCTGCTGCCCCCCGGCTCCCCACGGGCGGGACGGGCCTTGCAGGGGGCTGGGGCCAGCACTTGTGGGGCCTGTTTAACGCTCCCGCTCCTGCATTTCCCACCTGGAGCCAGGGCAGCCCCCCAAGCCCCTGGGTACGGCCGGGGGCTACTAGGCCTGGCCACGGCCCTTGCTGCCGCGGCCCCACTGCTATCGCTACGTCTGCCTATGCAGGGACTTACGCCCCACCAGCTGCTGTGTAGACGCCCACACAGAGACTGCGCTCCGGGTCCCCAACGCCCTGTGTGTTACACGACGAACCCACGCCTCCCATTTCCAGAGCGGCTCCGGGCAGCTCCCCCATTTAGGGCCAGTGCCAAGAAGGGTTCTGAGTGGCACCGCCGGGCTGCACGGTCCCTGTCCTGGACTGATCCCTGCTCTGCCCCAGGTACCCGAGAGCCTAGCGGGAGGGGAGGGCTGTTGGGGGCAGGGGGGGTAGCTGCATAGATGTCAGGTCCCTCGTGAAGGCTTTGCCTGAGCTCTGCTCCGATGAACCCATTAGCACCAGACATACCAATAGGGTGCCTGTTAAACAGGCTGGGAACTGGCTGACCCCACAGCTCCCGGACGGGGGCTGTCAGCGGGGAATCGTCACTTGGACTGTGTGCTCTTTGGGGGAGTGGGGGGCATTCTCTGTGCTGTGTCTGTACAGCACCTCCGAGGTCTGGTCCTGGAGCCCCACAGCCTGCAGCTCCACCCCCAAAGGAAACCAGGAATAGCCCCCCCAGAAGCCAAGGGAGTCTCCCCAGGAACAGGCAAGATTTGGGGTAAGAGTTTCCCCCTTCCCCTCGCAGCCCGTGAAGGTGGGAGGGCTCTAGGGGCGAAGTCAGGGGTCGCGGTGACGTGGGGTCGCCACCTGTCTGGTTTTCACTGGGCCAGTCCGGGTTTTGGCTTGTGTGGCCCAAGCCCTGGTGGGCATTTTATTTGCCCTGGGGAAAAGGTGGCAACGCCTAAGCGGAAGGAAGGAGACAGGGCAACAGCGGCTGCTGCCTCCAGGGCCAGGCTCACAGTGGTACCTGGCCCCGCGTGGCCTTGGTCGTGCTGGTGAAGACCCTGTGAGCAATGGGGGCGGGGCCTTGGGGGAAGAGGCGTGGCAAGGACGGGGCCTTGGGGGGGGGGGGGTCCAGATACCAGCCGTTAGATAGGTGGTGACCCTACAGTGACTGGATGCACAGAGATGGTCTCCTGAGTTGTTTTTGGGGGCCCCCCACTATAGGAAGCATGTGAACAAACTGGAGAGATTCTAGCGGAGGGTAACACAAATGATTAGGGGGCTGGAGCACACGACTTATGAGGAGAGGCCGAGGGAACTGGGATTTAGAGAAGAATGAGGGGGGATTTGATAGCTGCTTTCAACTACCTGAAGGGGGTTCCAAAGAGGATGGATCTAGACTGTTCTCAGTGGTGGCAGATGACAGAACAAGGAGTAATGGTCTCAAGTTGCAGTGGGGGAGGTTTCGGTTGGATATTAGGATATTTCCCTAGGAGGGTGGTGAAGCACTGGAATGGGTTCCCGAGGGAGCTGGTGGAATCTCCTTCCTTAGAGGTTTTTAAGGTCAGGCTTTTCAAAGCCCCGGCTGGGATGATTTAGTTGGGGTTGGTCCTGCTTTGAGCAGGAGGTTGGACTAGAATCTCCTGAGGTTTCTTCCAGCTCTGATCTTCTATGATTCTATGTATCCACCCAGGGCTACACACAAACACACACGTGTGCAATCTTGGCTGCACACCGCACCTCATTCAGATGCTCATTCCAGCCCTTGGAGATCCGCTCTGAACCGCAGGAAACCGGAGGCTGCTGCAAACTCCTCCGCCAGGGGTGACCAACCACACGCCAGACAGCAGCAAGGGCGCGCTAGCACTGCTGGATCCAGTCTCCACTGCGCTGTCGGCACTGGCACCGGCTTCTTCCTGGTCCAGCCAGAAATTCTCCAAAGGCCCCGAATCCCGAGCCCTACAGGCCGGGGAGCGACCTGCTGCGCTCTTCTGGACCCTAAACCGGATGCCGCTTTGGGGCGTAACGTTACTGAGGAGCCTGGCCAGGGTGCCAAGCCGAACGAAGGCAATGGCACGCACGGAGCCAATCCGTTCCCTGCCCAGGGTGTGGGCGCGGGGAGCAGCCTGGGGCCGAATCCCCTTGTCAGCGGTGTGCAGTGTAGGTGTTCGCTCCCGTATTCCCGCTGAGCGCCATCGCCTGCCCTGGGCCCTGTTCGCTCCTCTGGCCCCCTTCGCCCTCTCTGGGCCTCTCAGCTCTCCCCTACCCGCTTCTGTGGGCCACCCCAGTCTCCCCCAGTGCCTCCTGTGGCCGCCCGGGGACCTTCCGCTTACCCTTCGGATGGGCCAGCTCCCTGCTCTGGAGTAAGAGTTGGATCCCTTCCAGCCTCTTCCCAAACAGCCCTTTCATCTCGCTAGATGTGGCTGGGGATGGGCAGCTCACCAGGGAGCAGCTGGTTCTGGGGCCTGGTGCCAGGATCTCGTCCGTCCCCATTAGTGAACGATGCCGGGAATCATTAGACACATGCAGGTTCTGGCTCGCGAACGCTCTTGCTTGGAAACCATTTTCCTGTTTCCAGTTTCAGCGTCTGCAGCGTGATCCTGAGGAAGGGAGGGGGGTGTGCGCGGAGAAGGGAGACAGTTTCCCTATTGTCCCCAGCCAGGCAGCATGGAGCATTGGGAGAGGAATGACGTGTCCCACAGACGCCTGGGGATCTCAAAGCACCTTATGCACACCAGCCCTGGCAGAGTCCCAGGCCCCCAGGTGGGGAAATAACATCATGCAGGTCACACCCCCATGGTCACACACAGCCCACTACAGGCGCTCACAGCGCCGCCTCTGGAAACACAACCGTCTTCCCCTCCCCAAGCTGCAGCAAGCCTGGCTAGTGGTCTCCTGTCCTCACCACTAGTCATCTCCCTCTCCCGGAGCGGGGGCTAGAACCCAGAACTCTCAGGGCCCTCAGACCTGGCCTCTCTAGGTTACACGTCATCCCGGTTTCAAAACTGACCAGTCTTCAAAGTGGTCCCACCTAGCTGCCTTCTCAATCTGTGCTTCAAAGGAAACTTGCCTCAAAGGTCAGCCTGGGAGTTTTGCTTCCTACCTCTGCTGGGCACTAAACCCATGGACTCAAGAGAGACCCTGCTCCTACGGCGCCTTACAACGGGGAACACACCCTGCTGCCCGTGGCCAACATTGCCCACTTCTCTAAAAGGGTCTCCGATAACAAGGGTGAACCCCTCGTGCTTAACAATCGGTCCCCACACTTGTATTTAAGTCGGGGGAGGGGGGCGTCTGCTATAGACCGGTAGACGAGGTTTTCTTTGGACAACTAACAGACGTTTCCAGATCAAAGGCCCTGGTTGTCATGGGGGACTTCAATCACCCTGACATCTGCTGGGAGAGCATTATAGCAGTGCACAGACAATCCAGGACATTTCTGGAGAGTGTTGGGGACAACTTCCTGAAGCAAGTGCTGGAAGAACCAACAAAGGGCCATGCTCCTCATGACCTGCTGCTCACAAACAGGGAAGACTTGGTGGGGGAAGTAGAAGTGGATGGGAACCTGGGAGGCAGTGACCATGAGATGGTCGAGTTCAGGACCCTGACACGGGGAAGAAAGGAGAGCAGCAGAATACGGACCCTGGACTTCAGAAAATCAGACTTTGACTCCGTCAGGGAACTGATGGGCAGGATCCCCTGGGAGAAAAACATGAAGGGGAAAGGAGCCCAGGAGAGCTGGCTGTATTTTAAAGAATCCTTATGGAGGGCGTAGGAGCAAACCATCCCAATGTGTAGAAAGCGTAGCAAATATGGCAGGCAACCTGCTTGGCTTAACAGTGAACTGTTCAGTGAGCTTAACTACAAAAAGGAAGCTTACGAGAAGTGGAAACTTGAACAGATGACTAGAGAGAAGTATACACCCCTGCATGCTCTAGCAATATTTTTAATCAGGAAGGCCAAAGCACAACTGGAATTACAGCTAGCAAGGTATGTGAAGGGTAATAAGAAGGACTTCTACTGGTAAGTGTGGGATCCTTACTGAATGAGGGAGGCAACCTAGTGACAAAGGATGTGGAGAAAGCTAATGTACTCAATGCTTTTTTTGCCTGTCTTCAGACATGGTCAGCTCCCAGTCTGTTGCACTAGGCAACACAGTATGGGCAGGAGGTGAGCAGCCCTCTGTGGGGAAAGAAAAGGTTAAGGTGTATTTAGAAAAGCTGAACATGCACAGATCTATTGGGATGGATGCAACACATCTGAAGGTGCTGAGGGACTTGGCTGATGTTGGAGAAGGTCCTCAAGGAATCCATTTTGAAGCACTTGGAAAAGAGGAAGGTTGTCAGGACCAGTCAACATGGATTCACCAAGGGCAAGTCATGCCTGACCAACCTGATTGCCTTCGATGATGAGATAACTGGCCCTGTGGATGAGGGGAAAGCAGTGGATGTGATGCAGGGTCCTGCACTTAGGATGGAAGAATCTCATGCACTGCTACAGACTAGGGACCGAATGGCTAAGCAGCAGTTCTGCAGAAAAGGACCTGGGGATTATAGTGGATGAGAAGCTGGATATGAGTCAGCAGTGTGCCTGGTTGCCAAGAAGGCTAACTGCATATTGGGCTGCATTAGTAGGAGCACTGCCAGCAGATCGAGGGATGTGATTGTTCCCCTCTATTCAGCACCGGTGAGGCCACAACTGGAGTATTGCGTCCAGTTTTGGGTCCCCCGCTACAGAAAAGATGTGGAGAAATTGGAGAGAGTCCAGCGAAGGGGAACAAAAAAGATTAGGGATCTGGAGCACATGACTTATGAGGAGAGGCTGAGGGAACTGGGGTTATTTAGTCTAGAGAAGAGACTATTGAGGGGGGATTTGATAGCAGCCTTCAACTACCTGAAAGGGGGTTCCAAATGGATGGATCTAGACTGTTCTCCGTGGTACCAGATGACAGAACAAGGAGTAATGGTCTCAAGTTGCAGTGGGGAAGGTTTAGGTTGGATATTAGGAAAAACTTTTTCACTCAGAGGGTGGTGAAGCACTGGAATGGGTTCCCGAGGGAGGTGGTGGAATCTCCTTCCTTAGAGGTTTTCAAGGCCCGGCTTGACAAAGCCCTGGCTGGGATGATTTAGTTGGGGTTGGTCCTGCTTTGAGCAGGGGGTTGGACTAGATACCTCCTGAGGTCCCTTCCAACCCGGATGTTCTATGATTCCATGTTGGCTCTGGGTTAAAGCCACTGCTGGGGAAACTGGCTGGAATCAGCATCTGCGTCTTTCATGAATCAGGGGCTCTGGGTCCCTAGGGCTCGTCACTGGAGACACGAGCGTGGGAAGGGGAGGGAGCTGTGATGAACGAAGCAGGGGAACGGCCTGAGGTGAGGAATGAACAGACCCCGTGGGGGGCAGAGATGCTCTTCCATTTCCCTAGAGTTTCTGGGGCGAATCGGAGCAGGTTCCGGGCCTGACTCCTCGGCTGGGTTCCCCAAGGGAAGTGAATGTCCTGAGACCATCTGCACCCCACCTTCCCCCAGCCCCAGGATAGGATTTCAGCCCTGAGCCCTCAGGATCGTCTTGCGAGGGTCCAAAGTCCTGCTGGACGCATTCCGAAGTGATGAGGGATTTGGGGGGACCCCACATGAGATGCCCTCAAGCGACCTGAGCACCTGCCCAGAGGGCATCAGGCTCCTTTAAGGGGTCGCAAGTTGGGCCCCCAAAACCACTAGTTGCCCTGGGAACTCGAGGCTCCTCTGCCTGGACTCCAAACCCCTCTCACTCCCATTTGCCCCACCTGGAAGCCAGTTTCCCCAGCTGTAGCCACCAGCTCCTTATTTATCACCCAAAGCAGCTGGCATTTCCCAGAGCCTGGCGCAATCTGCCTTGGAACCCATTGGGGGCCTTGTCTGGTGCCAACCAAATCCGCGGGCTTGGGGTGCATGTGACTGAGAGCTGGGGAATCATTGGGGGCTCTCCTGTGGGAGGGGCTCTTCCTGATGAGCCCGATCCTACAACCCCTGATGTGGAGACCCTTCTCGACCTGCTCGCTTGCCCCGAGAACAGCAGGGTCGGCGCCACGCCGAGTGACACTTGGCACTACCCAGAGGGGGTGCTCAAAGTCAGCGTTGTCCCCCATGGGCAGGTGGGGAAATGGAGGCACGGAGAGGTGAAGCCACCGAGCTGGGATTAGAGATCGGCCACAGCTTGGCTGTTCCCTCGCGAGCCCGAGGGGCAGGTGACCGTGTGCAATGAGCACTTCCCTGTTCATCCCGCCCCTGCGGGTGCCTCCCTGCTTCTCCTCACAGCCCGGGGTCACCTGGGACAGATGAGACCAAACTCCAGGGCAAGGGAGCTGTGAGCGCCGGGCTAGCCTGGAGGAAGGGGGTAGAGCAGCCCAGGCGCCGTGAGAAGGGGTGAGTGAGAGGGCTTGGAGCTGGCCAGGAGTTCGAATCAGGACTCGGGGGCTATGAGTGGCTAGAGTCCTGCCAGCTGCCCCAGCATCGCAGGCTGCACTGTTCACACGGCCCCCGCTCAGAAGTATCGTTTCCAGAGGGTCTTCAAAGCAACGAGGATCAAAGGGGCCCATCCATCTGTGCCGGATGCCTTGGCTGCTCACAGTGTTGGCTTCTGCAGAGCGTCAGCCCTGACAGCTAGGGACGAAGGGAAACACCCGGGTTGCTAGGCTAGGCCGGATAAATAGGAGCAGCCTCCAAGCAGAGTGACCTAGGGGGTGGGTTGCCTGCGTCTCCGCCAGCATCAGACCCCCAGGCGCTGTGATTGTGGTGGGAGTCACCCGCTGCGAAGGGTCAGGGCTGCTCGGGACTTGGTGGAGAGAGTGCCGTGAAAAACTTGCAGAGGGCTGGAGCTGCAGTGGGCCGGTCCCGGGATGCGGTGTTAGGAAGTGTTGTGGGAGTTGTTCGCTGTGGAGGTACTGCCCAGATTCAGTCATTAAAGATCCCAGGACACAAGACCAGCGATGTTACGCCTGGGACCCTGGCTGAGTTCCCTCAAGCCTTCTTATGCACAATCCCCCTGTGGCGGTACTGTTTCTGGCGGGACTCGACTGGGAGTGTCAGTTCAGGACAAATCACTTAAAGCCGGGCAGTTACAGCCCGAGGCTGGGGTTTTTCCACCTCTAACACAAACCAAACCAGCCAGACAGAGAACACTTTGGTTTTACCCCACTGGCTAGCCACGAGTCACACAAGCAATTCCCTTAGACACTCCAGCTCCCCAGTATCACCACCAACAGCCCCTCGTTATGGGGATGTCTGGTTATGAAAACCAATACCCCAATAAAAGAAAAAGGTTCTCCCGATCCCAAAGCACCAAGCCTCAGACTCGCGTTAATATACAAATCCGATCTTACCCACAAATCACGCTGTTGCCAATCCTTTAGAATCTAAACTCTAAAGGTTTATTCATAAAAGGAAAAAGAGATAGATGAGAGCAAAATTGGTTAAATAAATGGAATCAATTACATGCAGTGATGGCAAAGTTCTTGGTTCAGGCTTGTAGCAGTGATAGAATAAACTGCAGGTTCAAATTAAAGTCTCTGGAGTAAATCCACAGCTGGGATGGGTCCTTCAGTCCTTTGTTGAAAGCTTCAGTTTGTAGCAAAGTGTCTCCAGAGGTAAGAAGCAGGATTGAAGACAAGATGGAGAGGAGGCATCAGCCTTTTATAGTCTTCCAGGTGTAAAAGCCTCTTTGTTCTTACTGTGGAAAATTACAGCAAAATGGAGTTTGGAGTCACATGGGCAAGTCCCTGCATCCCTTGCTTAGTCTCCAGGTGTGTCTGCCTTCTCTCAATGGGTCCATTATATAGGTGATGGTCCTTAATGGGCCATCAAGCAGGCTAGGCAGAGCTAACACCAAATTGTCTGGGTTGTCACCCCGAAGCATAGTGTAAGTTTGAGATACAGACAGTACAGAGCCAATATTCATAACTTCAACAGCAAAAATGACACATGCATACAGATAGCAAAATCATAACCAGCAAACCAACACCTGGTCTTAGACACCTTATATGACCCCCTTTACGTAAGATTTGGTGCCACTACAGGACCTTGGTTGCAACAATGATCTATACGGTCCCAGTTCACGTCAATAACGTCACACCCCTGCAGTTTCCCTTGCGTGCACGACTCTTCAGTTCCTGGCTTGTGATGCTGCTGTTTACCAGCTGACAAGTCCCACCCCAGAGGCAGCTGCATTTGAGTGGCAGGCGCCGTGATTCCCCTGGTTTATAAACCCCTCTGGGGAGTGTGACTGGCTATAAAAGTGGGTGCTATTACTCTAAATCCCATCGCTATTGTGATTTGCATTACCGGCACCCTAGGCACGAAGAGTTGTGCTCGGTTCGGCAGGCTGCTCGGAATAGCCCCCGGCCTAAGGGAGTGGGGAACGCTGAAGCTGCGGGAGCCCAGACAGTCGGCGCCCGTTCTCTGGGAGAGAACTCGTTCCAGACCGGGTGCCCCCTCCCAACTGCAGCCTGGGGGCCTTTCTTGCCTTCTTGAGCTGGCCCCAGGGGCCAGCGCACTCGCTTGGGACGTGGGACACCTGGGATCACGTCTCTGTTTCTTTGCGGACTTCGGGTGACGTTGGCCAAACCACTTCTGCTCTCAGTTCCCCAGCTACACAATGGCCCTGCTCCGCTTCAGAGGAGGCTGTGCGGTGATCAGACGCCGCAGGAATGGAGGCCAAATAAATACGGGTGCAAACCTATTTTCCTTGCCCTGATAGCAGCTCATGCCTGCCCCTTGAGTTCAGAGCTTCGTCGCGCTGGCCACACAGGGTGGTGCCACCCGGCGGGGAACACGCCAGGTCCCGGCTCAGCTGACTGGGCCTCAGGCAACGGCGCTAGAAAGAGCTGTGACTGTTCCCACTCGGGCTGGAGCCGGGGTCTGAGACCCACCCCTCTCGCCAGACTGCAAAGGCCATGCTCCAGCCCAAGCAGGCAGGGGGCCACGCGGCTGCTCTCGCCCCGCAGGGCGACCCCCAGGAAGCTGACCCAGGCTCTGAGCCTCATGCTGGGGGTTTCTTCTCTCGCAGTGTAGACGAGCACCAGGGCATTTGCTCTTTCTCTAAGAGGGAGGATTCAACCCCTGGGCTTTAGGACCCAGGGGAAAGTGGTGCAATGCAAGGTCTGAGAATGGAGGCGAGTCTGTATGCACGCCACCGCTCGCTAATGGACGGGACTAGAACTGCAGGGCTGTGTGTCAAAGACCCTGCACAGCTAAGAGTCACCTGCCTCTCTGTCCAGCCTGTTCTAGCCAGCTGCCCAGTGAGCTGTCTGCTCCCATCCCTTGTCCACCCAGCCATCCCAATGGGAGCTTCGGCTGGGTTTTTCTGGGGTTGTGCCTAACGCCCAGCAGGGTGACCCTGAAGCGCCGGGCTCTTTCTCTAGCTCGCTGGGCGACCTGGGGGGAGCTCAGCGAACCTCCTCGTCTGTCAAGCCTGTTCTGCCCCTAGACCTTAGCTGGATGGAGCTACGGTGCTCAGGGGTGTGAAACGCCCGCACAGGGGTGTGAAATCCAGGGTCAGCACGCCCATGTCCTTCCCTTGCTCGGGGAGGTGGTGTTACTACTGCCGCAGAAGGCCCCTCTGCCAGGGCCCATGGGTCTCCAGCCCTGCTCCGACTTGCTGCCCACTCACCCCCTAACAGGGCCAGAACTGGAAAAGTTCAACTCAGACCGAGGACTCCGGGCCTTGGATCTGCCTGGCGGAGCTCCGGAGTCCTGAGTCTCTGCCTGTATTTAAACCGAGCGCAGGAAATCCTCCACGCTGCTGGGTTCCCCCTGCTTCAGCGGCTTCCCCTTGGATGCTCCTGCTCCTTGACCTTGCCCGCCTCGTGGTCTGCCCTCTGGCCTGGCACTGGAAACCAGGGTCTCCTGGTATCTGACCCAGCCCGTCTCCGGCTCTGCCCACGAGGTTGTCCTGGGCGTGGCAGCAGTACACATGGGGTTACCCTGGAGCGGCGCCACCGTAAGCCCGTCACGCAGACAAGCAGCATCACCAGCTTTAAAAGCGGGAAGAGCGACATGTTTCGTGGACAGAGTTTTTGTCCGATTCGGTTAATTCCTGTTAGTTAATTGCGTTGGGATCCTTGGGTAGCAACTGCCAGGCAGTGTATTTATAGAACAACGGCAACAGAGACACACTCAGAGCTAGTGTGTGTGTCGGTAGGTGTGGGGGTGGGGGCAGTGTGTGTGTGTATGGGGATGGTGCAGGGGGGTGATTTGTGGTGTGGGGATGGCGGGGTGATTTGTGTGTGATCTCTCTTCTCCTGGGTAAGTCATCAGCCAGCTGATTGCTCATGCACCAGGGCGGCTGCGGGATTCGTGAGCCTTAACCTGCTGAGGTCCTGGGCAAAACTCCCCTTGGCTTCAGGGCGAGCAGGATCAGGCCCTTGCTTATGTGTTTTCAAGGTGGCAGGGCCTGGGGAACAGGAACCAGGACTCCTGGGTTCTGCTCTTAGCTCTGCCAATGACTCACTTTGTGACTTCAGACAAGTCGCCCGGGGCCCAATTCTGCAGCCTTTAATCATCTGACTGATCCTTACTCAGGAGTGGCAGAATCAGGCCCTCAGCTGCTCTGTGCCTCAGTTTCCCCTCTGCACAATGGGTTTAACGGTACTTCCCCGTCCCATGGAGGGGACGGGGGCTCAGTGACTGGTAAGTGCTTTGAGATCCCTGAGGCTATGATTCCTTGGTTCATTCATTGCTTTCACCAGCTGCTTTGGCTGGGGGGGCGATGAGGGGAAATGAACACCGCCTCTCTTCCCTTCTGCAGGATGAGGCTTTCCAGTCTATGGAGCGTACTCCGTTCCCATCCCACCCCCTGTTTGTGCTGCAGATGGGCAACTATTTATGGTCTTGCGATGCTTGCAAGGCGGTGCCTTTCTGAGTCATTTCCTCGCTCCTCGCCCCCCCAGGACCCTCCACTAGGGTCTGCCTAGGGGTCTAGGTTCCTCTCTCCTGCCGGCTGTGGGACAGTCCCGAGAGAGCGTGAGCCTTCCCAAGCGCCTCCCCGCTTGGTCCGCGGTTTCGGTTCCCAATTCTCCCCCGTCCCATCCTCAGCTCCATCGCTGACCCCTGACCCCCGCCCCCCTCGCTCTCTGGGGGAAGGAGCCAAGACGGCCGTTAAATAGCTGCAGCCTCTCTCGGTCTGTCTCTCCTCCCCTCAGCACAGTCATTTCTCTCCCCCCACCCACCACATCTGTGCTTCCATCAGCTGGGAAAGAGGTTCTTCAGCCAGCCACCCGCCTGGCTGCAGTACCTTGCCTTTGTGGCACCGCACCCCACTTCTTTCCAGGGATCCCCCCCCCCCCCGAGGCCCCAGCCCTGCCAAAGGTAGGTGGAAACCAGAACTGATTGGCACAGCGCTTGGCGAAAGGAGAAGGGGCTTCGTTTCAAAAGAAACTTGACTGGTGAGTTACAGCCACGGCGTGTTAATTTCACCCAGTGCAGAAGTTATCCGATGTTGGGGTGAGGGTGGGGGGATCTAGGTAGAAACCGAGTCTGCTTGAGATCAGAGACTGAACGTGTGTGTGTGTGTGTGTGTGTGTGTGTCTTTGTGTGTGTGTGCATCCCCTGCTTGGCATCCCTTCCCCACCAGCTGTAAAGATCTTCTACTTTTCCCTTTTATGGAAGAGGTAAAAAATAAATAGGAATTCAGCCTCTTTCAATCACTGCCTGTCTGGATATCAGCAGGGTCGCTCTGCCTGAGGCCGGGGTGAAATCCTCTGCAATGGCCGGGTTTGGGGGGAAGTGGCTTGTGACCAGCCCGTTTGGGTTGTGTGTGTAGCTAGTCTCACGCCAGCTGGAGGTCTGTCTCTCTACGGCTGAATTAAAGATGAACCCAAGCGCAGGGTTTGGATCCGGAGCTAATTCCAGACTGCCACCCAGTTCTGCTGGGCTTGGTTCTGGTCCATCTCTCCGCGGGCGAGGAAAAGGCCTATTCACGGTTATTCCCCAGGACACGTTCCCTGGTGCTTTGCCAGCCTTTGTTAGAAAAGTCCCACCACGGTGATCGCAGCCTCAGGACGTCCATCCTGGTCTCCAGCCTGAATTTCCCTTCACTTCATTTCAGCGGGAGCTTCGGTGCTGGCAACCTTCACATACTTGCAGGCTGTTATCGCGTCCCTCGGAGTTGTCTCTTAGCCAAACCATAAACATTTCGCATTTGTAATCTCCAGCCCCACAAGCCGGTTGGTTACTCTCCTCTGCGCGCGTAAGATGCCCTTGGGCGAGTCCGTCCAGCGAACAGGACTGCGACTGTCTGGGGTTCTGAGCTCAGCAGCCACCAGCCGAGTGGAATGAAAGGGGCTGGTTTGTACGCGTGGGCGAGGCGGCTTGCGGCAGGCAGGTACTTAGCTCTGCCCCACGGGAGACGATGCCCGGCGGGCGCTCGGGGGAGGGCAGGACACTCGTGGGACCAGCTGCTGCCCTGGGACGTATCCCCAGGAGGAGCAGGATTTGGTTCAGCCCGATACACAGCTGCTCTGGCTGGCTTGCAAGCGGCAGTCACTGCTGCACAGCTCTGAGTCCCCAGGGCCGGCTCACCCACACAGCCCAACGTGGCCGCTCTTGTGGGTGGCTTCTCTCCGATGTGCCCTAAGGACGGAGCCCCGGGCTGCATTGCAGAAAGGGCCCAGGCTGGCATGTGTCAGATACTGCAATGACCAGGGCCAAAGGGCCCCGAGACGAATCCAAATCGAAGCCCCGAGCCAGGCCCCTCCTGCTTGTACGGCAGGTTTGGCCCTCGGCAGTTCAGAGATAGCCCACGCAAGAACCTGGGTCCCTCCCTGGTCAGCACATGGCCCCCCAGTCCCTGCCCTGGCCAGGCAGCAGGACACCAGCCCACGGCAGGGGGAGGGGATGGCAAGTTAGCCCTCCCTTGGCGCCTTTCTTTTTGGCTCGGCAGTGTAGAGCAGTGGTCAGAGCAGGACTGCTCTGGGGGGTGTCCCCTGCCAGTGCCTCCCCACACTCCCCCATCGGGAGAGCCCGCGTCCCCCTCCCCTCTTAGCCACCAGGGCAGGGCAGGAGCCCACAAGACGTTTCCCCCGGGGGGTCATGGAGAAAATGCCCCAGGTCCATCTGCAGAGAGCTGGGGACGGCGCGCTCTATGGAGCCCCTTCGTGGGCATATACTTGGTGCTGGCTGGCCACGCCCTGGCGAACACGCCTCCGGGGAGAGACCTGCATCCCCTGGGGCAGCTGGGAGAAGGGCCCAGCCCAGCCCAGCCTCTCCCAGGCATGGCTTGCTGTTCCTTAGCTAGGACCTTTGCGGGGGTGGTCACGCTGGCGTGGGCCTGGAGCTGCGCACCGGCTCTGCTCCCGCTTCGTACCTGTGGGAACGAGAGCAGAATCCGGCCCAAGATGCTTTGTCCCTTGAGGTCATCCGTCCATGGAGCCTCCTGGCATCCCTGGACCGCTCGGCCCCCATGCAAGGGACAAGGGGGCACCAGAGAAGCCAGAGAGCCCAGAGTGTGTTTTATGGATGTTAGACAAGCATGGCCCCCCGGCCGCAACCCACCCGCCCCTCTGTGCAACTCCAGGGTCCAGAGAGTCTCACTCTGTGCCCGGGGCCCCTGCGCCTGCAATCGGCTCCGTGCCGGTGGAGCCTGGCCTCCCTGGCACGGATCGGACGCCACGAGCCGGGCACGGTTTGTGTTGACACTGCCAGCCCGCAATAACACAGGGCTGAGGGCAGGCTGGGAGGTCTCAGCTGTAACCAATTTGTTCACGCTGCTGGCTATTTGCATGGACTGCATTACGAGTGGCTTAATTGTGTGTGTGAGTGTGTGTGTGTCCTCGTAACCCCAGTTAAACAGGCAGGCCCGTGCACTTCGTTAGCTTTCGGTTACAAGTCACAATAACAGTCGTTCCAAATGCGTCCCCAGACCTCTGGCATGGGCTGTCTGGAGGCTGCCTCCAGGGCAGTGCAACGCTGGGCTAGCCAGTGTAAATCGCTGTTGCCCGCGGGGACACAGAGAGCCGTCGGGGCACTGAGCGGTTCTGGTCTAGCCCAGGTCACTGCGAGGGACCACAGGGTCTGCTGGGATGGCGGGAGCTGGTTCTCAGGCCCCGTGGTGCAGGCAGCCGGGCACGGGGAATGACACTATGCTGGCACGCGGAGGTACAGCAGGAGAGGGCGATGGCTCCCCCTGGGGGTAGGGCTGGCCTACCCCACACAGGGTTATGTGACCCACTTGTCATTGTCCAGAGCCCAGAGCAGGCTGCCCTGAAGCACGAGGCCCCCTCTGCCGTGGGTCTCGGCGTCAGGCCCAGGTTTTCCGCCTCTCAGTGTCACCTTGGGCAACTCCCTTAGCCTTTGGGGCCTCAGCTCCCGGTCTGTGAAATGGGGCTATGGCTTCTGCCTCCGTTCACCTGAGCTGTTTATAGTGTCAGCGGTTTGGGTCGGGGCTGTGTGCTCGTGCGGTGCTGTACCAGGTGGTGAAGGGCCTGGGGCTAGCCAGCCCTGACCACTAAAGGGACACGTGGAAGCCTGGGACGTTGGCAGAGAGTCTTCACAAGGTGAGGAAAGGCTCTTTCGAGGAAATGGCAGACGGGGGGCTGCCCCAGGCAGGGAGGCTGGAGAGGAGGACGGGATACCTTGGGAATGGCTTTGGGTTGGGATTTGTGACTCTTCTTTGCAGTTAATTTTATATTAAAAATCTCCACAAAGAGGGGTATTTTTGACCAAGGGATGTTTTATTTAAACAGTCCAAGAAGGGAAACGGAGGCCGGCTGCGTGACCCTTAGCCATGATGGGGCGCCCGGGAGGTGGCCGACTCCAGTTACAAGTGCCCAGCACGATGGAATTTAAATCTCCCTGGGGTCTATCCTGAGTCGTGGCAACGCTGCTCCTGAGTACGCAGGCAGGAGCGTGGGTGGGTTTTTACCTGGGCATCTAACCCCCAGTGCCACATCCACACTGCTCTCTGTAGCTGCTAGCAGGTGTCCGGCTCCCCGTGCTGGGAACGGCTCGTCCTGGGAGGCAGAGGGAGACTTGGGCCAGGTTTTGCCAGCTAAAAAAGCTTCCACCTCTGACCGACGGAGCCCCGCTGGCGAAGCCCTGGTGTGGACCCAGTTACACCAGCTTGAAGGACTTTTCTGGGATCACTTGTTCTGTGCTCCTGCTCTTGGAGTGACCACTGGCCAGCCCCCACTGCTGGGGAGGAGCCCTTGGACAAGAGTGAGCAATGTCCAATGTGTCTCTCTTCCCAGAGAATCTGAGCAGTGGGGAGCCCCCAGAAAGACCCCCGCTATGGTGCTAATCAGCTACACCAATAAACGGTGACTTGTTCCTGGGCTGCAGCTGGCGGAAAGAGGGACGGGGCGGGGGAGGGGGGGCAGCCGAATTTCTCTGCCGCAGTGACACAAACTCCAAGTTCAGGTCCTGCTTTTTTTCTCTCTTTTGCACGCTCCGAAGCAATGCGGGCAGGAAGTGAGCTTGTGGTGGAAAAAACGAAACAAACAAAAACCCAGAGCCTTAATAGGACACCATCCATTTAACTAGCATGGGCCTGATTTTCCTCGTCCCCCGCCACAGCTATAATCACACCGATTTCACAGCAGGGACTCCTGACTTACACCAGAGTGGGGGAGATCAGAATCAAGCCCAGGATTCCCCCCCCACACACACTCCCTAGGGTCCCAGCACCCGGCAATTCAAAGGGGCAGAAATAGACACATTTCAGTTACCTTCTCCTGGGTCAAGCTGTTTGTTACGGCATGTTCAGGGGAGCCAACTGTCAGTTTCCCTTTTGGGTCTGGTTAGATTCACTTCGAGGCTCTGGGCTCTGTGCTTCTTGGCGGGGACGGTTTGGTTGTTGAACAATAACCATTGCCCTTGCCATAAACAACAGCTTGACCCCTGAGAAGGACAAACAGCTGTGTGAGCTTCGCTGTCTCTTAGGTTCTTTCCAAACTGCAGATTTCAAATCATGCTGGCCCTGACTATGTGCTATTGACGTAGGGACCAGTGGAAAATCAAAGTGGCCTGTCAAAACCTGGTAAACCCTGTAGGCTGTGAATGTGGGAGCAGATGTCTGATTAATGTGTGGGCAGATGTCTGATTAATATATACCGTTTGGGTCGTCACATAGACTTCTTCCAGGAAGTCCATGCCTGCTAGTCAAACCGGTCTCCCAGATCCAGCGAGAAAACAATAGGCCGAGGAGTTTGCACTGAGTGGTGCTTCCTTCTGGTAAATGCCATGGCGGTTTTGAACCTTACCCTGGAATTGCTGCTATTAAAGAGCAGCAATAAAGCGCTGATTGTAAACCTGGTTTCGTTTTGGATGAGAAGGGCTCTAGGATCTGGGGCCTTGTCTGACAGGTGGGAGGAACTGAAACCTTTATATTTGGTAGCTGTGTGCGAGGCAGCAGGAGATCCCAGCATAGCCAGTGAGCAGGGGGGTGTTTGGGTGGATCTGCGCCTCCTGGTAAGTGTCTTTTCTTTTGCTTTGTGGCACTTTGTGGGGTTGTGTTGGGGGCTAGACACCCGCCACTGACTCCCGGGCTGGAACCGCGGCGGGAGCAGATAAAGCTAAAGAACAACAATCAAACACGCAGACATGCGCTGCCTGTCAAACGGGGGTTGCTGGGCTCGCCGAGGGAGGCTTCGGAGTAGGGTCCTTGGGCTCCAAGCTCAGGTCCAGGATGTAAGCGGGTGTGCGGAGCGAAGGGGGGCCGGTGTTCAGTGCTGCCATGGCTCTTCTTGAGCAAGCCTGGAGCAAACCTGGAGCAAGCGCGGGGTGTGTGTGTGTGTGTGTGTGTGGGGAGGAGATTCCTCCTGGAGCAAGCACGGGGACATCTGGGGAAGCCAGTCTCCTGATGAAAGGGGCTTATGTTTATCAGGCATCGGGGAACATTCTGGGGAAGGGAGAGCCTCTGCAGAAGGGATGGGGTCCACCTAAGTTTAAGTCAGGGATCGGTAGCCTTTGGCATGCAGCCCATCAGGGGAATCCGCTGGCGGGCCAGGCCGGTTTGTTTACCTGCCGTGTTCGCAGATTCTGCCGATCGCGGTTCCCACTGGGTGTGCTTTGCCATCCCAGTCCAATGGGGACTTCAGGAAGCAGCGTGGGCCGAGGGATGTGCAGGCCGCCACTTCCCGCAGCTCCCATTGGCCTGGAACGGTGAACCGTAGCAGGTGGGAGCTGGGATCGGCCCACCCCGCCACGTTCCAAAGGTTGCCGATCCCTGGTCTAAGGGGGACCCAGCGGTTGGCACATGACATCACTCAGGCTGTGGCGGAGTGTTTGACCCAGGGGCTGGTGGAAGGTGTGATGAAGTGGGAACGTTCTTAATGTTTCATCTGGATAGTGTGTGGGTGCCTCATTTTCCCCTGTGCATTTCTTGAATGTGTATGTGGAGGGATAAGGGTGTGTAACTGGTGCAGAACAGAGGGTAAGTGGCTGATGCCCTGTCTCTGGGTGAATGAAGGCCTGGCCCTTCCCCCATGTAAGGTGTTAGCTGGAAGTGTTGGAGAACAAAGGGATCAGGTGACTTCCTGGCCCGGGAAAAGAGACAAAGGAGGAGAGGCTGGAGAGTGAGTTAGTCATGAGCTGGCTGGGGAAAGGGAGGGAGGCACAGACATGGTCTGGCCTCCCTGGCCCCCCCAAAATGGATCCGGCTAAGGGGTCTGGTTCTTTGTACCTACAAGCTCTGGTTTAGATCATGTACCTGTCATCTAATAAACCTCTGTTTTACTGGCTGGCTGAAAATCACATCTGACTGTGGAGTTGGGGTGCAGGACCCATGGGCTTCCCTGGGACCCTGCCTGGGCGAGCTCGCTGGGGGAAGCGCACGGAGGGGCAGAAGGTGCTGAATGCTCTGAGGTCAGACCCACGAAGGTGGAAGCTGTAAGCTGTGAAGCTCCTAGCCCAGGAGACGGGCTGTTCGCAGAGAGGAAGCTTCCCCCCAGATCCTGACTGGCTTCGTAGGGAGCAGTTCCACAGCATCGCCCCGGGGACTCCAGAACAGAAGGCTGGCAGGGGCTGAGGAGCCCCCACATCGGAAGAGGGTCTGGGCATCTAGTTAAAGGTGGGGTGCAAATTGCAGAGGAAGTAGAGCAGGAAGAGAGACCAATGCCGAGAGCAAATGTCTATGAACTCCGCCGGGTGTCAGACCAAAGGGTCAAATCAAAACCGGTCCCTGCTCAAAACGAAACCCTAAAAATGTCTGTGTACAAATGCAAGAACTGTAAAAGCAAAGCCTGGAGCCCTGCGGTGCCTGGCACAGAATCGGGCCCTTGCAGAGACATGGCAGCACGACGGAAATACAGGAGCGAACGGCGTCAGTTCGCAGCCAGGGAGATTGAAATGCTCATGCCGGCTCGGCAATGCCTGGTGACCAAAGCAGGTTGTGGCATCCCCATTGGCTGGGGTTTTAAGGGCAGGTTGGACAAGCTCCTGTAGAGACGCTTTCAGCTGACTCGGTCCTGCCTCAGCACCAGGGGGTCGAACGAGATGACCTCTCACGATCTCTCCCTGATGGGCATTTCTACGAAGACCAGAGGGCACGGGGAATACCCGGTTACAAGCCAAAGAGGTGAGGGGCGCGGTTCTGAAGCATAAAGAGCTCACAGAATGGCGTGAGAGAGGAATTCTGAGCGGGAGGGGGCCCGCAGAGTTGGGTCCATGGGGATACAAATGCACAGCGGTAGGAATGTGTCACTACGTCAGTGGGGCAGCACGTCCGGGCTCCAAATCAAGGCAAAGAAACTAGGGGCAAGGCCGAAAAGCCACCAAAGCAATAGGAATCCGGGACGTCAGTGACCCGCCTACGAACTGGCCACACAGCCTGTCATGTTACTGAAATTATCTGGGATCGTATAAATCATTGGTGCAACCGAGATCCTGTAGAGGCACCAAATCTTATGTAAAGGGGGTCATATGAGGTGTCTATGACCAGGTTATGGGTTGCTGATTATGACTATGCTGTTGATATGTGTGTATCATTTTTGTAGTTGAAGTTATGAATATTGGCTCTGTACTGTCTGTCTTTCCAAATATTGTGCTATGCTGTTGGGGACATGCCAGACCACTTGGCATCAGCTGTGCTTACGCTGCTTGATGCCCCATTAAGGACCCTCAGCTACACAGTGGACTCGCTGGGAGCTTGGAATGCTCCAATCCACATGAAAAGTCTACCAGGGACATGCAAGGTAGATGGTGGGTAATGGCTGCCACCTGGAAATCCTGAATCATGCAGGGTCATGTGATCTGCCCATGTGACTCCAGAACTCCATGGGGCTGGACTTTTCACAGCAGGAACAAAGAGGTTCTTGCACTTGGGGAAAACTATAAATAAAGCTGCTGCAGCCCCTCCATCTTGTCTTCAGTCTCCAGTCTCCAGCCTTGCTCCTACCTCTGGATGGGACTTTGCTACAAATGGAAGCTCTAGCCAAAGGATTGATGACCCATCCCTACAGGGGATGTATTCCAGAGACTTTGATTTGAACCTGCAGTTTATTCTACCACTGAAGCATAAAGAGCTCACAGAATGGCTCACAGAATGGCCAAGGAATTTGCTATTACTGCATGTAATTGATTTCCTTTAACCATTCCTAACCTTCACCTAGATCTTTTTCCCTGTATAATAAACCTTTAGATTTTAGATTCTAAAGGATTGGCAACAGCATGATTTGTGGGTAAGATCTGATTTGTATATTGACCTGGGTCTGGGGCCTGATTCTTTGGAATTGGGGAGAACCGTTTTCTTTTATTGGGGTATTGGTTTTCATAACCATTTGTCCCCAGGACAGGTGGCTGCTGGTGGTGATACTGGGAAGCTGGAGTGTCTAAGGGAATTGCTTATGTGACTTGTGGCTAGCCAGTGGGGCAAAACCAAAATCTTTTCTGTTTGGCTGGTTTGGTTTGCCTTAGAGGTGGAGAAACTGCAGCTTTGGACTGTAACTGCCCCTTTTGGAGCAATTTGTCCTGATTTGGCACTCTCAGTTGGGTCCCACCAGGAACAGCACCATCACACAGCCCAAGGGGACAGGGCAAGAGAAACAAATTTTGACGCTTTCAGTGATTCCACCATGGGGCGGTGGGGGCCGGGGCGTGAGAAGAGAGGCTGGGCTGGGTGACGCCGAGGGAACTGACAGGAGCTAATTCGAACCACTCGGAACCAGAGATCATGATATAATTAGTCAACATCCCTGGGGCGGGTCAGTGCCATGGGGGGAACTTGAGAGAGGGCGACGGGCCCAAAGCTGAAAGTCACAGAGTCGAATCCCTAGAGGTGGCCTTGGATGCTCTGTAGGATACAACACTGGAGTCTCCACAGACACGTGTCCCGCCAAACCAACAGGAAGACAGGCAGACAAGAAGCCACCCATCAGAGCTCCATGGCAGGGTCCAGAGCGTGTTTCAGGCAAACAGAAATCCTGCCTGATTCAGAAACCTGTCCCCATGAAGCCACTCATCAAGAGCACAAAGTACAGCAGGCGATAGGAGAGGGGGAAACCAGAGGGGCCAAATTGGAGTCTGAAGAGCAAAGATGTAAAAACCAGCCACAAGCAAATCTTTATCCAAAGCAGGGAGACTGGGAAAGAATGGATGAGCCTGCTAGATCACCATGAGTTAACGGGAGCAATTAAGGGCGTTAAGGACGTTGCTGAGAAGCCATAGGATTTCCTTGTGTCGGTCTTCATGGCCGAGATGTCATGGGAATTCCTGCCCCAGGACTGATCTTCTCTGGCTGCTACGAGAGCTGCCAGAGCAAACGGATCATTTCAAATGCAATACGGGACAAGACCCAGATGGGCTGAAGGAGCTTAGGTACGAGGTAGCTGAACTGCTAACCAAACCAGGGAATCATTTATGAAAAACACCAGCTGTCCCAAAGACATGGAGGGAGCAAATCTTGGGCTTGTATTTTGAAAAGGCTCTGGGGTGCTCTGTATAGACCAGTCAGCCGCTCCCCTCAGCTGAGAAACAGAATGACAAATCATTGTGGAGCTCATGCCAGGATAGGGTCATACAGGGAGGGATTCAGCTAAAATTGTGTCTCATTGCTCCCTTAGAATTCCTTGACCATGTTGGTACAGTAGTGGGCAAAGAAGAACCAACCGATATCATTTATTTATACTTCCAGAGAAACCTTTTTTAGCTGCTAAAGAAGCTAAGTCACCAGAGGGCGAGAAGCAAAATATTGTCCCGGATCAGCAAAGTCAGAAAACAAAGACTAGGATTAAATGGTGAATTTCCATCACGGCCGGAGGTGAAGAGCAGGAACCACAGGAGTCCTGCACTTGGTCAGAGTATTCAACATTTATTAGTGCTGTGGAAAGAGGGGTGAGCAGGGGGGTGGGAAATCTGCCCAGGACAAACAGTAATTTAGGTGAGTCAGGACCAGAGAACACGGTGAGGGAACTTTGGAGAGGAACCTGGCATGGAAACAGGCCACACAATTACCTAGGGAGCGGGTAGAATCTCCATCCTTAGAGATTTTTAAGGTCAGGCTTGACAAAGCCCTGGCTGGGATGATTTAGTTGGGGTTGGTCCTGCTTTGAGCAGGAGGTTTGACTAGACACCTGCTGAGGTCCCTTCCAACCCTGAGATTCTATGATTCTAATTACAAATGAAATGCAGAGTCACCAAATGCAAAGCAATGCACACTGCAGGGGCGGACATCAGCGACCCGGGTACTGTGCAGGGTCCAAATGAACCGTGTCAGCTCCAGGAAAGGGAGCCATTGTAGACCGCTCAGGTGGAGACTCCTGCTCAAAGCAGTGATCACGAGGTGAGGCCGCGTAAGGGAATAATACCGAGAATTTCGGTAAATCGATGGTGTGGCCTGGCCCGGACATAGCGTGCAATGTCGGTCACGGCAGCCCCACAAGGATATAGCAGAACTAGAGGGGTTCAGACTAGGATGAGGAGAGTAAGTATCATCTTGGAAAAACTCTCCTTGGAGGAGACATTGAAAGGGCTGGGATGTTACCCCAGCAAGGAGATGACTAGGAGGGGCCACGATAAATGTCTGTCAATAATGTCTGGTCTAGAGAAGGGAGCTCAAGAGCCTCTGTTCTCCTTCCCTCACCATAACACAGGAACAAAGGGCCATTCCGTGAAATGAAAAGGTGGGAAATTCCAAACCAGTCAAAGGAAATACTGTCTCCCACAATGAGGCGATAGACTGGGGAACTCACCGCCACAAGATGTTGCGGCCAAGAACTTGTCGAGATTCAAAAAGGAATTGGACATTGGGTGAAGTGATCATGACACGAGAGATTTCATGATTCAAAGGAAAGAGAGGTAGAATATCTTTGGCCTCTAGGACCCCTGCTGTTCCCACCTCCCCCGGGCTCCTGGCTGCTTGTTCCCAGCAGATTGCTGCTTGGGCTCCCCTCTTACCGCTGGGAGCCCTGCTTCCCTCTAGCTCCCCTGTGATGGTGCTATTCCTGGCATGACCCACTGAGAGTGTCAGATCAGGACAAATCGCTTCCAAAAGGGGCAATTACAGCCCAAAGCTGGGGTTTCTCCACCCTAAAGGCAAACCAAACCAGACAGACAGAAAAGACTTTGGTTTCGCCCCACTGGCTAGCCACAAGTCACACAAGCAATTCCCTTAGACACTCCAGCTTCCCAGTATCACCACCAGTAGCCACCTGTCCTGGGGACAAATGGTTATGAAAACCAATACCCCAAATAAAGAAAACAGTTCTTCCCAATTCCAAAGAATCAGGCCCCAGACCCAGGT
The DNA here is from genome assembly GCA_007922305.1 of Dermatemys mawii. Classification (NCBI taxonomy): domain Eukaryota; kingdom Metazoa; phylum Chordata; order Testudines; family Dermatemydidae; genus Dermatemys; species Dermatemys mawii. The sequence goes on along the minus strand of ML677376.1, from coordinate 10,519,711 downwards.
CAATATACAAATCAGATCTTACCCACAAATCACGCTGTAGCCAATCCTTTAGAATCTAAAATCTAAAGGTTTATTCATAAAAGGAAAAAGATCTAGGTGAGGGTTAGGAATGGTTAAAGGAAATCAAATCCATGCAGTAATGGCTTGCATCAGTTGTAGAATAACTGCAGGTTCACATCAGAGTCTCTGGAATACATTCCCCGGAGGAATGGGTCATCAATCCTCTGGCCAGACCGCCCCTTTGCAGCAAAGTCCCATCCAGAAGTAGGAGCCAGGCTGGAGACTGGAGATTAAAGACAAAATGGAGATCTTTCTCCCAGGTTTATATAGACTTCCTCTTGTGGGTGGAGACCGCCTCCTTCTTGCTAATCAGAGTCCAGTTGTAAAATGGCGTTTCAGAGCCATGTGGTCCAGTCACATGACTCTCCAAGATTCAGCACCTGAGCAGCCAGGCCACATTCCTGGGGAAGTCGGGTGTGGACGGGGCATCTATAAAGTTCATTGTTAGCTTGATTGGAACTTGATGGGCCATCAGGAAGGCCAGGCCAACAGTAACTTTGTCTGGGATTTCACCCAAAAGCCAGCATAAGTTTGAAATACAGACACTATACAGCCAATCTCCATAACTTTAGCTACGAACAAGATACACACATACAGATAGTATAATCATAATCAGCAGACCATAACCTGGTCGTAGACACCTTATATGACCCCCTTTACCTAAGATTTGGTGCCCCTACAGGACCTTAGTTGCACCAATGATCTATATGATTGCAGATAATTTTAGTAACGTGACATCCCCACTCAGAGCAGGGCTGCCGGGCGCTGAGAGCCCTGGTTCCCAGCTCCGCAGGGAGCTCCCAGAGCTTTCAGAGTGCAGAGACAACAGCAATGTGAAATATGGGGGGCTCTGGTGGCTGCCAGTGCCCCACACTCAGTACCAACACTCCCGTGAGGCTGCCCTCCACCGGCAGGAGGGGAGCTGTGTGGGCACCGAGAGCTGATGGAGTGACTTCAGTGGCTGTAGATCCACTTAGGTTTTGTAGTGTAGAGAAGCCCTAAGCCAGGGAGATAAAAGGCAGTGAGAAGAGGTTATTTAAATGTATTTGAATGAAGAGACAGGTGAAGGAAAGTGCAGGTTGTCTACTGCGTGGGGGATGGGAGCTATTAACTGATGGCATCTAGATGGTGGAAGTGTTTAATGCCTGTTTTGCTTCAGTCATCACTAAAAAGGATAACGGTGACCAAATACTCAGTTAATATTAACAAGGGGGAAGGAACGCCAGCCGAAATAAGGGGAGGACAGGGTAAAGACTAGTTAGATAAATTCCGTCTATTCAAGTTGGCCTGGTCTGATTAAATTCATCTCACTTGACTTAAGGAACTAGCGGAAGCAAACTCAGAACCATTAGCAATTAATTCCTGGAGGATAGACAAAGTCCCGGAGGACTGGACAAGGGCAACCCAATGCTTACCTTTAAAAAGGGGACTGGAGAGCATCTGGGGAATTAGTTTATCCCAGTATCTGGAAAGACACTGGGATAAATTGGCGAACCATCCGTTTGTAAGCACCTGGAGGATAACAGAGTTATAGGGAATAGTCAGCATGAGCGAGCAGCTGAATTTCCTTCTCTGACAGGGTTACTGGCCTAGTGGATGGGAGGACGCAGTAGATGTGCTAGATCTGGATTTGACAGGGCTTTTGACCGAGTCCCACATTATATTCAAACTAGGGAAACACGGGCTACAAGACACATCTATAACGTGGGGGCACAATTGATTGAAAGCCTGTAATCAAAGGTTCATTATCAATGGTCACTCTCACCATCGGAGGACGTATAGAGTGGAGTCCTTCAGCGGTCAGCCCCGTGTTTGGGACAAGTCAATATTTTCATTAATGACTTGGATAATGGAGCGGAGAGGAGAGTACTCCGTGCTGATGGCACCCAGCTGGGAGGTACTTTGGGGGACAGGACACGATTCAAAATGACCCTGACAAACGAGATGATGGGTCTGAATTCAACACGATGAAATTCCACAGCGCCAAGGAAAACTCAGGCGCGCCACTACGGAATGGGCAGTGACAGGCGAGGGGCTCTAGGGGGTAGAGTGTCCAGAGGAGAGCGACCCAAATGAGAAAAGGTTTAGAACCCCTGAGCTACGAGTTAAAGAGTCGAAAGCTGGGCACGGTTAGTGTCCAGAAAAGACTGGGGGAGGGGGCGATGGCGGTGGTGTGGGGCAGGGAACGAGCTCAAGATGCTAAGAGCTGATCTAAAGAAGACGCTGATCTAGTGTTCTTCATGGCCCCTTAAGGCAGGACATGAAGCCAGGGGTGTCATCTACAGCATGGGAAACTGAGGTTCGATCTCAGGAAAAGCGTCCGAACTGTCGGGCTAGTGAAGCTCAGGGAGACTGTAGGTCCCCCTCATTGAAGGTTTTTCAGACTAGGCTGAACAAACACCCGTCAGGGCTGGTCTTGGGTTACTTGGCCCTGTCTCGGCACAGGGGGCTGGCCTCATCTTCCTCTGGTGTTGGACACTGGCAGAGACAGGATCGTGGGCTAGCTGGACGTGGGTCTGAGCTCATCCTGCAGTGGGGCAGGACGTGGGGGGCAACCTGCTCTGCCCCATGCTCCCAGCACATCATTCACTTTCAAACACAGACAACTCACTCCAAGGCATGGCAGGCCGATGGGGGATGGGACCTCTCTGTGGCATGTGTTTTCCCAGGCCGGAGCGGCGTCTGGCATCCGGAATGAAAACAGTGAATTCCTAACGTCCGGACTCCTGGGTGGACGGCAGTGCAACGGGACGGGACGAGCCCTGCAAAGAAAATAGGGACCCAGCTCGCCAAGGCCCCAGAGGTGGGAGGGATTTGGGCCCCGGGTTCTGGCCCCGATCTGATTTCTCTCTTGGTGGAGCACAACTCTGGGGAGGCTCCAGGCCAGTGAATTCCTTTGCCATGAATATTGATGAGGTTAAAGGTGCCACAGGAATCTCAGCAAGTATTTCACTCGAAGGGTGGTGAAGCACTGGAATGGGTTCCCGAGGGAGGTGGTGGAATCTCCTTCCTTAGAGGTTTTTAAGGTCAGGCTTGACAAAGCCCTGGCTGGGATGATTTAGTTGGGGTTGGTCCTGCTTTGAGCAGGGGGTTGGACTAGATACCTCCTGAGGTCCCTTCCAACCCGGATAATCTAGGATTCTATGTAACTTACCAATAAGGCCAGTATGTGCAGCAAGTTCCATCCCTGGGAGTAATCAGATTCCAGCATCCCCAATGGGCAACTAGTCACCATGCCCAGCTAGCCATGTGCTATTGCTTCAGGCTGGCCTAGATTGGTGGCAGGTGAGGGGGTGGAGCGCAGCTTGCTTGCCAGGGATGGCGTTCACAGCACGTCTGCCCTTCTCCAGCTCCCTTTCATGCGAGGAGCTCAACACATTTTACAAGGCACTGCTGGGGAAACTGAGGCACGGTGCAGGCCCATGAATTGCTCCAAGGTCATGCCAGTGGTAGAGGCGGGGACGAAACCCAGGAGTCTGGATCATCCTCACAGTCTTCTGCCTGCCGCGGGGCGCCCTTCACCTGCTCCCGTGTCAGCTAAACATTTGCTGCCATGAGCGGGCTGCAAGAGTTTGCACTAGGTTGTGAGGCAGGCGGTCCCTTGCAATGATGTGGGTCCGGCCCTGGCAGGGTAGATGTGACGGGTGGGTATTTGGGTGCAGTGAAGAGGGGACCCAGAATGAAGTATTTCCTTGCTAGTGGGGTGGGATTGCGGGGAGGATGTCCTGCTCTCTTGATCCTCTTCAGTAATAATCCCCTGTGACACTGGCGTCTCACTTTCCGGGTCAGTGTTCAGACTCCACTGTACGGAGAGGGCATCGTGCCAGACACTCAGGCACTGGCCGACGAGTCGCAGAAGCCGGGTTCCATCTCCAGGTCATCTTCAGATGGGCTGCGGGATGACAGCCAAGTCATTGCCCTGCTCTGTGCCTCAGTTTCCCCACCTCTAAAATGGGGCTAGCGGCACTGAGGTTCCCTGGTAACATGCTGTGAGTGCTCAGCTACTCATCTGGCCTATCAGCACAGTATCTGAGCACCTCAGAGGCTTTAACAACCCCTCTGGGAGGCCGGGCAGGGCTATTTGCCCCATTTTACAATGGGGGAGATTAAGTGACTTGCCCAAGGGCACGTAGGAAGTCTGTGGCAGAGCTGGGAATTGAACCCCATTTTCTTGAGTCCCAAACCAGCTCCCAAATCCCTGGACTGTCCTTCCTCTTCTGGGGAGGCCCCCGGCTAAAAAGGACTAAGCATGGTTCACCCATCTCCCTGCAGGGGCATTGCATGTCTCTGTGAATGGTATGACTCTCCAGCCCACTGCGGTGGGGCTGGGGTTTCCGCGATGCACACAGAGCGGGGGCGAGGTGGACTGCAGCTCGCACGCTGGGGAGTCCCTGGCCTTATCTTTCAAACATCAACTGTGAGTCCTGAGGCTGAAACCCTCCAACAGACTCCGCAGCGTGAGACTGTTTCCTCCCACAACCGTTCTAGTGCTTCTGCCCTGCATACTGGACATTTTTTTGCTATGAACTTTTTTTAAAAAGACAGAGAAAAAAACAAGCAGAACAAAATACACATCAGCAGCTCATAATGCATTAACTAGGCACTACCTAACCTTAGCTATACTTAAAACATTGAGTTAAACACACTATGAATGGTTAAAAGATAAACCAATGATTTGTATTGCACAATTTACAAACGACACACATTTGGCTTATAAAAATCCAGCCAGGTAAAGGAAAATTATTAAAATAAGACGTGATATTCTAAACCTTGGGGGTAGCGTCCTGTAAGCCCCACATTCCTTATTTATAAATGTGTGATATTGCATATAAAGCGTGCCGTGTGAGGTGTCCGGGGAGAGGTTATGATCGGCGGAAACCCACTGTTCTAATTTGTATTTCTTTAGTGCATAATGTGAGGGGATAGAAATGCTCTCAATGGCTCCTCTGACTATTATGGGAAGGTGTCCATACCTGAAGCTGTAGCTTGACTCCAGGTGGGGGGGAAGAGGTCGCCTGACCTCGTCCCCAGGAAGGAGACAAAGGAGCTGGGGAGTGAGGGTCAGTCTGGGTCTGGCTGGGAAGAGGCAGAGAGCCACAGGCAGGCTGGCCTGGCTCTCTGGCCCCCAAAATGGATCCAGCTGAGGGGTCGCGTTCGCTGTGTGGTCTGTGTTAGATCATGTACCTGTCGACCAATAAACCTCTGTTTTACTGGCGGGCTGAGAGTCACGTCTGACTGTGGAGTTGGGGTGCAGGACCCATGGGCTTCCCCAGGACCCCGCCTGGGCTCGCTCACTGTGGGAAGCGCACGGAGGGGCAGAAGGTGCTGAATGCTCTGAGGTTAGACCCAGGAAGCTGTAACCTGTGAAGCTCCTCGCCTTGGAGACAGGCTGTTTACGGAGACGAAGCTTCCCCCCAAAGTCCTGACTGGCTTCTTAAGGAGCAGGTCCAGACCATCGCCCCGGGGACTCCGTGACAACTAGGAAGTTATAAGATGGTGTCGTATGGTTGTCACTAAAACATGCAGGAAGTTGGGGGATCAGGGCAGATATAAGGAAATAAGGAAAGTGACCAATACCCTGACAGGTGTCAAAACAATATTCAACAGCCGTTGTCCAGCAATGAGGCCAAACCACGGGGCCAGCCACTATGGGGGAGGGAAGCTGAGTGGTTTGAGCATTAGCCTGGTTAAACTAAAGGTTGCAAGTTCAATCCTTGAAGGGGCCATTTAGGGATATGGGGCAAAAATCCGTCAGGGACAGTGGGATTGGTCCTGCTTTGAGCAGGGGGGTGGACTAGATACCTCCTGAGGTCCCTTCCAGCCCAGATATTCTATGACACTCCTCGACTTGTATTCTCCAAGCACATGGACTGAGGATATAAAATAGAAGACAGGGGGCCCGTGCTTGGCCTTTCTCCTGCCCCCACCTATGCTGCAAGCAACAAGGACCCTGAGAAGACTTAAGACTCCAACAGAGGAGACTAGCCCGGGTTTCAAGAGTGAAATCTGTGTACTATGAACTGTGCTATCCAGCGGGGTGAGAAAAACTGTTTAATAGAGATGTTGCCCAGTCTAATAGGGTGGAGAGTTTAGACCGTGTGCGTATATATTTTATTGTTTTTTGGTAGCGAACTCTGCCTTTTTGCCTATCACTTAAAACGTATCTTTGGCAGTCGATACATTTGTTTCACTGTTTCTCTTTACCAGTGAGTTTGCCTGAAGTGTTTGGGAGATCTGCTCAGGCTTGCAAAAGCTGGTGTCTGTTCGCTTCCCATGGTTGAGGTGGCGAACCAATTACTAAACCTGCACCGCTCGCCTGGAGCGGTGCAAGACGGTATATTCCTGAGATCCAGAGCTGGGAGCCGGGGGGGACTGGGCTCCGGTGCCTTTCCCTGTGCGGTTCCTGAGCGGCTCTGGGCACATTCATGCAATCCAGCTGGGTTTGGGCACCACTTGTGGTTGTGCTGAGTGATCACAGCGCCTGGAGGGGTTTGCTGATGGTCACTAGCCAGGCATTGTGAGACAGCCCAGGCTGGAGAGAGTTCAGGGAGCACAGCAGCCCCACGGTCCCAGACTGTACCCTGGGGATCACAGGCGCCGACTTGTTGGTGCCGGTAGGTGCTCACACACCCACTGCCCCTGCCCCGAGTCCACCCCTCCCCCAAAGTCCCCGCCCAAAGTCCTCCCCTCCCTGCCCCTATTGGACCCCTCTCCAAATCCCCTCCCCAAAGCGTGCCTTGTTTCCCGCTCCTCCCCTTCCCTCCCAGGCTTTCTGCGTGAAACAGCTGTTTCAGGGCTCAGAGAAGGAGGCAGAGCAGAGGTGAGCTGGAGCGGGTAGGAGGAGGGAGCTGCTGGTGAGTGCAGAGCACCTACCAATTTTTTCCCTTCAGTGCTCCAGGGGTGGAGCACCCACAGAATCAGCCCCTATTCTGGGGATCCCGTCACAAAGGCGCAGTGAGCAGGGGAAGTGCACAGCTCGTTGTGCTGAGCAAGATTCGCACTTTATACACTGGTGTAGAGACTTTAAGTGAGGCTTTAATTGTGGAAGTGACAAAGAGTCCTGTGGCACCTTAAAGACTAACTAAAATTTTTTTAGAGCATAAGCTTTCATGGGCTAATACCCACTTTGTCAGATGCATGCAGTGGAAGTGTCCAGGGGCAGGTATAAATAGGTAGGCAAGAACCAGGTGGGAGATAACAAGGTTAGTCCAATCAGGCTGAACCAGCTTGTTATCTCTTTAATTGTGATAATTTAATTTAATTTAATTGTGGTGGCTAAGGCCAGTCAGGAAGAGGCTAGTGGTTTGTTATTTTCTGTTTGCTTATATGGGGAGAAGGAAGTAGGAACAGAAAGCAAGTGAGTGAAAGCAGTGAAGCCATTGCAAAGTTGGAGCTTTTTAGACTGCAGGTTGCAGGAAAAGAAAGTGCACCAAAGACGATTGGACCTGAACGAACCGGAGCTAAAGGAGAACCAGGAAGAGAGAGAGCAGGAGGAAAGAGAAAGCGAGCGGGAAGAGAGAGAGAGAGAGAGAAAGCAAAAACACCAACTGGATCTGCTAGAGAAGCAAAGCCAAAGCCCAGCGATTCCCATCACTCCAAAAATCAGCTATTGGAACCATTTATGTCCGGCAGACAATGAGGCAGGTGATATTGCTGAATATCTGACTCCCTTTGAAAGGCTGTGTGCAGTGCATGAGATCCCTGATGCCAAGCAGAGCGCGGTGCCAAAGGGCAGTATGTTGCCTGGCCAAATGGCAGAGATTGTGGGGTGGGCGAAAGCAGATTCCTTGTACCACTAGCTAAACTCCGTGTAGCGTGCGAAGGTTTGGAAGCTCTTTTGACTGGGGGGGTGATGGAACATCTCCTAGTCGACCTCCTTCTGGGTAATGAGCTTTTCCATGTAGCTCAAGGTCAAGTTTTTGCCTGCAGCAGGAGGGAGTTTTATGCTGGGACCCCCCAGAGGAGGGGGAAGAGGAAGGTTTCAGGAACTGCTGAGGGAATGGGAGAGAGTCTCCTTGATTCTTCTGCAGCAGGGGGAAGCTGCGTGCTTCCACGTGTTGCGGGGTGTTGAGACCAGCTCCTGCCCTGCAGCTGGAGGCAACACCACATTGAAAGGTAGGAAGGTGTAATGCCTGCCAGGAAGAGAACGGTTCTGATTGTTAGCTGCCATCTGTTTACAGCTGACTCCGAGACAGATCCCACGGTAGGGAGCAGAGAGCAATGTGTCCTAGAGGGGAGCCCAGAGAAGGGTAACGGAAGAATCCCATGCACCACTACAGGCTGGGGACTGAGTGGCTAGGCGGCAGTTCTGCAGAAAAGGACCTAGGGGTTACAGTGGATGAGAAGCTGGATATGAGTCAACAGTGTGCCCTTGTTGCCAAGAAAGCTAACGGCATTTTGGGCTGTATAAGTAGGGGCATTGCCAGCAAATCGAGGGACGTGATCGTTCCCTTCTATTCAGCACTGGTGAGGCCACATCTGGAGTACTGTGTCCAGTTTTGGACCCCTCACTGCAGAAAGGATTTGGACAAATTGGAGGGAGTCCAGCGGAGGGCAACAGAAATGATTAGGGGCCTGGAGCACAGGACTTATGAGGAGAGGCTGAGGGAACTGGGATTGTTTAGTCTACAGAAGAGAAGACTGAGGGGAGATTTGATAGCTGCTTTCAACTACCTGAAAGGGGGATCCAAAGAGGATGGATCTAGACTGTTCTCAGTGGTACCAGATGACAGAACAAGGAGTAATGGTCTCAAGTTGCAGTGGGGGAGGTTTAGGTTGGATATTAGGAAAAACTTTTTCCCTAGGAGGGTGGTGAAGCACTGGAATGGGTTCCCGAGGGAGGTGGTGGAATCTCCTTCCTTAGAGGTTTTCAAGGCCCGGCTTGACAAAGCCCTGGCTGGGATGATTGAGTTGGGGTGGGTCCTGCTTTGAGCAGTGGGTTGGACTAGATCTCTCCTGAGGTCCCTTCCACCCTGGATATCCTGTGATTCTATGATCTCAGAAGCTACTGAGGATTCCTGTGACCCTGTAACACAGGGAAGCAGGGTGCTTCCAAGTATGGGAGGGGCTGAGACTAGCTCCTCTCCAGCAGCAGGCAACTTGCCCGCGGGAGCAGGGGCAGGAGAGGGGTTGTCGGGGATTAAGGGAATTGTCCCAGGTGTTAGCCAGCAGAGTTCTGCAGCTGAGCAAGGGATGGATCCCTTCCCAGGGAGCACAGAGAAATGTCTTAGGAGGGGCCCAGAGGAGGAACCTGGGGAAGGAATAGTTGGGGTACAGGACTATCTCCTCACCAGTCACTTGGGACAGGATGCTCAGGACACTCAGAGGATGGCTGGGTCGGCAGCGGGTCCCCAGGCACTCAGCCCGCGACCCAGGTTTTGAGGGAGAATTGTGTGACCAACCTCCCAGATGGAGCCGTCATCCAGCTGACTTCTCCGGGGCAGAGAAAGGGGCAGCGAAGGGGACCCCAACCCAGGGTCCCCTTTGTCAGCCTGCAATTTCTGATACATAACTGGGTCTCTTTACATCACGACGCAGCTCCAAGGCTTGGGATGGCAGAGGAGTGAAGACCAGGGCATTGCCGGGGGTAGTTTGTGAGAACACAAATGACCCAGTGGACCGAGAAGGAGATGTTTTCCCCCAGGCCAGTGAGTCACAGAGAGCAGCTGGGGAAAGGTGCATCTGATCAAAGGGTAAACACACCTTGCCCAGAGAGCTAAGGTGGCCGGATGTCCCGATTTTATAGGGACAACCCCAATTTGAGGGCTTTTTTCTTATATAGGCTCCTAGTATCCCCCACCCCCGTCCTTATTTTTTACACTTGCTATCTGGACACCCTACAGAGAGCACAGATCACAGCCCTCTAGGGGACAGGGAAGGACTCACTGCTGGGAGGGGGGACACAGGGTAACCCCGAAAAGGGAGCTGGATTTTCTGCATCTGTACAGTCCTGGGGTTGGGAGACAGCTCCCCAAAGGGCCGGCCAATGTGCAGGATTCCCCTGGACCTCTCTCTTGAAGTACCAACGTCCCAGCAACAGGATTAAATGAAGAGTCCCCACAGAAGGGGACACTGGAGGGAAAGAGGAGCCCATGACCAGTCACCCGGGAGAGAGTCAAAGGACACCCTGGGCAATGAACAAACTAACCTCAAACGAGAATATCTGAACAGAGGCCGCGGGATCATAAAGACACTTGTAAACCCACGGCTGAGATCAAAATGTTGGTATTAATGTTACGTTTTGGGATAAGATTGTTGATAGTGATGTTAAACCTTCTGATAATGCTGCTTCTCAGATAATACCTGTAAACAGCCGTAAGGCTTACCAAGACGAGAAACCATAATAATCCCCAGGGATCTGGTCACATCAGACTCAGACCTTGTCTACACCACCAGCTGGATCAGCGGGTAGAGATCGAGCTGTTGGGGATAGATCTCAGGACGCGATAAACCGATCCCCAGAGGCGCCCCTGTCGACTCCAGAACTCCAGCTCGCCGAGAGGCGCAAGGCGGAGTCGACGGGGGAGCCATGAGGACAGGAGGGAAGTCGGCCGAAGATGCGTCAACTTCAGCTACGCTATTCACCTAGCTGAAGTTGCGTATCTTAGGTCAACCCTTCCCGCTAGTGTAGACCAGGCCACTGATGAGAAGCTAAATTCTGAGGAGGGGGCTAGAGCGGGACAGGCAGGAAGTGGGTAGAGAAGAGGGGGACGGATGGGGGTCATTCAGATACTTCCAGGAAAGCACCCCCCATCTCGGAGAATTGGTCCGGAGTGTCTCTGTACGATTCTTTCCAGGCTGGCCTGGAAGTTTGCGAAGTGGCTGGAGTTTGCGGTACCCATATTTTACCCATTATTGATGCTCTGCTTAGCACTAGTACACGGGGCAGCTTTTCAGGTTCATTCGGCTTCCCGATAACATCCTGCGGGGTTCAGATGACCCGGTTAGCTGCAGGACCGGAGGACAATGAGTTCCCGGGTGTCGCAGAGCCACAGGGTCGGGGGAGGACGCATTCCCGGGTGTCACGGAGCCGCAGGGCCGGAGGACGATGAGTTCCCGGGTGTCATGGAGCCGCAGGGCCAGAGGAGGACGCGTTCCTGGGTGTCGCGGAGCCGCAGGGCTGGAGGACGATGAGTTCCCGGGTGTCACGGAGCCGCAGGGCTGGAGGACGATGAATTCCCAGGTGTCGCAGAGCCACAGGGCCGGAGGAGGACGCGTTCCCGGGTGTCACGGAGCCGCAGGGCCGGAGGACGATGAGTTCCCGGGTGTCACGGAGCCACAGGGCCAGAGGAGGACGCATTCCCGGGTGTCGCGGAGCCGCAGGGCCGGAGGAGAACGCGTTCCCGGGTGTCGCGGAGCCGCAGGGCCGGAGGAGAACGCGTTCCCGGGTGTCGCGGAGCCGCAGGATCGGAGGGGGACACGGTCCTGGGTATCACGGAGCCGCAGGGCCAGAGGGGGACGCGTTCCCGGGTGTCGCGGAGCCGCAGGGCTGGAGGGGGATAGTTGCTCATAGAGGCCATGTGGGCGCCGGGCCTAATGGATGTGGGGATAGTTTAGCACTGAGGCAGCATTGGAACTAATCCCGGCCGATTATCAAGACAATGAGGAGATTAGCGATATCTTCCTTACTGGACATGGACGTGAATCACAGCGCGTCAGCGTCAAGACAGACACGTGGAGTTAGACATTACACGGGACCTCTGAAAATCAGGAGAGGAGCACCGTGCGCTAGGCTGGCACACTGGGGTGTGGATGCTGGTTGGATGTCGGTGCCCCACGCCCGGGCGGGCACGTTGGGGTGCGGACGCTGGGCGGGGGTCGGTGCCCTATGCCCGGGCTGGCACGCTGGGTGTGCTGATGAAGATGGGAAATCCAGCCCCAGAGTGTGTCCAGGTTTTGACCCTGCCTGTCTGTGCCCGTGTGGTCCAAGCCGGGCTGCGGTTGCTCACAGAGGCATGTGGGCGCCCGGCCTAATGGATCTGGGGATAGTTTAGCACTGAGGCAGCATTTGGACTAATCCCAACCGATTACCAAGGCAGTGAGGAGATTAGCGAGGTCTTCCCACTCCAAACAACAGCAGCCTCCTTAGTCCGGGGAAAGCCAGGCAGCCGGCTGCCCGTCATCAACACCAGGAGAGCTGGGGACGCTTGGCGGGGGAGGCAAGGCTTATGGTGTGGCCCGTATGCCAAAGGCTATAGCCCCAGGTGGGAGCTGTCCAGGGTCCTAGCACCCCCAGGGGCAGCCCAAAGTGAGAGTCGTCGGGGTTTGGCTTTTGCTACGGTTGGATCAGCAATAATCACCGTAACGGGCCCTTCTCAAGGACCATTTGTCCCAGGGTCAGCCAGCGCTTTTCAGGCCGGTCCCTGACCCCGTTGTGGCAAGGGGGAAACCGAGGCACAGAGCCAGGAACAACTTTCCCGCAGTCACCCCGTGAGTCAGCCGCTGCGCTTCCACGCTCCCGCAGTGCCAGGCAGGGCGTGGGCCGGGGGGGCAGCTCCCAGCTGCAAGGCCGGGGCTGGATTCCTCACATTCTCCAGCTGTGAGCCAGATGACGACTTTCGGGATCCGCCTCCCGCCCCCGAACCGACTGGCAGCCCAGTGGCCTGGGCCGTTCGTTCTGGGCGCCGCGCTGGGGAACCACACCCGCCCTTGGAGGGGGTGGGAACGTGTCCTCGCCCCGAGACGTTCGGGCACCTGACCTGCTTGTGGGATCCAGACGGGTCAGGGGGTGCCGGGGGGCAGCCCAAGGCTGGTGTTTGCTCCATGGAGGCCTTCGCCTGACCTTGGGGTTTGGCTCCCAGCTCGGTTTGGCTCTGGGAATCTCTCTAAACCCCTCTGCAGGTTGGCGCATTGACATGCATTGTGGTAGCGCCCAGAGGGCGCAGCGGGGCCGGGGGACAGGTTGTGTTGGGGGGCGCACCTGGCAGGCCAGTTCCTGCCCCAGAGAGTTCGCTCGTCAGACAGTATCAAGACACTGGTCTGTTCCTCCTCCCGACCCCCCCATGCTGATCGGCTGCAGTTTAGAGCTGGGCACAGGGAATTAAGAGTCTTGCTTAATGCCCAGGATGAATCTATGCCAGAGAATAGAACCCAGGCATCCTGCCCCCGCCCCCCCCCCCCCGTCCGCTCTGCTCTAACCATTAACTCCACTGCCCCTCAGCCCTGCTTTGTGTCCATTCCCCGGGGTCACCGGCCTCCCGCTCTTTGCACAGGGAGAGACTCCGTGGCCTGGGCTGGATTTCAAACCCCTCCTGCTCAGGTGAGCTCGCCCTGTGAGAGACACCAGGCCTGTTTCTGATCCAGCTGCTCGTGGGCTTACCCCCAAGTGTGCCAGCTCAGAACCAGGCCCGCCGGGCTCCGAGACGTCAGGGCAGGGCCGTTCCTTTACAGGATCCTCCCGGGGTTGACGCCTGGTATTGGGGCCAAATTTCTGCTGCATTTGCAGCTGCAGCCGGGGGCCATTCGTTGACCGAAATTTTGGTCTGGGGGAACGTGCAGCTTCGGCGACTGAGACGTTTCATGGCTTCATGGTGAACCCGCCAAATTGCTTTGGTTGGACCCCGCCTCCCCGAATCTGAACAAATGGAAAAGTTTATTTTTTTTAATTCAAAACCGTTTCATTTCGAAATTCCCTTTAATCGGTTTTAAAGGGTCGGCGTGTAAACAAAACGTTTCCTTTGAGCCAAAAGGGTTTAGGATGTTTTGCTTTGTTACCAAATGCTGGTTTTTGTTTTGACCTCAAACGGCTCGTGCCCATTTTTTCGTAAAATCCGGTTTGTCCGGCGCTCTGCTGCTGCCCACCCCCAGCCCTGCAGCCCTCTGGCCCCCGAGGGGAGGACCGGCTGCTTCCCCCCCGGTGTCCCCGCACCGGGCAGCGTTCGGCCCGCTGCCTTTACTGGAAGGATTTATTGCAACAGCACAAGGATTTATTTCTCTCTCCTGATGGGGAAGGGGGCGGGCAGCACAAAATGGAAGCAGATGCGGCTCAATTTAAGACAGATGCGGCTGACTACTGTCCAAAGCCGGCTCCTCTCCCGCCCCCACGGGGCCTGGTATGTTGCAATCGCCGAGGGTCACCAAGTGCAGGATGAGCTCAGGGTACGAGCGGAGATGGGTCACTTGAAACGGGCCGGCCAGTTTGCCCCTGGTCAGCGTTTGCCTCCCCCTTTGCCCCAGCCCTGGCCGTTTGTCTCCGGCTGTGCGTCCGCAGAGGAGTGTGGGACCCTTGTCGGGAAGAGGTGGTCGTGCTGCATCTCCAGCGGGAGTCAGCTGTTTTGTGCCCAGGTGGGATTCCCTCTGCGGGCCAGTAGGCTGCCGCGCGGCGGCTCTGTTCCAGCCCAGAGGTGGCTGCGTGGCCGGGGCGCTCAGAGTGAATCCGGCGAGTGCAGAGCCAGGGATGGGTAGGAAAACCTGGCTCCGTGTGGTCTCTAAACACCACCGAGGGCCTGGGAAATCGGTCCCAGCGGCACGGCACCGAAACCTGGTCCCTGGGCCAGGCCCCTTCGCCGAGAAGCTGCTTCCGAAGATGCAGAACCCATAAATGACTCCTGTGCACAGCGGGTCTGGCAGCCAATCTGCCCTCCCAGTCCCAGGCTAACGTCACTGGTTGCAACAGGGTGAGTCCTGATTTACTGCAGACCCCCAGGTCTCCCCCCGCCCAGCAAACCACTGGAGAACAGTGCGCCCAGAGCAAGCCCCCTCTGCAGGAGGGGAATGGGCTGGGGGCGAGGGGGCTCAGAGGCAGCTCCTCCCCCACGCCGGTGCATCACCTGAATGCTGCGATGGGGTCCCTGAACCCAACCCCCCCGGCTCTTGCGCCGGGTCACTATGAGGCCCTTCGAAAGGAGTCGCACACACTGCGCTCTCTCCTCCGCTTGCTCTCAAGCTACAAGCCAGCTGTTCGGCTGGGAAGCAGCTCTTGGCTCGTTGTTCCCGAAATGGTAGCCAGGGCCTGGGGAGCCAGAATACGATGCTCAGAGCCATTTGCCCGGGCCGGTCGGGAAGATTCGTGTATCCGGCAGAGCGGCCTCCAGGAAAGCTGCTTCCAACACACCCCACGCCGGCCGCTCCCAGATGACTGGCTTTGAAAGACCCGGCGAGGGCTGGGTGTCAGGACTGCTGGGCACAGGACGACCCGATAAGCCCTGGATTGCCAGCCCGAGGGCAGATTTCCAAGACTGGGCAAAACGGAAACCTCCCAATTGCCGATTATAAACCCACGTAATGAAACTGATCGAAGAGGGAGGGTTTGCATCGATGTTACATGGGGCAACTGACCAGAATCGCTCCCCGTCAAGCAACGCTGATTCCAGAAGTGGGTTGAGCTAAACCAGCAAAGGCACTCGGGCCGCAGAAAGAGTGTGTCCACATGGGGAGCTAGTCTAGATTTGCTCTAGCAGTTTAAATTCGAATCCTACCTTAATGCGGATTAATTCCCCCAGGATCCTGAACTTGATTTTAAAATGGGGACAAATTCCAGGAGCCGGCAAAGATTTCTGCCCAGTTTGTTTCTCTCCGTCCTCTTGTCCAGCCCTTTAGCCTGGCTTCAGCTCCTGGCTCTCCCGATGACTGCATGGTCTTGGGCAAGTCAGTGCCCTGCTCTCTGCCTCAGTTTCTCCAGCAGTGCCCTGGGCTGGGCTCTGGTGCTAGTGCCCTCCACCCGGGGTCGGGCCCCACCCCAGAGCCCTGCTGGTGTAAGTCACGCCCCAGCCCCCCCCACCCTCCAGCACCGGCTCCAGCCCCCACCCCCCCCGCCCCCAGCACCGGCTCCAGCCCCGGCAGGCCCTGTGCGCGCATGGGAGGGGCCCAGCCCCCACAGACGGAAGGTCTTTGCCCAGACAGGCAGGAGCCCAAGTGTGATGCTGGCCGTGTCCTTGAGCCAAACCCCAAGAGGGGGTGGGGGAGGGGACCTGCTGGCTGAGGGGTTGCCCGGGGGGGCAGCACTGTGGCCCCTTCCCCGGCTGGACTCCACTAAGCCAGCAGCAGCAGGTCACTGGCTGAAGATCCAGCCCCACCTGGGTAAAGAGAGGGTTAAACAGGAGCAAGGACTCTCCGGATCGGGCCCAGGTTTTCAAAACCAGCCCTAATTCCCGGCCTTGCAGGTGTCGCCTGGTGTCAGCCACAGCCCCCCAAAGGCTGCTCTTGCTTACAGGGCCGGGAGGGGCCACACCCCTCGTCTCCAGCCCAAGGCCCCCTATCCGGGACGCTGCTGCACCCACCGTCCTGCTGCAGTACCCTCAGGCCGGACCCCCCCCCAACTCCGGGAGCTGCGCCAAGGGCCCCAGCCTGCTGGAGACTTGCAACCCCCATCGCTCAGGCTGGCACCCCTCACTGTGGCGTCTGGGTGCTGGACAGGCCCCCCCGCCTCCCACATTTCAATCCAGAGTCGAAGATGCCGCCCGACAAACTTGCCTCCGCCCTCGGCTCCGGGTGGGGGCCTGCCTCTGCCAGGCTTCAGGAGCATGTGGCTGAGTTTGGCTCGGCCCAGCCCGTCTGTCCCAGGCCTGGTCGGGGGTGCGCTGGGAACTCGGGCCTGGAGCTCAGGAAGGCCCACGGTGCCGTTCGGTGTGGCCGTGGAGTTTGATTAATCGACCTGCCCCTAACAGACCCTAAACCCCCCACTCCCTGATAGCTCCCCCTGGAGGATTGGCCATGGGCCCCCTCCGCCACGGGCCCCCTCCGCCACGTCCCTCTGCTTGCCGCTGGCCCAGCTTCGGGCCTTCTGGCTACTCCCTCTTGCCCTGTTCCGGGACAAATGGAGTGAACCAGCTCGGGAGCGTCCCAGGAACCCAGGCGTCCATCACGGCGCGCGGCCTGGATTATTTAGGGCTGTTTGACAGCGGCTGAGCCGAAAACAAGTTTCTTTAAACAATGCCCCGATGGGGATTAGCGCAATGGTGTAAACATCCCCAAATGACTTTCCTTCGGGGAACGTGTTGAGGGCGCAGGCCGGGGGGGGGGAGCTGCTAATGCAAACCAGCCGCTCAGTGTCTCCCGGAGAATCGCCGTCTCTGAAGCCCCTTCTCCAAAAGCTTACCCAAGAGGGGCCATTGTTTCCATGATGCGGAGACAAAGGGATTAGACCCAGCCGCCCTCCCCCAAACTCATCCCCCATGGGCCCCCCTCCCCCGAGCAGTGCAGGATTGGAACCAGCAGCCTACCAGGGGAAGATGCCGTGTGCCCGTATGTACGGTCAATGCCCCGAGCCAGCCAGGTCCCCCTTGGCAATGGTTTTTCCTGAAACAGACACTCAGAACTCGCTCGTTCCAGCCATAGCTCCCAGGGGCCCGTTACCCCTCTCTGATCCCACAGGCCGGCCAATGGTCAAGGTCCTTTGCGGCGGGGGGAAATGGCTGATGGAGGCTGGCGCAATCCTGGTTATTTACACCGTCCTGTTTCCCCGCACACTGCGGGAATCAAACAGCAGGAGGCTGTTTCTTTCGTCACAGTTCCAAGCCCCTCTTGGCCAGCACTCTGCCCAAAAGCGCCCCCCCTGGGCTTTTTGACTGGGGCTTTTTGCTCCACCCTGTGCTCCTGCTGCTTCTCTCGCCCACACGGCCGCACCTTAATCAGTCCCCTACGCTCGTGTTTTGTTATCTGAGCCCCGGGTGCATCTCCTACTCCAGCCTTCCCTGGGCCTGTGCTTTGGTTTGTCACCCTGGTTGCTTCATGAAGGAGTATAATTATTTCCTGCCTTTCTCCTGAACCAAGGCCGCTGTCGTGCACCCAACTAGCAGCATAAGAGGCCTTTACAATGGCAGCCCATTAGAGGAAGTGCCTGTAGCTGTGAACCCAGCCCCAGGCTGTGTGCAGCTGGTAGCACCTATGGGCCAGCCGAGCATGGAGCCCGGTTGCGCCAGTCGCTGCCTGGGCAGGGTAATAGCTGGAGCTGGCCCTGGCATTGAAACAGACCCGACCGGCCTGGGGAGGGAGAAGGGGAGGGGGCGTACCAGGGAAGCAGAGCGATGGTTGCAAACCTCGTATCAGTGCTGGGATTTTGGGGGTGGGGGTGCCTAGATGGGGAGGAAAGGAGGAATCGGGGCCATGGCAGGGGCTGGGGGGAGGGAGGGAAGGCAGGGTGGGGAGTCGGTGCCAGCAGCCAGTGAGCACAGGGAGAAGATGCTGGCTGGCTGCACTGATCCGCAGGCTGGCTGGAGTGACCCCAAATCGGAGCCATCCCCTGGGCTACCAGCCCACTCCCCACCTTCCCTCCTGCGCCCTCAGGGCAGCGACTCGCCCCCTGCACTAGGGCAGCGGGGTGCCAACAGGCACAGAGAGGGGCTGGGGCTAAGATGGTACGCCACGTGGAAGAGAACCCAGGAGTCCTGACTGGCCCCTTCTCCCAACCTCTCCTAGCATGGAGCTCTGTAATGCACTGACTGGCTGAGGTGAAGACCCAGGTCGTGGCTGGTCCCGCTAGACAATAAGAGCCTACTACTCCTGCCGGCGGAGGAGCTGCTCCATGAGCTCGCCTGGCAGAGGCGTGTGCTTTTGGTGCCAAAGATCCCGCTGCTGGCGCTTGACCAGGGGAGTCCTGACACTTCTAGGTATCGAGCTAACGATGCCCAGGGGACCGAGCCCCAGCCGCTAATGGCACAAGCTGGCGCTCTGGCAGCCTGGTGGGGAGGGCACCTTGGGAGTGGTGCTGGGAGCTGCTACGCGGGCCTGGCACTGACTTCTCCCCTTTCTCCCCAAAGGGCTGTTGGAGCAACCTGGGCACCTCCCGCTGCTTCTCCGGTGCCCGAGTGAGCCGGCAGGAGGGAGGCTGGTGCGGGGCAGTGCCCAGCCCCCCCGAAGAAGGCCCCGCCGGGCTGCAGCGCCGTGGAGCCCGGCTGTAGGGGCGCCTGCGGCTGGCGGTGTCGGGGGAGCCGCGGCCAGGGATGGAGCCCAACGGCAGCCTGGCCGGCGAGCTGGGCTCCTGCTTCCGCAGCACTGACCTCAGGGCCAACCTGAGTGTGAATGGCCAGAAGCTGATCGCCTCGCGCTGGTTCTCCACCGCCTTCGGCAGCCTCGGCCTGGCCTCCAACCTCTTCGCCCTCTGCGTGCTGGCCAGCGCCTCCCGGAAGATGCACAGCCGGGCCCGCTCCTCCTTCCTCATCTTCCTCTGCGGCCTGGTGGTGACGGACTTCCTGGGCCTGCTGGTGACCGGCACCATCATCATTTCCTACCACTTCACCAAGTTCGACTGGGGGGCAGTGGACCCCGCCTGCCACCTCTGCAACTTCCTGGGCCTCTCCATGGTCTTCTTCGGCCAGTGCCCGCTGCTGCTGGGCGCCACCATGGCCGGGGAGCGCTTCTTCGGCATCAACCGCCCCTTCTCCCGCTCCACCCGCATGTCCAAGCGCCGGGCCTGGTTCATGGTGGGCATGGTCTGGGCCTTCTCCTTCTCCTTGGGCCTCCTGCCTCTCCTGGGCCTGGGGGACTACACCCTGCAATACCCCAACTCCTGGTGCTTCATCACGCTGCTCCACGACGTCAAGAACGTCACCTTCTGCCTCATCTTCGCCCTGCTGGGCATCCTGGCCGTGGGCCTCTCCTTCCTCTTCAACACGGTCAGCGTGGTGACGCTCTGCCGGGTCTACCACGACCGCGAGGCGGTGCAGCGCCGGCGGGACAGTGAGGTGGAGATGATGGTACAGCTGGTGGGCATTATGGTCATCGCCACTGTTTGCTGGTTGCCCCTGCTGGTAAGCGCCCGCACCCCCCCCCAACCCAGTGTGGGCTTTGGAACTGGTTCCCGGGTGCACTCACCTGCTGACCGCTGCCCAGCTGGCCGAGGCCCCAGCCCCTGCTGCGCTGGGCCTCCCCCAATCCCCTGCCACGCTGGGCCCCCGCAATCCCCTGCCACGCTGGGTCCCCCAGCCCCTGACTTTCCGGCCAGCATTCGTTGCCCATGGGCCAGGACGCCAAGGGATCAGCAGGAGCCTTTGTGGCCTTATTTTAGCAGTCCAGTCAATCCGCTCCGCAGCCCCCGTTAGCCCAGTCCTGGGCTCCCCACACGGCTCTGCCATTACCCCTCACTCCCGACCCGCAGTCCCCGTTAGCCCATGTGTGGGGATGGACAGATGCTGCGTGGCCCCATGGGCCGGGGATGAACAGAGGGACAGACGCTGCGTGGCCCTCTGTGCGGGGGGGATGGACAGAGGCCTCATGGTCCCATATGGGGGGATGGACAGACGGATGGATGCCACGTGGCCCTGTGTGGGGGGATGAACAGACACCACGTGACTCCATGCAGGGTGGATGGACAGACAGACCCCGCATGGCCCCATGGGGGTGGGGATGGACAGACGCCGCATGGCCCTAGGCAGGCCAGGACATGGGCCATGGGCCATGACACTGCCGTGGTCGCAAGACCACTGAGCCCCCCCACCCCGGGCCTGTTCCTCCCCCTAACCTCTCCCTCTCGCTCCCCACCAGATATTTATCATGCAGACGGTTCTGCAGGGGCCCACCCCGGGCCTGCAGCCCCGCCAGATCCCGCGGCAGACCGAGGAGATGCTGCTGATCTACCTGCGCATGGTCACCTGGAACCAGATCCTGGACCCCTGGGTCTACATCCTCTTCCGCCGGGCCGTGCTCCGGCGCATCTACCCCAGCCTCAAGACGCGGCCCTCCATTGGCTCCCTCCACCCCATGCTCAACCCCTCGCTGGGCCGCAAGCTCACCCAGGACTCCGGGATGCAGTAACGGGGGGGGGGGGGGGGGCAGTGCGCAGCGGGCACTGCCGGGGGGCGCGAGGGGGAGACGGGCCCCAGCCCTGGACTCAGGCGGCTCTAGGGACAGCCGCTTTGGGTTGGCACCTGCACCGATGTTGCTGCCTATCTCTGGGCCCGGCCCGCCTGGCAGCAGTGGGGCTGAGCTTCCTGCCTGACCCCCTGCCAGGAAGCATGAGGTTGGATGGCAGAATGGCACCAGCTCCAAAAGCCATGCCCCATCCCGGATGGTGCCAGCGCCCATGGCCCGCGGGGCGCCTGGGGTGGGCCGAGAGCCCCCAGGAGGGACAATCCTCTCCCCCCAAATCCAACCTCCTTGACTCTTGGCTTTGTAACGTGGAGAGAAAACGATCATTTAAACCCCAACAATCCGTGGACTAGGAGCCGCCCCCCCCATGCACCCCTCACCACTGCCCTCCCCCCAGACTGCAAGTGCCCCCACTGACACGTCACAGACGGGCTCCCCCTGGCTTCAGTCCCGGTGTCTCCCGCGATGCTGCGCCCCGGCGCCAGATGGGCCGGGGGGTCACGGCTGGAATTTCCTGCCTGGACCTTGGCTGGGTGTCGGACGCGGCCCCCGCTGCTGCTTGAGAGGGAACCATTGGCCCTGTGGCCTGGGGAGGGGGCAGGAGACGGGGCTATCTAGAGGGGCAGGATAGGGATGAGGGCTGTCCAGGGGTAGGGGGGCGGAAAGGGGACAGGCTGGCAGGGGGCAGGACAGAGATGGGGCTGTACAGAGCAGGGTGCTACTGTGGGGGGGCAGGAAGGGGACAGGCTGGGTGGGGACCAGGGGCAGGAAGGGGCCAGGCTGGCTGGGGGAGGGGGACGGCGGCAGGAAGGGGACGGGGATGGGGGGCAGGAAGGGGCTGGCTGGGTGGGGGCCAGGGGGCAGGAAGGGGGCGGGGGGCAGGAAGGAGACACGGACTGGGGGCTGGCTGGGAGGCCGTCGATCACACTGGCCCTTGGCATCCCCGCACCAGTCCCCACGTTCATTCCAGCAATAAACGCCTGGTTGGTTCCGCTCTCAGCGCCTGGCTCTGCCCGGGGAAGGGGCGCGGCGAAGCCTCGTGAGGTTGGTTGTTGGGCTCTGGGCGACTCTGTGGCCAGTCGGGCAGGCCCAGCCCTGGCACGCCGCGCCCTGGCACGCCGCATGGGGAAGGGACTTGAATTCACACCCCTTAAAGCTCGTCGAGGTTGACTTGTCGCCATTAACACTTGAGGGGGGGAAGAGCTCCTGACCCCCCCAGCCCAGGCACTCTGCGGCCCTTCCCCCACCTGACAGGATTTAACAAACCGGGTGGGGGTGGGGGTGGGGGCTTGTGCTTTGAGTTTAGGGCCCTTTAGGGCCTTCCACGTTTCCCCCACCACCACCGGAGCCAGAAACGGACCTTTTGTGTTTGTTTTTAATGAACGCCCAGATTGTCCCACCATCCCGGGACTCCGGGAGCTGGTGCTCTGAGAAACGCATCACATATCACAAGACGTGAGCTCCCACGGAGACGCCTCCCCGTCCCGGGCTCTGAGGAGCCCAGGCCCGGCTCTGCCGCTCTTCGTCCCAGCCCTCCCCATACCCTGACAGATGGGCAGAGAGACCCTGGGCTTCCGGGGGGGAATAGGGGCTAGGGCCTGCCAGAGGGGTGGGGAGAGGCTGGAACCCGACCGGCCCCCCAAGCCGCAGGTATCCACAAGAAAGGCAGCCCCCCACCGGCAGGCCCGGGGAGTCGGCATCCCCACCATGATCTGCCGGGGTGGGGGGGCTGAGTCTCTGCCCCCCCATGCCGCAGGGGCCGGCTGCTGCCTTCCCGCCGCGCCCCATCTCCACGGGGTCCCAGACAATGGCCACAGCCGCTGAGCGGGGCCCCTGGGGGGCCTTCGGCACCTGACAGCCAGAAACGCCACAGAGCGCCTGCTCCTTGGCATTCGCCGAGGGGGGGTGGATTCTGGGCCTACCCCCCTGCCAGCACCTCCCTGAGAATGGCCCGGGGGTCTTGACCTCCGCCCAGAATCTCTGCCCCAGACCTGGGAATGACCAGAGATCCCACCGCTGCCCCCCGGTCCAGTCTGGGGCACAGCCTGGGCTTGCTGTGGGTCCCGGGCTTGGCCATGCAACGGCCAACAAGCCCAATGGGGGAGGCTGCTGCACTGACCTAGGTGCCCCCCCGAGCTGGGCTCCTGCTCCGCAGGGCCCCCAGCCCCCCCTTATCTTCCTGTTTCCTCAGCCCCAGAGCCAGGTCCCGACCCCTCGCGCCTAGAGCGGGCCTGGCCGGGGGGAGGGGAAGTCATCAGAGCAAAGGGCGAGGAAAGGGTCAGAGTCTCCCCAGCCCCACGTCCCCACATGGGGCCTGGCCTGTCCCCCCTCCCCCTTCCCAGGCTTCCCCCCAGACTGCCCCTGGGCTCAGCCCTGGCCGCCATGCAGGGGGCGGAGGAGGGAGGCAGCGATGGAGGGTGACTCCAGGGGAGGGACCCACTGAGGCCTGAGGAGGGGCCAGTTCTTGGGCCCCAGATGCTGGACTAGCCCCGGGCCCGCGAGGACCCCTCCCCCCACTGGGCCCACCTC
The DNA here is from genome assembly GCA_007922305.1 of Dermatemys mawii. Classification (NCBI taxonomy): domain Eukaryota; kingdom Metazoa; phylum Chordata; order Testudines; family Dermatemydidae; genus Dermatemys; species Dermatemys mawii. The sequence continues at coordinate 10,496,380 of ML677376.1, read as the reverse complement.
CCCATCTGACTAGGGCCTGAGGTGGGCTCCCCGGCGGGCCGCTCTGGGGGAGGGGCTGGGCCCAGCCAGCCAGTCGGGGCACTGCAGGGCTCCCCCCCAGAGCAGGGGGCTGCCGCTGGGACAGGAGGGACCACATGGCTATGGGGGGTGGGGGGGCAGGCGTCACAGGCCAAGTGCTCCATCCCCCCCGCATTTCCTGCCCCCCTTGGCTCCGCTGATGGCGGCCCAGACCTCGGCCACGAACTCGCCCGGGAACGCGAACTCGCCCAGCACCGAGTCCAGGCTCTTGGCAAAGTCCGGGGGGCTGAGGCACGGCCGGGCCACCTCCACCATGGTCGAGGCTGTGGAGAGAGGCCGGGGGTCAGTGGGGGTCAGGGCCAGGGGCCTGCTGAGGAGGACAATGAGGCACTGGCCCAGCCTGCTCCCCCAACCTGCCCCCCCAGGTCACTGGGGCCCAGCCCCCGCCCTCCTCCCATCACCGGGGCCCAGCCCCTGCCCCCCAACATCACTGGGGCCCAGCCCCCCCAGCCCCACGCCAGCCCTTGCCCTCCCCAGGACCCCGGGCCTGCCCTCCCCTGCTCCCTGGGGCCTGGCACCTGCCCCCCCACCCCCCGGGGCCCAGTCCTGCTCACCCAGCTCCCCGTCCCGGATGCCCATGTAGCTCTCCAGCAGGTCGTCCACCCGCTGGGCAGCCTCGTCCTCCCAGGCGCTGGGCTGTGGGCAGAGGCCAGGGCAGCAGGGTCACTTTTGGGCCAGGCCCGCTGCCAGCCCTGGGCTCCCCCTGGCATGGAGAGCGGCTGCACTGGTCAGGCCCTGACCTCTCCCCCGACCCCGACCCCGGCGGATAGCGGGAGGCCCGGACAGGAAACAGCCCCTTTGTAGCACCAGGGTGGGGAGCAGGGTCCCACCACCCCAGCCCTGCCTGGCTCTGCGGCAACCGGCCAGTGAGTGCACACGCGTGTCTGTGTGCGCGCATCCAGGGGCCGCGCACGTTTGCACATGTGTGTGCCACTGGCACGGGCCTTGGGCTGTGACTGCGCGTACAGCACCGTGCGCGCATGGGACTGACTGCACCCACCGGTGAGCGCCCGTGTCACGGGTGTGCACGGGCAACGTGTAATCCCCGGCTCCCTCGCCCTGCAAGTCCTGGAGTTGCCTCCGCCTGCTAGGACGCCTGGGTCCTTGGGCAGAGTTCCCGAGAACAGTGGTTCTGGGCGTTCCCCGCAGAGAGACAGAGCTGCGGGGCTCGGCCTGGGGGAGGGAGTGGCAGCAACTTACTTTGGGGAATGCCCGTGTGACCCCCTCCTCACACCCACAGCCCCCCAGGATTTCCCTTATCCTCCCCCCGCCCCCCCCATTCGGTCGTGGAGGGGAGGGGGAATACGCCCCCCCAACTTACCACCTCCTCCAGGCTGGCGGGGCCCCGGGCACGCAGCCGCAGAGTCTCCTTGCCACTGGCCACCTTGCCCTCGCCCGGGCACTTGCTGCTCTTGGTCCTCTGCCCGATCATATCTGGGACACAGACGGGGACTGTTCAGAGCAGGTACCAGGGCGGGCACGGGGCCCTGGTGTCTTTCCCTAGAGCCAGGGCACCAAGCCCAGCCAGGGTGCAAAGACCCAGCGCCACCCGGGACACCCCCAGGGGCCCAGGCAGGCCCTGGCCAAAGGGGCCCTGGCCTAACACTCCCCCTTCCTCCGCCTCACAGGAAGTCCCAGGAAGTGACTGACCTCTGGCAGTGGGTGGGGGTGGATCCATCACTCTCTGCGGGGGGGCGGGGGGGGGGCAGAAAGTTGCTCTGACAACTGGCCTAGCGCCAGACGGGAGCCCAGGGGCACCCCAGGGAGAACAGCCCAAGCTCCATTGAACACGGCCCCCAAGCTAGAGCACAGAGCCCTTCTCGCTGCATCATTGGAGTGCAGCCACCTCTGGGGTGGAACGTAGCAGCTAATCCGCAGCAACACATTGCCGAGGGCTGTGTGAGGACCAAGTATCCCTTGGATGCCTGCAGCCTGGGGGTTACAGGGGAAAGTGGGGAGAGCACAGGGGGAAGGGCAGTAGTGGGGGGGTAGATCAGTGTCAGGGGACATGGGCGGTCGGCCGCCCCCCCCCCGGCGGGCCCAGAGGGGTGTTCGAGGGCAGTGGGAGGGATTAACCGCTGCGGCAAGGCTAAGAACGGCATTAACTCGTTCCAGCGATAGCTCCCCAGGGCAGGCAGCCCCCCAGACCCAGGCTGTGCAGCGGGTGGAAGAAGAAAGGCCCCGAGCTGGTCCCAGGCCTGAATTAATGGGAACCTGTCAGCTCCGCGCCAACCGGACTTTTAACGGCCCGGTCGGGCGGTGCTGACCGGAGCCGCCCGGGTCCCTTTTCGACCAGGCGTCCGGTGGAACTGGGCAACCCCACCCCAAACCGGGGCCAACGGGGGGACCCAGCCCTGGGGAGTCACAGGGCCCAGCTGTGCTGTCAGCGCCCCCTGGTGGGAGACATTGGCATGGGCTGCCCCACATTCCCGGGGGAGAAGGAAAGCTGGGGCGGGAGAGGGGGACGGAAGAACCCCAGGGCTGTGCCACGGTTCCTGGTGACCCAGCCCAGCGACCCGGCTTCCAGTGCCGGGACTGAAGCTCACATGCACGTGCACACGGACCCGCACAGATCTCCAACCAGGCCGAGCAGGGCCAGTCAGGACGGGATTCTCTGGGGCAATGGGGTGGGTCATGCCCCTTGCAGGAGGGGCTACCCCCAGCGACAGCACCCCCTGGGGAGATACAGCTCACCCAGCAGCCTCTGTGCCAGGCCCAGCCCGGCCCGAGGAGTCACAGGGGCCCCCCAAGGGGCTGGGTCGGCTCCCCCTGGAAGCTCCTCACTGGACGGGACAGAGGGTCCTGGGGGGGTCGCGGGGACACACCCAATGCCAGGGTGGGGGGTGCAGCAGACGGAGCAGCAGCTGCCTCTTGGCTCTACCCCAGAAGCGGATCCCTCCACCCCCCACCCAGGATCGGGGCTCAGTGCCCAGCTCTGCCTTAGACTCGCTCAGACCACATCCCCTCCCTGCACCCATCTGGCAATGGAGAGGCTGTCACCACAGTCCCAAAGCCTGCCATAGGAACGCCCCTCACTCCCGACCCGCAGCCCCTGCCAGCCCAGCCCTGGGCTC
>ML677376.1:10476522-10493218 GCA_007922305.1 Dermatemys mawii | reverse complement strand
CCCGACCCGCAGCCCCTGCCAGCCCAGCCCTGGGCTCCCCCCTGGGGGTCAAAGGCCAGGGGCAGCAAACACTTGACCCTACGGCCACAGAGTGTCTGGTGCGCGTGCGTGCACATGTATGCGTGCTTGTGCACGTGCGCTTCTGCACATACACGTGTGTGCACATTCATGCGTGTTTATGCATGTGCGTGTGTGTAAGCACTCTTGTGTTCCTGTGCATGTGTGTGCTGGTTCACATGCACGTGCGTGTGCACTTGTGCATGTGTCTGTGCGCACGGGGGTGTGGGCGTAACTCACCAAAGGCCCGTTTGGGCTGCACCAGCCGCAGGGTGAAGGGCTGGGCCCTGGGCAGCTCCCGCAGCATCTTGGCAACTTCGTAGTGGCGGCAGCCCACGATGCTCTGGTCATTGATGGCCTCGATGCTGTCGCCCACCCGCACGCTCTGGACCCGATTCATGATGCTCCCGTCCTTGATCCTCTGGAGCGCGGGACACGCCGGTCAGTGGAGGGGGACGGGGCGCGGGGACACGGCCCGTGGGGCAGGGGGGCGCGGGGAGTGTGGGGATACAGCCCGTGGGGCAGTGAAGCGTGGGGACTGTGGGGACACGGCCTGTGGGGCGTGTGGGGACATGGCCTGTGGGGCAGGGGAGCGCGGGGACACGGCCCGTGGGGCAGAGGGGTGTGGGGAGCGAGGGGACATGGCCTGTGGGGCAGGGGAGTGCGGGGACACGGCCCGTGGGGCAGAGGGGTGTGGGGAGCGAGGGGACATGGCCTGTGGGGCAGGGGAGTGCGGGGACACGGCCCGTCACAGGGCGCTGCTCCCGGTCCTTAAACATTGGGGTGTCCGTGCAGGTGCCTCCCACCCTTGGGTGCAGCGTTACTGGTGACCTTAGAGCTGCACCCTGGGGTGGGGGCTGGAACGTGACAACACTGGGACCCTCCCCTCAGTGCAACAGCTGTGGGTGTTTTGCCAGCCGCCCCGCCCCCTGCTTTGCAGGGCAGGACGCACCCAGCGGCGCCGAGAGCCGCCTGCACCCGCGGGGGGAGCTGCCTGGCGCAGAGACCCCGGCTGGGAACATGGCTGATGGACTCGGCTCGGTGCCCGGGGGCCGGGCAGCACCCGGCGCAATGGGGCCGGCTGGCGTCTGCCCTCAATCCGTCCTGCTCTGCCTCTGTGACCCTGGGCCGGCCTGGAGAGAACCCAGCCCCTGGCAAGGGCAGTGGGGGCGGGGAGGGGGTCCCCTCCCTCCCTGCAGGGGAAGAGCGCGTCCACCGGGCTACTTTCCCGGGGAGGGGCGTCCTTTTATGAGGGAGGGGTATATCCAGAGTCCTGGAGATGGGGGAGGGTGGCAATCTGTAGGGCTCTGACCCCATCCCCCAAATCGGCAGGGCTCTGACCCCTTCCCCTCCCCCATCAGTAGGGCTCTGACCCCTCCCTGCATCTGCAGCACCAAACAGAAATATTTTGATTGAGAAGCATCACCTGATGCCTCATGGGAGTTGTAGTTCAGTGATTGTTGCTCCCCCGCATCCCTATGGGCCGGCCTGCCTGGTTGGACTACTACTTCCACAATGCACCGGGCTCTCCTCCCTTGGTGAGGCATCCTGGGCCTCAGGGTCCCAGTGCATCATGGGAGACGGAGTCCAGCTGGGGAGTGAGGCGAACCCCAACATGAAACACCCAAACGACGGCGTCCAGGTGGCCCCACGGCAGGGCTCCCCACTCGGACAGTTTGGGGGTCCGGGGTGCGGCTTTTTAACAAACACCGGAGGTTTCCCACCAGACGCTGACAGCCGCTTTTCGCCCAAACCCCCAATTTTCCATTAAAAAACCCCAAACCATCCCGCTCCTGATGGATAATTCTTGGCTGTCCCTGGCACGATCCCCCCTCCAGCCCCTGGCCCTCACCCACCTTGATGAAGGCGTAGCCTGCCCCGTTGTCGGTGATGGTCAGGCCCAGCGCATCCTCCGTCTTGGTCACCTCCACCTCCTTGGTCTCGCCCCGCACGTGGGCGAAGATGAAGTCCTCCAGGCCGATCTGGCCCCCCAACAGCTTCTGCATGTCCACCTTGTGGGTGTTGAGGGTGCAGAAGAGGATCTGCCGGAGAGCAGCTCCCTCACCGCTCTGCCCAGGGGAGTTGGGAGCCTGGAGCGTGGCTCAGCGGCTGGCATTCACCAGAGGGGTGCAGGGCACCCAGCGCCCCGGCGTCCCCACCCGCCGGTGGGAAACGTGCCTCTTTTTGCCCATTTTGAGTGGCAGACCCTGGAATTCTGCTTTTTGCCCGGGGATGGGGGGAAATGTGGGTTCTGGGGCTTATTTTATCTACTTTTGTGAACAGCGTTTGCCTCCAGAAAAGAGAAATGGGCCAACTGGGGAAGCCAGGCTGGCGTTGGTTGGAGACGTTCCCGCTCCCGACGGCAGCCGCTCGTGGAAATGGAGGCCGACAACCCCACATGACAACTCCCCCTTCTTACTGATCACCGGTGGCGCCCTGAGCCAAACGCCTTTCGGGTGATTGTGGCAGCGCAAAAAACAAATGAACCACCCTTGGCACCGAGCTGTCCCCACCCGGCCTTCCTTGGACCCCCAGAGTCTGCGAATCAGAGCGGGCAAAACAAGGGGCACTTTCGAACCACAGACATGATGGGTTTTGTCGTTAGAGAAGCAGGTTGGCTGTCGGTTAATTACCCAGATCGGACTCAGGACATTCCCTGACTCTGACAGATACCTTGTGGGATCTCAGGGAAATGTCTGAGTGGCTCTGTGCCTCAGTTTCCCCACCTGTAAAATGGGGATAACCGTCCTTCCCTGTCTGGCCCACGCTTCGGAGACTGATGGTGTTTGTGGAAAGAAGGAGGAGGGTGAATGCCTGAGCCGTGGAGCTGGTGTCTCCCGTACGCTGCTGCCAGAGCCCAACTGAGGCCGCAAGCTTGACCCCGACAAGGGGCAGGGGCAGGCTCTCTACAGCCCAGCGCTGCCTGCAGAGGGCACCCGCCACAGCCAGGAGTCGTGGACTGAACAGGAACGACGCAAGGGAGCCAACGGGCAGTGCCAGCTCTGCCCACATGGGAGCGACAGAGACTCACCGAACCCCTTTGGGGCAAGCTACCGAGCGGCATCAGCTGGTAACAAGGGAGAGTCACAGCTGGGCTGGGCTGGGCTGGGTTGAACCAGGTTAAAGGTGAGAGGTCCCACGGCCCATTACCGACCCCCCAGGCCACCAGCACCCCTATGGGACAAGCCGTGGAATATGGGCCTCTCAGCTGAGGATCTCAAAGCACCCAGCCCCATAGGGTGGGCAGACAACCACTGCGTAGCTAATCCTGGGCCAACTGGTCTTGACAGTCCCGGGTTTTCTTGGCTAAGGAACAAACCATCCAGAGTTTTCTTCATCACCCGGCCTGATAATACAGCCGCTTCTAGGCGTAGGTCTTTTGAAAGAGGGGTAAGATGGGGAAATCGAGGCACAGAGCAGGCCAGTTGGAATGTGCAGGGCTCCGAAGGCTAACAGCCGCCTCCCACCCCGAGATCGAGAGCAGAGGGGAGCTCAGGGATCCCGACTCTTCGCGCCCCCCGCCACCGCTCCTGCCTCACCTCGGTGGGAGAGATGTCGAAGACCTCGGCGATTTTGGCGTACAGCTCCTTCACGTTGGTGAAGCCCTCGATCTTGCCCGTGGGGCTGCCGTGGGCAAGCTGCGTGTGGAAGACCAGCCTGGGCCGGACCCGCGAGGACGGCTGCGAGCAGGCAGCGGGGGCGTCGTCCCCGGCTCGCCCTGCTCCGGGGGAGGCTTCTGGGGCCTCCTGCTCCGGGGACACCCCGTTCTCCATGGGCGTCTCCTCGCCTGCCCTCTCGCTTCGCCGGCCCAAACTCCGCAGCATCCTGCCGTCCCACGATGGCAGCGGCCCCTGCTGAATTATAGATGACTCCGGCGAATCCGATCCCCGGAGCACAGGTAATTCGAGGAGCGTCAGATGAGCTCCCCTCCGCGCAGGCAGGGCTCCAAGCTGCAGGGCCCTGGGGGAGCAGGAAGAGCCAGCGGCCGTGCTGAGGGGTTACGAAGGGCAAACAGGGTTTGGCTGGTCCACCCCCGCCGCTTCCAGCTAGCAGCCAGTGTGCTTCCCATAAGAGAGACCCTATAAAACCAGCCCCCTCTTACGACGAGTCACTGCCAGGGACCGAACCAGCAATTTGGGGCAGGGGGTGTGCACCAGCTCTTGGCACCTGGGCTCTGGTCACTGCAAGACAGCAGGAGTTCCACGCCGGGGCGAGGATCAAAGGACCATGCTCGGTTCCCAGGGGCAACCCGCTTGCCCTGGCCAGGGGCACTGGAGACGGACAGCCCCGCTGCCGGGCCCGGACCTGGCTGGGAAATGCCCAGGCCGCGCTAGGCCCTGAAACAGCCTCCCCCGGGTGCTCCAGGCCGGGCCAAGGCAGGAGTAGACTCGTAAGCCTCTGACGGGGAGCAGCCCCCCGACCCCTGGCCCGTGTTACAGGAGCAGCGTGCGGAAGCCACGGCTTTGGAGGAGTGAGTTTTAACAACCCCGCCGCCCAGCCGGCTTCGGCCCAGGCGGTGCCCAAAGGGGACTTTGCCTGAATTGCTTGGGGTTTCTTTTCACCTCAGAAGCATGGAAAAGCTGCACAGGCCTCAAGGTGGATGTTCTCTGCTTGTCTCCGCTCCAGCGCGGGGGTTTCCTCTTGAACGGGACAGCAGCCGCCGAGCTCTTTGCAAACCCCAGACCCAGGGAAACTAACCGAGAACTTTGAGTTCCAGGGGGACTTTTAATGATAAATATTTCACACGGCTGCGCTCTGTCTCTCTCTGTGTCTTCATGCCAGACCCGCAGCCTTGGCTGACACCAGCAAGTCTTTAGCTCTGCAGGGACTGCCTGGCGGCAGGACAGCTCGAAGGATTCTCTGACATCGTGGGCGTCAGAGAAAGGGACAGCCGGGGGCTGCTGAGGGAGGCAGGGGAACCCAGCTTGCCTTTCCGATCCCAGGGGGAGTTTGAGGGAATTAAAAGGCTCTTCTGCCGTGTGAGTTGAGTCATGTCGGTCTGGAATCGTGGACACACCAAGCCCTTGGAATCGCATCGACAGGACAGTCACTTAGACGTGGTCCCTGCCTGCCAGGGAAGCTTTAAACTCACTTATCTCCCTCCAGGTGCGAGGCCTAATCCACCCGGCAAGCCTGGAACTGCCGCAGGAGCGAACGCCTGTGAACAACGGTGGCAGAACTGGGCCCTGGGTCTGGTTCTGAGACACTGTGAAGCTCTGTGGGTCTGTGTACTAAGGGGCCCTGCTCTAGAATCACATGCTGCTCACAAACCTCCTCTTCCCTCACCCTGAGCTTTGTCCAGCCGCCTGGTCTCCCATCTCAAGTCATGTGTCTTGCCCAAGGCCACGCAGCCATCTGTGGCATAGCCACAGAGGGCCCAGATCCGCCAATTCCCAGTGCTGGGCTTTAGCCACAGACCCCTCCGGCCTCTGGGAGGTTCATCTTCAAAGCCCTTCGCAAACATTGGGTGAGTCAAGCTAGACACACGCTAGAAGCCTCCTTGCGAGGGATATTGAGATCTAGCTCGGAGCAAGCCCTGCTCAGAACTGGCTTATTTCTGCCTCTGCCCAGCCTTTCCAAAGACACCCTTGGTGCCTGGCTCTGGGACCAGAGAGAACGACAGCTACCAAGGAGCAGCTCAGGAACGGGGGCTGTCCTGGGACCGGAGCAAAAGGGCGGCTCTTAGTTCTGACTTTGTGACCTAGAGCAGGCCCCCGCCACCCAGCTTCACACCGCGCCAGAGGAGATAGCCAGGGGCTCGGCTTCTTCCTAGCGTCCCTGCCAAAGCTCATGAGACAGCGAGGGTTTCGGTTGTTCCAGTAGCTGGGTGTCGCTCAGTGACAACGCAGGGACCATGGCTGGGCTGCTGCAGGGACCCCCCCAACATACTGCGCCCATGATCCCACCCCTACCCCTGAAACACTCAGGGCAGCAGCTTGGGTCTCTCCCCATTTTTATTGGTATCAAACGTCCCTCTGGCCATCCCCAGGCACCGCGCTCGCCGCGCCACGGAGACGCTTACAAAGACCAGAGCGGTTCTCGCCGTCGCTCCACAGCGGACAGAGCAGTAGCCCCCCGGGAGAGGAAATCGCGCTGGGTTACGTAGTGCTAGTAAGAAAATAAGGCTCTCTAATTACATGATCCGAGATCAGGGACTCGCCCTGCTTACCGGGGACACCGAGTTAAGACAGAGACCCCCTCTTCCCCCACGCTCTGCAGATCAGAGCTGGGCACTGCAGGCCCGAGCCCAGCTCCTGCACAAGGGGAACTTTTAAGCCACTGACCTTATTGACTCAGGGGACGTAAAATGAGGCACTGAAAATGCTGCTCCGCAGACCCAGTGGGAGCAGCTTCAAGCGCGTGCTGTGGGGAGGGGGCAGCTAGGTGCCCCCCCAGCCCCATCACTGGAGTATCTCAGCACCCCGCTGAGACGGGAATCTGGCCTCACACCCCGCGGGAAGTAGGAAAGGGAGCCGCTCTCCCCCAGAGTCTGGGGCAGAGCTTCCAGCCCCCGGAACTGAGCCGCTGTTCTCAGCTGGCTAATCCAGGGGGCTGCGAACTCTTCTCATTTATGGCCCCCTACAAAATTTCGACTGAAGGTGCAAAGTCCTTTGGAAATCTTACTGAGTCTGTGGACCCCTGAACGCTCCTGTGACCCTTCAGTGAATCCCGTAGAGAGTCAGCGGCTCCCGCAGGGTCCAGAAAGCACCGTGCTATCGGCTGAGCGGGCCGGGGCTGGGACGCTGCGGGTGCCATGGTTGGGGACGGGCATTTCCAAATGATCCCCAGGGGAGGCCAGATCCTGCCACACGTCCCCACAGGCACCCAGCGCTCCTTGCATAGTGGCCGGTGCTAGAAGCTGCATTGGCACAGTATGCCTGGAGAGGTGCTGCGATGGGATCTAAACCGCTCACGGGCCAGACCCCCAGAGAGAGGGATGAGCAACGTGCGTCTGGAGCAAGAGGGCACCATGGGGGGGTTCACCCATGGGAAGGAGGCTCTGGAAGGGAACTGAGCAGCTCTTCGCTGCTCACGCGGAGGTTCGGCTGGTCAACTTCAGACGGGATGAAATCACGTCTTTGTAAGAACGGATGAACTGTGCGAGTCGGGCCCCCTGCCCCGGGGGTTTGAACCGCAGCGCGGATGTGCCCTCAGTGGCCAGCTCCGGCATGGTGTCTGCCCTACACCACACTGCCTCACCTCCCCAGAGCTCCGGGCACCTACGGGGCAATTAAATGGGTGCTGTCCCCCACCCTCGGCCGCCTCTGCCTCTCACCACCCCTGTGGGCTCAGGAAAGAAGGGCAGGGAACCCTGGAGACTCATGTCTACACTTTGTGGGTTACGATTACACTGCAGAGTAACGCAGGTGATCCGTACCCAGGCCAGCCCAGCCTGGCTGAGCAGCGCCCGACCTGGTCCTGTGCCCACGTCAGCATGGTTCTCGCCTGGGTGTCTCTAGGACCTCTAAGAGCTGAGTCACTCTAGGGGGCTTTCCCAGTGAATTGTGGGAGAACTTGTCTGTCCTCCTGGGTCCGCGAGGGAACTGTGAGAAGGCGCTGGAGGACTATCAGCACCGAGGGATTTAGCCTGCGTCCTCACTGCAAAGTGGGCGGTTCCCAGCCGAGTGAAAGCGGCACCGGGGCCAGCGAGCCAGGGCTGAGAGCACCACCAAACTTAGGGGGCAGGGCTGTGTGTGGACAGGAGGGGGTGTCGGGTCCACTGGGGTAAGAGCCTGGGTTAACTCAGCAGTGACCACAGACCCTAACCCATCTACACCACAGACCCAGGCACCAGGACTGTAACCAGACTGGTCCTATCCACACTACAAACATGCCCTTTAGCTAACTAAGGCAGAGGACACCAGGCTGAGCTGGCCTGACCCCGGCACGCAGACATGGCTTCCCCAGGCCCCCTCTGGCAGGACTCAGCAGGGACAGGAAGGGCCAGCCCCATAATACTCAGCCGGGCTATTTTAGGGGTCGGGGAGCAGAACTGCAGTGCCAGATTCCCAGAGCTCATCAAAAAGCGACAGCCCTCATGGGACTCAAGCGTGATCGCCTGAGTCTGCAGAGAGCCTAAAACAATTGCTCCAAGAGGGGTGAACAGCCCCATTCACGTCAGTTGGTTAACTCTGAAACCTAATGATAGTAGTTTAAATGCCAACACTGAACCATTTCACTGCTGATCACTCGGGCTGGGTCTACACTAGACATTCTTTGTGTGTGGACGGAGGGTAACTCATCTATTTTTCCCCAAACATTGATGCAGCTTTAGGGGAGGTTGCGTTAACCTGGGCAGGACAGTGGCATTATCATTGCCATGTCCTCTTCTGCTCAGCGCAGGTCAAGGTGATACAGGAGTAAGGACAGCGGTGCCTGGTTTACACCGCCACCCTCCCAGGGACGAGTGCTTCTCCCCTACCTGGGCGAGACAGACTTCTCTGTCCCCTTGACAACTAGAGGTAGGGCCCAGCCTGAGACACACCTGATTTACTGTCACAGTGAGTGGCCGGGGACAGCTTTAAGGCTGGGTGGTTTAATTGAACGCAGCTGCTGCAGGACTTCCAGCATCGCCGCACAATCTTGGGGCCTGGCTGGAGAATCCGGGGCCAGTTTGCCATGGGGCCCGAGGCACATCCAGCCATACCGCCGGGGTGCTGCACTGTGCCCTAGCGCTTTCAGCCAGCTAGCCGGGGCCTCAGGAGCCGAGAAGTGACCCCGCAAGCTGCCCTGCGGTCCCTGTTTGGCGGCCTGCCCCACAAGGCCCGGCCCACAGTTCTCAGCTGCACGGAAGGACCCAGAGTTACTCAGCCAGCTCGAAGCCCTTCTCCAGCGGAGATCTGTGCAAGGCGGAGGCTCCAGCGGATTCCAGGTGTCAGGGCGGGCGGTAGGAGGCGGCTGAGGGTCCCAGTCGGAGTCAGCGCTGGGCCGCAGGACACGCCAGGCCTTTCATAAGTGTTCACTAAAAACGGGAAGGAAACACCCGGCTGGCTTAGGCCCTCGCGGCTCGTTCAGCGGCTCAGGGGCCGGAGGGGCTGAGCTGCAGCAGAACAGGCGGTGCCCATTCGCTGCCATGCGAGCCTGTTTCCAGCCCACGCCGGGAGACGAGGAGATTTCGGTCTCCGGGGGACGCCCCACACGGGCGACAGCTCCCCCCAGGGCCAGATGCTGCCACGCGGACACCTGCCCCCAGGAAACAGAGCCAGCGGCCCGCTTCACACGGGTCACCGAGCAGCTGCGGGACAGCGGCCAAGTCCAGTCCCTGCCAGCCAGGGAGCAGGAGCTCAGGACAGCTCTAGCGGTCAGCATGCAACTCCCTGTGCCCCAGGACATACCCCCACCTCCTCCCCACAGCTGCCATTTAAAGAGGGGCGGGGGGGCGTCCCGTGGCCACGCAGGCCCCAAAACGTGGAGTTACAAGCACTCACAGGTTTGCTCAGCCCTGAGCCGGCCTGCGGGCGCCTTGGGGCCTGTGGGCTGTTCTAAACGCATCCCAGGAAGGGGTGGTTGGCTGCCAGGGGCTGTCAGATCCGGCTTGGGGCCTAGGCAGAGCGCAGCCGTGCAGCGAAGATCCCCCCACAGCCCCTGCTACCAGGGGTTCTCAACCGACACCACCGCACGGGGAGTGGGGGGGTGACATGTAGGGGGCCCACATGCCTCCCCCCACCCCCCAGAATGGTCCAGGGAGAAGCGAAGCAGGAGGGCAGCCTGGGTTGATCCCACCACGTCCTCCCCTTGCCCGCTGAGACCTGGCTCCTCTCCCCCACCCCCATTCTGGCCTCACCCACAGAGGTCCGGGTACCGAGCACCTGCAAGGATCAGCCCCCCAGCTGCCGTGGCCAGCGCCCGGGCCAGGCGGGTCCCAGCCCCCTGCAGGAGACCCCCACCCTCGCCCTGAGGCCGGCAGGGAAGCGTCCCCCGCTCACCTGGCTATCCGGGAGAGGATCTCCTTGATGCGCCCGACCAGCTTCTCGTGCTGGAGCGGGTTGCTCTCGATGGCGCTGTGCAGTTTGGCCATGTAGAAATCCAGGGTGCCCAGCGTGGGGGTCTCTCCGGTGCCTGGGGGCAGGCGCCTGGTTACCGAAATGCAGGGGCCTGGCTACAGTCCCAAGCCCCCTCCCACCCAGGGCCAGCTGCAGCAATGCCCAGGCAGCCCTGCAGGGGTCAGGACTGGCACTCTAGGGGGCAGGGCCCTTTCCAGGGTGTTTCCACCCTGACTGGAGGGCTCAGCTCCTAGGCCCGACCCCTGCAACCTCTGGGCCAATCCCCCAGGTGGCCCTTCACCCCCGGAGTGAGTTTGGGGAGCCCCCCACGCCAAGCCCACAGATGCTTCCTCCGCCGTCACCTGCTGGCTGCCTGCTGAACCAGCCACACTCCAGCGGGGGTGGGGGGACGCCGCCAGAGACCCCTTTCTTCAGGGCCTGGGAAAGGGAGGGAGATTTCTGAGGTCCCTACCCCCATCTCCAGCCACCCTCCCACGTGCAGACCCCCGGGCTCCCCCCGTCTAGCGGTGGCCCAGCCCGGAGCCAGCTCAGCGTTCCCATGATCCTCCTGGGCTCACCTGGGATGGGGAGGGAAGAGAAGCTGGTGGTCAGGGCCTGCCGGACGGCCTGGAGCTGCTGCTGCAAGGCCAGCGTCTGCCTCTCCTCCAGGGCCAGCTCTTGCTCCAGCTTCTCCTTGGCGCAGCTCATGTTCTCCGTGTGCCTCTGCAGGACGGCGTTCTGCTCCTCGAACTCCGTGGTCATCTTCCGCAGACGCCGCAGCTCCGCCTCCCGCGCTGCCCCACCGGGGACAGGAGGGCGGGTCAGCGCAGGGAGAGGGGGGGAACCCAGCGCCCTCCAGCGCGGATCCAACGCGGGGCTCGCACAATGGGGCCTGCGGCCACTTGGGTTACAGCAGAGCCTGGGGCCCCAGACAGGATCAGGGCCCCACAGCGTTGATAGGATCAGCAGGCCAAGGTCACAAGCTGTCCCCCACCCCCACCCTGCAGTCGCCTTGGGGCACTAGGGGTTATGTTTGGCTGGCTAGGAAGGATCAGCATTGACCAGCCCCATGGGTCAGGGTGGACAAGCCCCAGGGGTCTATTTACACCAGGGATCCTGGGCCCCCCACTCCCCTCGGGTGGTGAGAGCACTGGGCACCATGGTCCCTAGGCTCCCTCTCCCCTGGGCCGTGTCCCTGAGAGTATTCCAGGGAGCCCCTCCCCGCGCTAGGTGCTGTGCAAACAGAACACAGGCTGGTCACACGAGTTAAAACTCCCCCGCCCACAGGCTTGGTACCTTTGTTCTGGTCCAAGAACTCCTCGGTGAAGATGGGCACATCAAAGGTGGAGAAGCCGTCCCCGGCGCAGTCCCCGCCCTGGCCGGGAGCAGATGCAGGTTAACGGTCAGTGGCTGGGACACGTCGACTCTAGCCCAAGGGATGAACTTCCCTGCGCCTGGGAGGAGCTCCTGCCTCCCCCTAAACACAGCCCCTGCTCTGCTTCAGCTCAAGGATGGGGGAATTCAGCGGGTGGTAAGGGCTCCTGCCAGTCTCAACACATGGCCCCAGGGGAGCTGGTGGGTCCCGCACAGGCTGGGTGATAGTCCCGGGCTCCCCGCAACAGGCTGCAGCCAAGGCAGGGTCACCTGCAGCAAGTCTGGCAACAGCCTGAAGGACGTTAGGGAGGTGGCAGGGGACAGACAGGCAGCCCCTGGCATGGTCAGTGGGTGTGTGGGCACGGAGGGGAGACAGACTGAGCAAGCAGCACCCCCGGGGCGGGGAGGGGGTATGACACACGCAGTGAGCCAAGGGCCATACAACAGGAGTCGGACACGCCTCACACCAGCACAGAGTCGGCCCCCACTCCACCCCTGTCACCCCCAGCCCAGGGCAGCCCTGGCATGGCCCATGCAGGATTTACCACCTCATGCTCTACGAGGGGTTCCGTGCTCCCCAGCTGGCAGCCCAGCCCCTCCCCCGGGCAATGCCCATCCTCGCATAGCGCCGCCAGGGTCCGTACCTTGTGCGGGTGCCCGTTCAGCAGAGTGTTGACAGACACCGAACCAGCATCCTCTGGGGGCACAAAGGGGTCAAAGGTTACTCACCTCATCCTGCCGTGCCAGCCCCCAGCACCGAGGGGGACGCTCCCAGCCCCTTCCCCACCCCAGTGTCAGCAGGGGCAGGGCAGAGCGCCCCACGCTGTGCTCAGGGGCCCAGCCAATGCCCAGCCTCACCCTCCACCCCCCAGAACCAACCTTTCTTGATCTTCTTCTCCTGGATCTTCTCATTGCACA
This sequence comes from Dermatemys mawii, assembly GCA_007922305.1. Lineage (NCBI taxonomy): Eukaryota > Metazoa > Chordata > Testudines > Dermatemydidae > Dermatemys > Dermatemys mawii. The sequence continues at coordinate 10,480,886 of ML677376.1, read as the reverse complement.
TCTTGTAGGCCTCCGACTGCTGGTACTCCCGCAGCTCCTTCATGTACTGCTGCTTCTCGCGCTCCGCCTCGTCCAGGTACCGCTGAAACCGCCCAGGCTCAGATGGGCACACCCCACAGCGCAGGGAAGGGGGGCGAGGGGCAGCCCTAGCCACCACCCCACAGCCTGGGGCCCAGCGACTATTCCAGGGCAGGACTCCAGGAGTCAGGGCCCTGCTCCCCCGGATGCCGATGGCAGCTGAAACAGGTAGCCACAGGGAGTTCACAGCTGGCTGACACCCCGGCCTTGTCGAGCGGCCAGTCAGGGGGCTCAGGTTATGCCCTGCAGTTATGGAAGGGAACGGACCCCAGACCCACAGCACAGCAGCCAATTAGGCTACATCCCAGCCTCCCTCGGACGCGGCCTATCCTACTCGAGGTGCAATCCTCCACCAGCCCAACACCCTGAGAGGGTCTAGAGTGCAGCTGTGAGCCAGCTCCCAGCTGGATGCGGCTGGGCGAACGCAAGGGGTGTCTCCCCGGACGCCCCCCCCCCGGTACCTGCTTGTCCGTGGGCTGCAGTTTGCTCCATTCGGCTCCCAGCATCTTGGTGATCTCTGGGAAGGGCAGGTCGGGGTGCTGCATACGGATCTGCTCGCGGCGCTCATTCAGGAAGCGGACGTAGCCGGTCACCGGGGCTTTGGGTCCGTTGGGCAGAATCTTCTTCCTCTTCTTCCCTTTGGGCCAGCCCCTCTTCTTCACTGGCTGTCGCCCCGTGGCAGGGGAGGGAAAGAAATCAACCAACAGGCTGGACTGGGGCTCGCTACGTGACTGTGTCCGCAGGGGGAAGAGAGGGACAGAGAGCCATGCAGGCCCCCACACTTAGCCCTCCCGAGCCCAGGGCTCCTGGCCTCTCTTCCCAGCCCCCGGCTGCAGCCACAAGGCCCCCGCACCATCCGCACGGCCAAGCTGTGACTACTGCAGGGGAAGCGCACGCAGGGTTATGCACAAAACCCCAGCAAAGCAGCGCCCTGCCGGGCTGTCAACCCAGCAGGGGTCCTGTGCCCGGGGATCACATCCCAGGGGGGCTCACCTCCTCCTCGCCGTGGGGCTTCTCGCTGCTGGTCCGGGGAACTTCCCCCTTCTCCTGCTTGATAGCGACCAGGAAGCTTCCATGCTGGCCTTTGCCGGGGGCGTGTCTGCAACCGGAGAGCTGGCGTCACACGCGGTGAGGGGAAAGGCTGAAGCGCAACTGCAGAGTCATGGCCGGCACATGCCACTACGCCCGGCAGCGCCTCCTGCTGGGAGGGGCTGGCAGTGCGGGAGCTTCCCACGCGGCCAGCGCTTGCCACGGCCCTTCGCAAGGGCGACTCCTCCTGGGGGAAGCTGGGGTCGAGGCGGCGGATGGAGACTCCCTCCCAAGGTCAGAGCTCCCGCGCCCTTCCCCACAGCAGCCCTGGATGGGAGCAGCTAGCACTGGAATAACTAAGGAGTTCAACAAACCCCGCCCAAGACCAGCATGGCCCAGGGTAATTTGGGGCACTCCTGCACGCAGGTTACGCCCTTTGCTGGCAGGTCAAGGAGCTGCAGAGAAGAGTCAGAAGGAGACAGGTTCTCACATGACTGACAACTGGATGTGAAGTTATATCCCTCTGGGTACCAATTCCAAGGGCCATTCGTCAGTCCTTGGACGCAGCACCTCCACTAATCTATGGCTGAAGACAACATTCCACCCTCCCTGGCACAGGACGGAGAGGAGAAAAGGGTAGGTACTGGTGCATCATAGAGGAGAGTTTTGCCTTAATCTGGAGCATCTTACACAAGCCACAGCCCAGGGTAGAACAGCAAACTAGAGGCCAGTTCCTGCAATCAGATATGCCCCCAGGGAACCCCAGTGGTGCTCCACCCAGACGAGTCCGGCTACAGGATCAGGAATTAGAAAGCAAAAAGCAAAAAAACAAGGAATTAAACAGCAGCAGATATAACTTTGCAGTGATGAAGTACAGAAAATTAATAAAGGAAGCTAAAGACATCAGGGAAAAAATCCAAGACTGGCAAGGCTAAAGACAATAAGAAGGAATTTTTTGAAGTATATAGGGACAAAAGAAATCCTAGCAAAGCAAACCCACTACTAGATGGAGAAATAAAACTGTTAATCATGATGCAGAAAAAGGTAGAAGTGTTCTGTTCTGTATTTGGAAAGAGGCAATATGATATTGTGTATCATAGGAGCATGATGAAGTATTTTTGAGTCCATTAGTAACTAAGGAGGATGTTAAACAACATGTGCTAGGGATAAGTATTTTTAAATAAGCAGGCCTGATGAACTTGCACCTAGGAGTTTTAAAAGAGCTGGCTAAGGAGATCTTGGAGGAGATGTTACTTTTTAGTACATCTTGGAATGCCAGGAAAATTCCAGAAGACTGGAAAAGAGCTAATGTACCAGTATTCCAAATGTGCAAGTGGGATGACTCAGATAACTGTAGGCCTGTTAACCTGACATCAAACCTGACCAAAATAATGGCAAAATGATTCAACTGATACAGAATTGATGGATAGGAGCATAACTAAAGCCAGTCAGCATGGGTTTATGGAAAACGGGTCCAGTCAACAAGCCTGATTTCATTCTTTGAGATTACAAGCTTGGTCGATAAAGATAACTGTGTAGATGTAACAGACTTTGGTAAGGTATTTGAGTTACTACTGTGTTCCATTCTGACTGAAAAGCTAGTAGGCTCCCCTATCTATAAAGCAATAAATGGATTAAGAACTGGCTAAGTGACAAATCTCAAAAGGTAGTTGCCCATGGGGAATCACGATCAAACGGGTGTTTCTGGTGGGGTTTCAGAGGGACTGGAACTAGGATTGATGCTATTCAATATGTTCATCAATGACCTGGAATTAAATATAAAACCCGTGCCAATCATGTTTGCGGCTGACACCAAGACTGGCAGAGTGGTAACTAACGCTGAGGACAGGGCAGTCATACAGAGTGATCCGGAGCGCCTGGTAAGCGGGGTCCATTTTAATACAATCAAATACAAAGTTATTAATCTAGGAACAAAGAAAGCTGTCTCTCCAAAAGGTTTTAGGGGTTGTAATGGAGAAGCAACTCAACATGAGCTACCAGCCCAACACTAAGATCTTTGATGCGATCCTTGGATATACAAACAGGGAATAGTGAGCAGGAGCCAGGAGTTGATTTTACCTCTGTATGCTGCATTGGTGAGACCGACACTGGAACGCTGCATCCAGTTCTGGGGTCCACGTTTTAAAAAGGCTCTTGAAAAATTGGAGAAGACGCAGAAAAGAGCCACAAAAATGATCTGGAAAAATGCCTTGCAGTGGGAGACTTAAAGAGCTCAATCTGCTTAGCTCATCAAGATCAAGAGCTGACTTGATAATAGCCAACATTAGCCAAACAAGCTATTGGGCTCGATCCAGGGGTAACCGGTAAAGGTCTCTGGGCCTTGCTATGCAGGAGATCAGACTAGATGATCTATGAATCTATTACCTAGATGTGATTGTGTCAGGCACTACAGGGCCTGTCTGCATCACCATGACCACAACAACAGTCGACCTGTTGCAGACTAGTAAGGGGAAAGAACCTGCAACACTTACAAGATCCCAGCGGCCAGCTGTTTTGCACCATGCGACATGACCAGTTTCTGCAGACACCGGCTAAGAGCACCAGGAAACACTCAAGCAGCTCAGAGCAGGTCACCTGTAATGTGCAATCAAGTTTCATTATGGACATTTCAGCAACTAGGCAGCAGGGAGAAAGGTTACTGGAAACTGGAGGTAGCAAACCTCACACCCAGCAGCACCTGAGCAAGCTACAATCCCACCGAAACAAGGTCCCAGTGGCCACCTGGCACATCCCACTCAGGAGGAAGTATAGTCTCCTGCTCTGATGGCTCAGGACTCCTGGGTTCTATTCTCAGCTCATATACTAGCTCATTGTGGGACCCGGTCAAACAACTTCCCTTATCACCTCTAGAAGCAAAATGATAAATGTGCAAAAAGAAATCAAGGCTATTTAAATTGCAACCTTAACACTGCACTGAAAAGATATTCAAGAGATACAATAATTTAAAGCAACATTAGCACAGCACCATGTTCTTAACAGTCTGACAGCTGCTTTTCTGTGCCAGACAGGAGAGTGGATGGTGCTTGAGGAATTTCCCTGACTGAGTTATTTCAACTTATATAATAAAAGATGCTCATCTGAAGCTCTCGGCTCCCTGATCCAGAACCTTACAAGGGTAACGCTATAATGTGAATTACAATCTGAACTCTCAGAGTGCTTCACGGGCTGCACCCCCTGCCCCCAAACCCTCAGCCCCCTGCACCCCCTCCAATCCCCCAGCCCCACATACCCCCAGC
>ML677376.1:10437024-10471522 GCA_007922305.1 Dermatemys mawii | reverse complement strand
TGCTGTGTGAGTGCCTCAGTTTCCCCTATGCATTTCTTAAGTATCTATGTGGTGGGATAAGGGGGTGTAATTGTTGCAGAGCAAAGGGCCAGTATAAATAAATGGCCAACACTTTGTCGCCTGGCAACTAATGGCGTGGGCCCCTCTTCCCCTGCAAAGTGCTAGCTGAAAGTGTTGGAGAACAAAGGGATCAGGTGACCTCCTGGCCTGGGGAAGAGACAAAGGAAAAGGGGAGGGGGGGCTGGGGTGAGTCGGTTTGGGGCTGGCTGGGACATGGAGTGAAATGCAGATGTGGTTGTCTGGCTCACTACCCCCCAAAATGGATCTGACTGAGATGTCCTGTTCTCTGTACCTACAAGCTCTGTTTTAGATCGTGTTCCTGTCGACTAATAAACCTCTGTTTTACTGGCTGGCTGAGAGTCACGTCTGACTGTGGAGTTGGGGGACAGGACCCTCTGGCTTCCCCAGGACCCTGCCTGGGCGGGCTCACTGAGGGAAGCGCACAGAGGGGCAGAGGATGCTGAATGCTCTGAGGTCAGACAAACAAGTTTTTTTACATTTGCGGGAGATAATGCTGCCCGCTTCTTATTTACAGCGTCACCAGAAAGCAAGAACGGGCGTTTGCATGGCACTGTTGAAGCCGGCATATTTACATACCAGATATGCTAAACGTTTGTTTTACCCACCTTCCGCCATATATTTCATGTCATAGCAGTCTCAGATGATGACCCAGCACGTTGTTTGTTTTAAGAACACTTTTACTGCAGATTTGACAAAACGCAAAGAAGGTACCAACGTGAGATTTCTGAAGGTAGCTACAGCACTTGACCCAAGGTTTAAGAATCTGAAGTGTTTTCCAAAATCTGAGAGGGACGAGGTGTGGAGGGTGTTTCAGAAGACTTAAAAGAACAACATTCCTATGCAGAAACTACAGAACCTGAACCACCAAAAAAGAAAATCAACCTTCCGCAGGTGGCATATGACTCAGTTAATGAAAATGAACGTGCTTCAGCCCGCATTGCTTTGGACTATTATCGAGCAGAACCCGTCAGCACCATGGACACATGTCCCCTGGAATGGTGGTTGAAGCATGAAGGGACATATGAATCTTTAGTGCATCTGGCATGTAAATATCTTGCAACATTGGTTATGCCATGAGAATGCCTATTCTCACTTCCAGGTGACGTTGTAAACAGGAAACGGGCAGCCTTATCCCCTGCAAAGTACACAAACTTGTTTGCAAAATTGGCTAAAGTAGGACTGAGTGGACTTATAGGCTCTAAAATTTTACATTGTTTTCTTTTCGAATGCAGGGTTTTTGTTCATAATTCTACATTTATAAGTTGAACTTTCATGATAAATTGATTGCACTACAGTACTTGCATGAGGAGAACTGAAAAATACTATTTCTTTTGTTAATCATTTTTACAGTGCAAATATTTGTAATAAAAAATAATAATATAAAGTGAGCACTGTGCACTTTGTATTCTGTGTTGTAGCTGAAATCAGTGTATTTGAAAATGTAGAAAACATCCAAAAATATTAACATAAATGGTATTCTATTATTGTTTAACAGTGTGATTAATCGTGGTTAATTTTTTTAATCGCTTGACAGCACTAATAGATGCATGACTTCTTACATAGCAGCCGTATGTATGTTTCACAATGATTATGATGGGTGGGCTACTGGCTCTCAGTAGAGAACTCTCATGCCACCCTTTAGTGACCTATGACGCCTATGTCTGACCCAGGGCTGCCTTAAAACCCTGTGCACTCCCAGTGCCAATGTGGAGAGGGCACAGAGGAGGGCACTTATACCCACCTCCAGGCTCCCTCAGGCCCCCTTTCCTGCCCCTCTCATCCTGGCTCTTGAAATTGACATATTAGACTATAACATTAGGTTGTATCCCCTCTGTTAACTGAGCCTGGATTTCTCTGAAACTTGCCTGGATGAGAAACACTGAAATCCTCCAGGATGCTTTACAAGTCGGGATGTTCTGACATCCACAAAGCCTTTCCCAGGATGAATGGATAGTCACAGCTGAAAGAAGCAATGGAAGCCAACTCCTGGATGTTTAAAACCTCCAGTCAGGTTAAATTCTGTGCTTAGCTCTTCCTGTGCTAAACACTATATGAAAACCTAAGATAGAGCTGAATAACATAACAAGCCATCACAAAATTTGGCTCAGAATATTCCTAAATATTGAGGCTGCCCAGACCTAGATCCAGGCTCAGGGGTTTGTGACATCTCTAGTTTGATCACGGTGATATTTAAATCCATTGCTAGTCGCCGGAAGGATTTTTCCTTCGTCAACACAAGTGCTTGGTTTAACTCAGTGTGCTCTGCAGATCACAACACTTGACATTTTTTAGCAGTTCACGTTTCCAAAGGCTGCACAATGTCAATTTATTGTCAATTTAATCATCAATAATAAAGCTGACAAGGCAAATCTTAAGTGCAAAAATATTTGGCAGAAGAGCTACATGTCATTCTATTTAAAGATTTACTCTGTACTAGTCTTTTCTTGATCAGACCAAGCCATATATTGCTTTCCAGGGTTCTCTGTGCTTTCTCGGTATCTATATTGTTCCCCTTTTCATCCAAGCGGGTAGCCAAGGTCAGGGCCTTCTAAGTTGTGGCTCGGAGAGGGAATTGAGGAGTCAGGTGTTCCTTTGGGGCAATCCTGTTGATTTGCAAAGAACACACACAGAGCCCGAGTTTCAAACAGCAGGAGACAGTTTCTTTCCTCCCAGCCCTTTGCAGTCAGCACTCGCCTCAAAACCTCCTTTCAGCTTTTCTCGGGGCTGCACTTCTAGCACTTGTTCAGGCCCCCGGCCCCTTCCCTGCAGTTCACCTTGCTGCCAGCGGGACCCCCACTCCTACCCAACCACCCCCTGCTCCCTGTCACCTGACTGCCCCCTGGTAACCTCTGCCCCTTATATAACCCACCCACTCCCGCCCCCTTACCATGCTGCTCAGAGCACCAGAACAGGCAGCAGTAAGTATCAGAGAGGTAGCCCTGTTTGTCTGGAGTTGCAGAAGCAACAAAGAGTCCTGTGGCACCTTAAAGACTAACAAAAGTATTGAAGCATAAGCTTTCATGGGCTGTACTACATCATAAGTAGCACCATCCTCCAGGGGAGCAATTTAATACACCTCCATGCAGTTTCAGAACCCCAATGTGGCCCTCAGGCCAAAACGTTTGCCCACCCCTGTCTTAAGACACAAAAATCCAATTCTGTTCTTAAACAAGGTAAATTTTATTATTAATAATAAAAAGACAATACATGTGGGAACTCAGGCTATTTGGAAAGAACAGCTCCGAGGATTAAGCACCAAGAATAGCTTCCTTGAGGTCCAGCTTAAAGATTACGGGCAAAGTAAAAGCACTTGAGGTTAGCCCAGAGGAATCCACAAGCCATAAAGAAATAGAAGGAGATTAAACCTGATCGCATCTTCCTAGACATTTCCTCATCTGGAGTATTAAATGTAGTTTCTAGGAATGACAGGGATGATTTGACCTGGCCTGAGCTTCTTACAGCATCGCTCTGCCCGGGAGAACAACCCCAGACAGACTAAAGGGGAATTAACCCTCCTTCCCCGAGATGGCCAGAAAGGGACCAATCCCGGCCTGCCCAGCCCACCAGGGGCTGCGTGTATGAGGTAAAGGGACTGAAGCTCCCCACTTCTCTTGGGAGGCTCCCTCAGCGGCTTGTCTCGCCTCCACAGCCTTGTCTCCCTTCAACCTCGTGGGCCCTCCCTCGCGATTCGGCCCTTTCGGCCACGACCCTTCGTCCTCGTCACCCGACCTCAGCCTGGTCCCTCGTGACCACCTTCCCCTCCTCTGCCGCCTCCCGGCGATGCTGGGAACTCCCTGCCTCCTCCACCACCGACGGTGCCGTCACAGAGCGGTTCAGCCCCTTCCCCGACACCTGCCCCTCCTGCAGCGAGAAGAAGACCCTGGCGCCCACCTGCAGCCCCTTTGCCGGCTCCTCCAAAACTGTCTGCACCGGCCCTGACCGCACTTCTCCCTGCCCTCCTGAGCTGTGCACACCCCTCCGTGGCCCCAAGAGGTCACGAGAGCCCCTCACCGTCTTCCTCCTGGCTCTGGGACCCGCCGTATGAGGAGGAGGAAGCAGGATGGGGGTGGGGCGGGACAGGACCGTGGGGTCCATTTCCGACCCCCTCCTCGGGTCACGTCTCCGGGTGGAATTCCACCGGCTCCCTGGTGCAGCGGGCGCTGCCCGGGGTTCTCCGCTCCGTGTCCCCCTCCGGCTCCTGGATTTTATACCGCGACTCGCATTCCCGTCCCTGTTTCTCATTCGCTCCCCTCACCCCCCCAATTTTTGGATGCCCGGGTCTGAGAGCTCCACCCTGAAGCTGGGGCGGGAGGAGGGCTTTAGATGTGGGCACGCGTCGGCCCGCCCATCCCCAGCGCTTCAAGACGTGCCGTGACTCAAGCTCTGTTTTCGTCACGGCAGGGTCCCTTTGCCCCCAGACGCCACCCGCGACAGGGCAGCGGCGGGGAGTCCGTGATCTCCGTGACAATCGTAGCCAGACTCAGCCTCCGCCAGCCGCAGTGACTCACCCAGCGCTCGCCGGGCTACAGCCCGTCCCTGACCGCCAGGCTCGGGTATTTCCACACCCCCACCTGAGCTGGGCCACAGGCCGACCCGGCCAGGAGTCTCCTGCTACCCCGTGGTGCTTCCGGCTCCCAGCCTGCCCTCGGTCCAATTCCTGTCTCTGCTCCGGCCTTGTCCGTGCCCAGCTCTGACCCCGCTCCAGCCCTGCCTCCGACCCCCAGACTCTGGCCACGCAGCTTCGACCTGCAGCCGGACTCTGGCTTGTCTCCAGGCTCTGCTCCCGGCCCTGATCCCGGCCTGTCCCTGGTTCCAGCTCTGTCCTCAGCCCAGTCCTGACCCTATGTCCAGCGCCGACCTCTGCTCCAACCACTAGGGCTGACTACCTGGGAACAGCACTCAACACCTCCTGTCACCACACGAGCCCTCCTTGTCCTCCGCCCATGGCTGTACCCCTGGGCCCCACTCTTACCCCTCGACTTCTGCCCCCTCCCCCCACATAGACACACACTCCTATCCTCCTGCCCTCTGCTCTTGGCCCTGTCCCCAGTACCTGCTCACGATCCACCCCCCTTCCTATCCTCCTCCATCCCTGAGCCTCCCTCCCACCTCCCACCTCCCTCTTCCCCTTCCCCTCCTGCTCCTAGTCCCCCCTTGCCCCAGACAGCTTCCCTCCTGTTCCATGAGCTCCTGCCCCAAAGCTCTTCCCCACCCCTCTGCATTAGAGTCGGGCAGATTCCTCCTTCCCTGCCAGGCTGCCTGGGGGTAGCAGGGGTAGGGACATGGAGGGCACAAGACAGGCCCCGCCCCAGTCTCAGCTCCAGTGCCCAGGCCCCGAGCACCAATTGCCCCCTTACCACTCTTGCCAGGAAAGTCCTACTCAGCCCTTGCGTCTCCGGGATGGAGCGTGTTCAGTCACTCTGTGATCTCGCCCCCACATGATCCCCCATTGTCCCGCCTCCTCCAGCCCATGCACTTCTGGGAGCTGGAGAAGGGGATGGAGCATGCCCAGTGCGGATGGAATTTTCCGAGATTTCGGCTGCCCGGCTCTAACACGGCTCTACTGAGCGTGTGCAAACGGAGATGATTCAGAGGTTTAGGACTTGCGCACGTTTTCACCAGGGCTTTATCATGGCAACCCCCTGACAAGTGTCAGGGCCCTGCCCCAAAGCAGGGGGGCGCTAGAGCTGCTCCATGAAATGGATCATTTGTTTTAACATGGGCAAAACCGACGTATTGTTCCTCAATTTCATGGTCAGAAATGGCTGAACTATTTGAGCTGAAACTTTCCAGAGAAATTGCACCGGAGGTAAACATCCAGCATTGGAAATTTGAGCCCGAATGATTTCTGATTGGCACCTGAAGATGGGATCTTATAATGGGAAATATCCGACCACTTTAACTGCGGACATTGCTACCTGTGGTGTCTATAATATATAAAGGAGTGTCACCTGGTTCAAATACTACCTACCACTCATATAGTGCTTCCACTTCAACATGCTTAATGAACAGCAGCTAATTAACGCCCCCCAATAACCCCATGGGGTAGGTAAGCCTCATTCCGACTTTACTTTTCAATTGGGAACCCGAGGCTAGTGGTCAGAATTTACAAGCTATGATAGGAGGCTACACAAGCATTAGGAGGGAAGGAGGAAGGCGAGAATTTAGGCTGAAGACCAGCAAAAAAATGTCATGCCAATGAAGCTGTAGAACAGTCGTCTCCCAAGGGAGGCGGAGGAGACCTCACTAGCTGAGACTTAATTAACGCTAGAAGATGCACCCCAAGGCAGACTCCTGCCCTGGCCCTAGGCAGGTGAGCTGATGCATCTTTTCCATCTCTGATCTCGACACGCCTCAAGCTTTTTCTCATTTCTTTGGCTTAGATCCCAGCATAGGATCAGTTTAATTTCCTTCCCCTCTGACTTGGGGGCAGTGACAGCGGTTGTGAGCAGTGTTACCCAAGGGGGTGGTGACAGGTTGTCATTTCTGTGTCGGGAATCTAATTATCTCATTATACGTGTGTTAATACTGGCAGAGTTGTTGTGCGTGACTTGAGAAATGCCAGGGCCATGTGCTTCCACAGACCTCTCACGAAGGACCTCGGATCCGGAAATCCTGGGTTTTATTAAGTCCCTCCTAGAACATACCCTGGTCCACTCTAGTCACTGGAGGACAAAGAACTTTACACGTTCAACTAATCTCACGCTTGCTGGCCCAAAGGTGCTTCTAAGGCTCATTCCCACAGCATTTTGTGTCACCAACCCTAAAAGTTCAAAAAGTTCAAAAATCACAAACCAGGCTTCCAAAAATCACGAGTCTGGCTTAAAAATCATGAGATTGTTCAATTTTAGGTTCTTTTAATTCACCGGCTGGTTTTCGCCCCTTTGGGGCTCTCGTTTTCAAGCTTTTCTCTGCAACCCTCAGAGCTAGAAATGCACATGAGTCAATCAAATGCTGAGCTTCTCCGGTAATCACCAGACTCCATGAGCTGGGGCTTTAAGGAAAAAAACACCAACTCTCGGGAGATTCTCTAGGAAGCCAGGAGAGTTGGTAACGCTGCCGTGGGGGTCCCAATTCTGCAGACCCGAGCCTGCTTTGCCCCTGAGGAGTTTTGTTGACTGCAGCGGCAGTGCTGACGTGTAGGGTTCCTAATGTGGCCAGGGTTTGCAGGATTGAGGGCTAGCAGGCAAGAACCAGGTTTAGCTTGCCAATCGGGTTCAGCTTGCCAATCAAACCCCTGGCCTGACGTCCGTGCCCTGCACTGGGCACCTCTGAGTTCTCTGACTGACAGATGAGAGAATACAAACATTTCAGGGAGAGCACTTTGGACACAATCAGCCTCGTTGTTCGCCTTCTATCACCATTTATCAATCACTCTCCCTTGACCCTGTTATTTTTATTACAGGGCGCCGGAGGGCCAGCAGAGAACAGGGCCCCACTGTGCAAAGCACTTCACAGAGTTAGAGACAGTCCCTGCCCTGGAGGTTTCCTGGCGAAATAGACCAGACTGACCCCCCAGGAGGCAGGAGGGGTGTAACTGACGAGCAGAGGGATGGTTGCAAATGTCACATTAGTGCTAGGAGCCAACTGCACCTCAATTTCCTCTTCATGGGCGCCCACCCAAGGCTCCCGGCTTCTCAGCCTTCACCTCTCTGGGATGCAGACCGGTGTCTCTCTCTCCTTCCCTCCAGCCCAGGGTTGTTCCCTGCCTACACTGTGAGTTCCCCAGAAAGCCAAGGGGCCTAACCTGGCCAGCGTCTGCTCTTTGCTTACTCCCTTCAAAGGAACTGCCTGCAGTGATAAGCTACCACCCAGCTCTTTCTAAGCAAGCACATTTATTCTTAAGGTGAAACAATAAAAGAATCCCCCTGGAGCTCACCAGAGCTCACCCTGGATCCAACAAGGGCTCTGCTAGGAGTCCGCCCTTTAAACCCCACCACTGGGGTGTTCTGTGATCACAAGTTCATAGCAGCTTTTGCTCTGAACAAGAACACATCCTCCCCGGTCAGCCTTTCCTTTACCCTGCTGGGGATGCTGATCTTCAGAGTCTGTGGGGAGGTAATCAGCCAGACACTGCATATCTTCTCCCCTCTCTCCCAGTATTTCCTAGGAAAACCACTTAACTTTCTTTGTCCCAAAATTTCCTTCTCGTCTGGCACATTGCTTCAAACCAGCCTTCAAGGCTCTGAACACTGGTCACAGTTCCCCTAGAGAACTCACAGGCAATCCCCCAAGAAGACACAAACGTGGCCTCCAAAACTGTTGAAACTAAATCCAAGATCTCCCACCGATCTTGCAGGAAATGGCTGTGTCCGTCCCAGGGAGGATTCACTAGCTGGGGGTTACTCCAGGAAAGCGTGTAGCTGGATTTTACTTATTAAAGGGCTGGATCATTGTATTACCTCTAGTCACATTTCGGCTGTGACGACAGGGAGCAAACATCATGCTTCAGGGAACAGCCAGGTTGTCTGTAGGGCTTGGGCAGACAGTAATCCTGTTTACCCCGCTATCAAATCATTATAGTAACACCTACTTCCCAAAGCAATAGTGAGGTTCTATCCAAAGCTACAGTCAATCAGGGGTGTGAAAATTCCACACACCCCTCGAACACTGTAGCTATGTTGACCCACAGCTAGGTCAATGGAGGAATGCGTCCATCAATCCAGTTACCATCGCTTAAGGAGGTGGAGTTCAGAAAAACTCCTTCCTTCACTGGAGGCTGCATCTAGGCTCTCCACAATGGAGTTATATCGCTGTACACCCCAGAGGGAAGACGTGGCCTTAGTTAATTGTTTATAAACTGCTTTACATGAACGGCTTTGCATTTTGCAGGCTCAGGGAAGTTTCTCTCTGATTTCTCTTCAGTTTTGGTCACTAGGAGCTATATTTGTCAGACCACTGTTTGGTTTTCGCTTCCTTCTAGGTTCACTGATTCAAGAGCCTTCCTCACATGACCCACGGAAACTTTGAGCCGGCTGATGCAACGGCCTGCAGATCTTCTTTAGTAACCACGGGGGAGTTTCTGCAAAAGTCATAAGACCTGCATTGTTTGCTCAATGCCTCGGGGCTTCAGCCAGCTGCCCGGCACAGCCTCCAAGAAGTCTACCTGGCAGAGCACAGGTAAACGAGTATAAAAAAATCCAGCCATCTGTGGCTATTTTGAGCTTCACTATAGCAGCTGGAAAGGGAGCCTAGATTATGAGTCACAGCCCCTTCAGCTAACAGAGAATCTCTGTTGGTGATATAGGGCCAATGACACGCACTGAGCCGTTCTGATTCCACACAACAGAAGGCGGTGGTGCATATACACACTATTGGATGCTTTACTATATGGTGCACGTCTCAAAGAGCTTTACAAATATTAACTAATTCACCCTGAATGCAGCGCGGACCCTGCCTACCTTACGGGCAGGTGGCGTATGTGTGTTTTTGGCACAAATCGTTCCTGGTCTTCGGAGACCTCGTCCGGGCTCTGGACACCAGAGTGACCGACCTGGAGGAGCTAAGAGAGGCAACCAGGGACACAGAGCAGGTTTTCTGGGACAGCCTGGCAGCTTCTGTGCTGCTGGGGCGGGTGAAAGTCTCGGGGAAGGAGAACAGAGGGAAACCTAGAGCTGGGACCCTCCATAGGAGCATTCTCAGAAATGCTTCCAGTTCCATGCACAGGGCCAGCAAGACAAGCAGACCTGCTCACGGTTCATACCCATCCCTTAGGGGAGGATTTATTAAAGGGGATTCTCTATAGCCTAGCAGAGAGGTTGATAAAGTGCAGGTAGGAACTGTAGAGAAACAGTCAAATGAAAAAGTCCCATTCAATTCCATCCCATGAAGCGGATAACTAGATAGCGACAAGTGTTAAAAGTGCTTGTACACAGATGCTAGATGTCTAAATATTAAAATGGGTGAATTTGGGCACCTGGTATTAAACGAGGCTATTGATATAGGAGGCATCACAGAAACGTGGGAATGATGATAATTCGCACACTGTAATACCAGGGTACAAAATTGACAGGAATGACCGAGTCGCTGTGTCGGTGGGCGAGCGGGACTGTATGGGAAAGAAAACCCAGAGTCCAATGTAGTGAAAATCAGAATCAGACGGTACCGTAGAATCTGCAGAGAAATTCCATGTGTGAATAATACAAGTAGAGCAGGAGGAATGTGTTACTGACCACGTAATCAGGCAGGGGACTGGGACTGTAACAGGCTCAGGGAGATTAGAGAAGCTACAAAACCGGAAAACCCAGTAATAATGGGGGATTTCATCTATCCCCGTCCTGACTGGGAACATGTCAATCAGCTGAACCCTGAGCATGTGGGCAAGACTCACCCGCCAGACATCCAGGAAAGAATTCTCCATAGTAATTTAGATCCCATCCCCTCCAGCTGATCTGGGGTCAGGAAGGAATTTTCCTCCAGGGCAGACTGGCAGAGGCGCTGGAGGTTTTTCACCTTCCTCTGCAGCAGGGGGCATGGGTCACTTGATGGAGAATTCTTTATATCTTGAAGTCCTTAAACCAAGACTTGAGGACTTCAGTATCTCAGATATAAGTGAGAGGTATATTGCAGGAATGGGTGGGTAAAATTCTGTGGCCTGCGTTGTGCAGGAGGTCAGACTAGATGATCATAATGGTCCCTTCTGACCTTAGAATCTATGAGTCTATGAGTCTATGTCACCACAGGACGGGGCGTAGAGGTAAATTTCTACAGAACATTAAGGACCGCTTCTTGGAGCAGCCCATCCCAGAACCCACAAGGGGAGAGTCTTGATTTAGTCTTAAGCAGTGCATAAGATTGTGACCATAATATCATTACATTTAAACACCCTTGTAATGGGGAAAGTACCAAGGAAACCCATCCCAGGAGCCTTTAACTTCGAAAACGGAACAGGTACAAAAATGAAGAAGGAAGTTCGACGGATATTAAAAGGAATAGTCGCAAGAGTGAAATGCCTGCAAGCTGCATGGAAACTAATTAAAAACGCCATAAAAGGGACGCAAACAAAACGTACACCCCAAATAAAAAAAATAACGAGAGGACCAAAAAATGGGACCATGGCCGAACAATAGAGTAAAAGAAGCGGTTAGAGCAGAGGTAGGCAACCTAAGGCACGCGTGCCGAAGGCGGCACGCGAGCTGATTTTCAGCGGCACTCACACTGCCCAGGGTCCTGGCCACCGATCTGAAGGGCTTTGTATTTTAATTTAATTTTAATTTTAATTTAATTTTAAATGAAGCTTCTTAAACATTTTATTTACCTTTCATAAAGCAATAGTTTAGTTATATATTATAGACTTATAGAAAGAGACCTTTTAAAAATGTTAAAAGGTATTACTGGCACGCAAAACTTTAAATTAGAGTGAATAAATGAAGACTCGGCATACCTCTTTTGAAAGTTTGCCAAGCCCTGGGTTAGAGGCAAAAAGGCGTCCTTTAAAAATTGGAAGCGCAAGCTGACTGTGGAGAATAGAAAAGAGCGTAAACTCTGGCAAGTCAAGTGTAAAAGTAAAGTATAATTAGGCAGACCAAAAAAAAAAAAAAAGTAAAGGTCAATTAGCAAAAGACTCAAAAATTAACAGCAAAAATGTTTTTCAGTACATGCAAAGCAGAAAGCTTCCAAACAGCCAGTGGGGCTCCTGGATGATCGAGATGCTAAAGGAGCGCTCAAGGAAGACAAAGCCAGTGTGGAGGAGCTAAAGGAATTCTTTGCATCAATCGTCACTGCAGAGGAAGAAGGAGATTCACACGCCTGAGCCAGTAGAGGAGGTTTTGGAACAAATTGATAAATTAAACGGCTCCAGAGGCAATCCCGGCAATTCCAGGCTGGTAGGCCTGACTTCAGTACCAGGTAAACTGAGGTACAGAACTATCAGACCCACAGATGAACACGATAGGTTGGGGAAGAGTCAGTGTGGCTTTTGTAAAGGGAAATCATACCTCACTAATCTATTAGAATCCTCTGAGGGGGTCAACAAGCATGTGGACAAGGGGGATCCAGTGGATATAGTGGACTTGGACTTTCAGAAAGCCTTTGACAAGGTCCCTCACCAAAGGCTCTTACGCAAACTAAGCAGACCTGGGATAAGAGGGAAGGTCCGCTTGTGGCTCAGTGGCAGGTTAAAATCTCGGCTACCAAGAGTAGGAATACATGGTCAGTTTTCCCAGTGGAGAGAGGTAACTAGCGGTGATCTGAGCTCAGACCGGTGCTGTTCAACACAGTCATAAATGATCCATGAAAAGGGGTGAACGATCAGGTGGCAAAGGTGACAGATGATACGAAACGACTCGAGATAGTTCAGTCCAGAGCAGATTGTGAAGAGCTACAAAAGGGTCTCACAAAATTGGGTGCCTGGGCAACAAAATGGCAGCTGAAAATCTATCCTGATCAATGCCCAGTAATGCCCATTGGAAAACATGAGCCCAGGCTAAGTTCCCCGCAAGCCCCACCGGAGCTGCAGTGGCCGGGAAGAGGCGCAACTCACCCAGCTCCAGGCTTGGGGGGTGGGGAGTCCTCTCTCCCCACTCCAGCCCTGGGACAGCCTGCATCTCAAACCCCTCATCCCCGGCCCCAGCCCAGAACATCCCCGCACCCCAACCCTCTGCCCCAGCCCTGAGCCCCCTCCCACACCCCAAACCCTTCTGCCCCAGCCCCACCCCAGCACACCCCACACCTCAACTCTCTGCCCCAGCCCCGAGCCCCGTCCCACACTCCGAACCCCTTGGCCCCACCCCCACCACACTTCACCCCCATAAAAATTCGAGGCAACACTGATCCCAAATAAATATACCAAAAGATGGAGACTACATTAGCTGTTGCCAGTCAAGAAGGAAATCTTGGCGTTATTGTGGTGGAGGCGGATTAAGGCCTCCTGGGGCCCCGGGGCCAGAGCAAGGTGGGGCTGGTGCCAGAACAATCACCCCGCCCCATCCCTGCCCCTGTTCTTCCCTCTAGGGCCCACTGGATAATCCACCACCGCATCACGGATAGTTCTACTCAATGTACAGCAGCAGTTAAAAAAGCGAACCCAATGCTGGGAACCATTAGGAAAGGGATAGATAATAAGGCAGAAAAAAGTCATAGAATCCTAGAATATCGGGGTTGGAAGGGACCTCAGGAGATATCTAGTCCAACGCCCTGCTCAAAGCAGGACCAATCCCCAACTAAATCATCCAGCAGAGTTTTGCCCCATATCCCTAAATGGCCCCCCTCAAGGATGGAACCCACAACACTAGGTTTAGCAGGCCAATGCTCAAACCACTGACAACGCTATATAAATCCATGGTCCAGCCATATGGTGAAATCTGCGTGCAATTCTGGTCACCCCATTTCAAAATACATATATTAGAATTGGGAAAAGTACAGAGAAAGGCCACATAAAAGATTAGGGGTCTGGAACAATTTCCATATGAGGCAAGATTAAAAAGCCTGTTCATCTTAGAAAAGAGATGAGGAAGAAGGGATAGGATAGAGGACTATAAACCCCGAATAGTGTGGAGAAAATGAAAAAGGATGTGTTATTTACTGCTTCTCATAACACATGAATCACAGGTTCCCCCAACAAAATTAATAGCCAGAAGGTTTTAAATAAACAGAAGAAAGCACTTCAACAGCACCCAGTCGACCTGTGGAACTCCTTGCTAGGGGATGTTGTGAAGGCCAAAAGTATAACTGGGTTTAAGAAAGAGCTAGATAAGTTCATGGAGGACAGGTCTGTCAATGACTATTAGCCAAGATGGTCAGAGATTGTGAACCCAGGCGCTGGGTGTCCCTAAGCCTCTGACTGTCAGAAGCTGGGACTAGATGACAGGGGATTGATCACTTAATAATTGCCCTAGTCTGTCCTTCCCTCTGACACAGGTGGCCTGTGCCACTGTCAGAAGATAGGATACTGAGCTAGCTGGATCATTGGTCTGACCTGGCATGCCATTCTTATGTTCCATTTTGCAGATAGGGAAACCGAGGCACAGCATGGTTAGAGGCCTTATTTGCAGTCGCCCAGCGAATCAGCGGCCGAGCCGAGGCAGAGCTCAGGAGCCCTGACTCACAGTCCTGTGCTTTAATCTCAAGACCATTCCGCATCTCCTTTGTATCAGCTGATCATCCCTGTGGATAGGTGGGTAGCTCCATGGGCTGGCAAAGCATTTTCAGCCCACGTCGTTTTCCTGGGAGAGGCCGCTTTATAGTCGTCACTATCCTGTCACATGCTATCCAGTCGGACCTCCCGCAGGGGCCAATCTCAGATGCCCAGGGCTGGATTAACCCTCCCGTGGGCCCGGGGCTATTAGATTTTGGGGGGGATCCCTGTATACAAGTCTTTTTCCTAATTTAAAACAAAACGATCGCAAGTATGGCACCAAGCCATGCCCTGGCGTGCACTGAGCCGCGGACGGTGTTTGAGCGAGGTGCCCAGATGTGGGGGATCTGGGGGGTGTAGATCGGGGTGAAGTTCGAGGGGAAGGAGGCAGCTTGCAGGAAAAGGCGCGTGTTTCTGTGTGTGCGAGAGAGAGACAGAGACATAGCCGTGTCTGAACACAGCTGCGGCCGAAGGGGGTTACACACGGTGCAGAGTAAATAGGATCTGGATGGGGGAGGGTCCCGGGAGGAGGAGTTAGACAATGAGAGCAGTGTTGGGGCTATCACCCTATAGACCCCGGAACCTCCTAAGGCCCCTGCGAGGAACCGACAGACCGGGTTCTTTTCTTTTGCACCTCCTGGGTAGGGCTTCCTGTGACCTTGGGTTAGTGCAGAAAAGTCTTCTCTGCCTAGGGAGATCGGCCCCAGGTCCCAAACGGGTTGGAGGGGTCCGGAGGTCAGAGCAGCAGCAAGAACCCGCAGCCCTACCAAGCTGGCAGCGTTCCTTAAAAACCGAACGAGCCTCCCGCTGCGCTGGGAATGGTGAAATCCGCCTCTCAGTGCCTCTGGAATCGGGTCACGCCGCTCGGCTAGTCTCTGGCTAATTAAGGCGCAAACCTTCCCTGGCACATGCAGGTTCCTGGCTGCTGCAGAAATGTTAACAAGGGCAACCTGCATTTGCACACCTGGGTGCCGCAAAGGCCGCCAAATCACTTTTGACGCCGGTGCATCTACTCGAGGGGTGTGCACTGGTGCAAAATACCCAGTACAGAGAAGCCACTGGACGCCTAACAATGGATTTAAGTGCCTGATTTTAATAATACAAATCATACCTTGCTCTTATGTGGCCCTTTCCATCCACAGGCACCAGGGCTGAAAACTGTCCCTAACATTTTCTAAATGAAATTAAATCTTAGGATGTATTTATTTAGGGCCTGATCCTGCCAACACCAGCTCACTCCCATCAGCTGGCTCATGGAAGGCAGTACAGTTACTCACTGGGGTAAACATGGCCCAGGCCCTCCGCAGTAGTTTGGTGCATAGGGGAATTAGGAGGCTAAATACCTTGGAGGATCTAGGCCCTGGTGCCTGGTTGTGATTACAGGATCGGGCCCTTAAATTGTAACTCTTGAAAAAGAGACATCTGGCTTGATTCTTGCCTGCCTGGCACTTTGTGTCATTTACACCAGAGTCAGCGGGTGTCGAGCGCCGGTGAGAACAGGGAATCCTCCTTCTGTGCTTAGCACTCGCTTTGCACGGACGTGCGAGAATTAGTGAAGAACCAGACCCCTCGTCTCTTTGCTTGTGCTTTTTTTTCTCTCTGTTGTCTGCACATCTCTGGCCCTGGATGAATAACACGTGAGTCATAGTGCAAAACAATTACTCATTGAATTGGCACCGTTGGGCCATATATTTTTTCATTGCACAAACACGCTCCCATCGAGAGCCCCCGCTCACATGTGGTATCGCGGCAGGATCCATGTGTTTGCAGGATCAAACATTAGTCACATGAGCAACTTGACTCACGGACTAGTCCCAGTGATTTCAACAAGGTTAACGGCTCCTGTCAGCGCTTGAGAGACAGGAGCAGTTAGAGTTTGATGTTTAGAGCCCGGCTTGCAAAGCATTGTTGTGGGTGGCGTGTAACCACCACCTTTCACTCAGGAGCAACACACAGGGGATGTAAGAGCATCAGGAGCAACTAAACTCTAGGGCCCCCAGAAATAGTAGCAGCTCAACAGAGGAGGTCAAATTAGAGGATCACTGGGGGCTCTTCTGGCCTCCGAATCTGGGCATCTAAGATGAAGACGTGGGCCGAGGGGTTTCCAGGGCTGCGGCTCTGAGTGGTGGGACTGGTTTGGTCTGGATGGGAAAGGAGGGGGACAGACAGACCTTAACAGAAGTGCTGGGAACATGATCCCGAGAGGAAGCTTTCGGGCAGGGCCGGCTCCGGGCACCAACCGATGAAGCACGTGCTTGGGGTGGCACATTTTAAGGGGCGGCATTTCGGCCACTCTTTGGGTGGCACAATCCGGCTCCCTCCCTCCCACACTTTTTTTTTTGCTTGGGGTCTCAAAAAAGCTAGAGCCGGCCCTGCTTTTGGGGCACGGTGCTGGCTGGAAACACGGGCTTGGGACAACGAGCAAAGGAGCTGTCGGTCGTCTGCTGCTGGGGGAGGCCTGTGTTCAGGGAAACGGGACTTCGGGTATAATCTGTGTAAGGCAATGAGATTGCATCAAAGAACACACCTGGCTCTGTCCTCAATTTCTCCTCCAGGGCCCTGTTTGGGTCCCGAGGGTAAGAGCAGTGAGTAGCCCCAATGCCCATTGAGTTCCCGGAGAATTCGGGTGACCAGACGGCAAGTGTGAAAAATCAGGACAGGGTGGGGGTAATAGGAGCCTATATAAGAAAAAGACCCCAAAATCAGGACTGTCCCTATCAAATCGGGACATCTGGTCACGCTACTGAGAACTAGGACCACTTGCTTTCAAAGCCAGGTTACTTCTACTCCTTCACCTCTCGCCCCGGCTCTGTGGAGTCTTTGGGCAGAGACTCCTTGGATGGATTCATTGCAAGGCAGCTGCTTATCTTTCTGGCTGGCCTTGGGCACTTCCTCCTCACAAGCTGGTTTCCGCCTTTGTACAATCAGTTGTTCTCTAGCCAAACCTTTCCGGAGTCAGCCCATTTTTGGCCCCCACCCCACAAACTCCAGGATCTCAATAGCGCCTCCTGCGTCCTACACCACAATGTAGCAGAGATTCCCCTGGCTAAATAGGGAGCCAGCACAGCTGCTCCCATAACAGATACATCTGGGCCCCACTACTCCAGGGCGACAGCCCCACAGCGACTTGCTCTGTTTACTCCGGGACCTGTCAGGTGCCGGCGCAGTGACCCCAGGATCTGTCGGGGCGCTCAAGGCGCAGTTGGAACAGTTCGGGGTGCCGCAGGCTTGGGAAGGGGGATGCCGGGGCACCCGGCTCTTTCCGGCCCCAAGCGCTTTCTCCAGCGTGTCACCAACGGGGGGGAAACTGAGGCACGGAGCCGGCCAGTGCCCGGGAGACCCGAGGCAGCGCTCGCTCCGCTACCAATCACAGCCCCCGCCTCGCTGGTCTCCGGCCAGCGTCACTCCCGGCTCGGCCCCGGGGCGGGGCGAGCCGGGCCGGGTCCCGCCCCGCCGCCCTCCCGATTGGCCCCGGCCGCCGGCAAAGCCCGGCCCCGGGCGCTCGGCCCCGGACCCTCCACGACTGCGGCGGGGCGGGGGGCTCGGCCGAGCGGGGCGGGCGCCGGGCTGTAAAACCCCCGCGCCGGGTGCTCCCCGGGGCCCGGCCGCGCCTCTGGATGCTGCTGCGGGGCCATGGCGGAGCCCCCCGCGGCGCCGCCGCTCTCCGGCCCGGCCCGGCTCAGCTACGCCCTGGGGCACTTCCTGAACGACCTGTGCGCCTCCATGTGGTTCACCTACCTGCTGCTCTACCTGCACGCCGTGCTGGGCTACGGCACGGCCCACGCGGGGGCCCTGCTGCTCGTGGGCCAGGTGGCCGACGGGCTCTGCACGCCGCTGGTGGGCTACGAGTCCGACCGCTCGGCCGGCTGCGGCCGCTACGGCCGGCGCAAGTCCTGGCACCTCGTGGGTAAGGCCGGGCCCGGGGGGGGATCCCCGGGGGGGCGGGGTGTCCCCGGGGAGGGCTGGGGTAAGCGGGCTCGGGACTGGGAGCCCCCTGGCGGCCGGGGCGGGAGAAGAGCTGTGCGCCCCCTCATTGCTAAGCCCTTTGGGGAGCCCCCCCTTTGCAAGGGGGGCCCTAGGCGAGCCTCAAGCGGCCAGAAGGAGGGAGAAGCCGGCGAGGTCTTGGGACGCCGCTGTACCTGCCCGGCTCCCCCCGGTCCCCGGGACAGGAGAGCTCCCCGGGCCCCCTCCGTGCTGTGCTGGGGAGGCTGAGGACCGGGACTCCAGGGGCGAAGTGACCCTCAAGCCGCCTGGGCTGGGGGTAGCAGGGTGCCTCTCAGCCCCGCAGATGCCGAAGCCACAAGGGACTCCGGGGATCATCTGCTCTGGCCTCCTGTGTAGCCCAGGCCAGGGGGCTGCCCCCCCAAATCATTGCACTGGAAACTGACAGGTACAACCTGCCGACAGGGATCGCTCTCCCCCGGGGAAATGCAGCTACTTCTGGGGTGGAAAGTGGCAGCTGTTAAACAGAACACAGCAAAGCTACCTGTCCGCTTGGGACAGGGCATGGCTAGCCCTCAAAGTGGCCTGGGGCAATGTCGGGCCTGATCCTGTGGGACTTTGCTCCTGGGCATAGGGCCTTGCTGAGTGAGGGGAGGGGGGATAATAACCCATTTGGATGTCTGGGTTAATGATGTCTGGGCTAATCAAAGCTGTGGGCGTTTGTGTATGAATCAGTAACGGCAGGCGCTTGGTTTGAATTGTAACGGACTCTATCCTGGGGCTGGCGCGGTCACTAGCCGTGCCAGTGATCGGGCACCATCTAACGTTGGTGAGCCGACCTGGGAAATACCATGTAACTGGCATCAGGCAAGCTCAGGGCTTTCCTGGGGCCGCTGCCCTGGTTCGAATGGCTCTATGCAGACGGGCTGAACCTTCTGCTGTATGGGGCTCAGGTGTCTTTCCCTTGGGGTGTGTCCACACGTAAAACACCGCAGCTGCAGCTCTTCAGGACAGACACCACCTAAGCCGAGGGGAAGGTTTCTCTCGTTGGCAAGCCACCTCCCCTGGGGGCGGCACTACCTATACCAGCTTCGCGGGGAATTTTCCACACCCGAGAGCCCTGGCCATACTGATGCAAGTTCCTAGTGTAGAGCAGGCCTTGGAGGGGATTGGGATTAAATGCATAATCTACCAGCCCCCCGGCTGTTGCTACTCCTGGAGTTGCTGCCCTGGAGACTTCTGAAATGGGCATAGGCTGGACGCAGCGATTCCGGCTCCTGGGGAGGTTCAGTTAACGTGAGGAAATGAACACCTAGTGCTTCTGAGAGAAAACCAGGCCCTTCCCTCTGATAACACTGTAGTGATGGTTATAAACCAGCCCCTCTCCTGCTGTTCAGGCAGAATGCAGAACCCCAGAGCTGCTGGGGAACTTGCCGAATTAACCTTGGGACCCCTCTTCCTTCTCGATTCCTAGCTTCAGCTCTGCAGGGAGGCCCGGTACAGACAGGTAGATGCTTATGAACAGAAAGGTAGTCGGGCCGGAGACTTGGCTCGGAAGGGAACATCCCCCGACGTTCCTCTTGGGATGCCCGTCAGACTCCAATCTGAGCATCCTACCTTTGCAGCCGGCCAGTGAAGCGAAGGCCTCTCGCTGTCTGACGGGTGGGGAAACTTTTGAGACGCATGTGGGGGGGGCAGAGATTCACTCGTGGGCTCGAGAGTCCATGGCAAAGCCAGAAATAGATTCCAGGAGCCAGGCTCTTCTTTGTAACCTTCTTCGAAGTGCACACGAGAACCGTGAATTAAGACACTGTGGTTGCACCTTCGGGTTCATAAGTTGCCTGCTCTGTTCTGTGCACCCAGCTGACCCACATTGGCGCCCGGCTGGCCACGATCCCGTGAGGGCTGGGGGTGTGATCTGGGTCCCCTGCTCAGTGGGTGTAGAGGACACGTGGCCCTTTGCCAGGGCGGGCTGCCAGGTGGCATCTTTCTCCTTGTCTCATCTCTTGTACTTTCACGGTCGTCCTATCTGAGCCCTTCACACCCACAGCCCCACTGTGAAACCAGGCGCTGCTATTTCCTCCCAGCCTCCCCTGGTACAGAGGGGACACGGAGAGTCTGTCTACACGCTGTGCTAAGGCTGGGCTCTCGCTCCGCTTTGAGCCCAAGCCCCTGCTTCCAGGCGTGCAAATCATTCTGACTCGGGTCAGCAAATACACAGGATCTGGGTCCTAGGACCCTGCTGTGGGGGAGCGGGATCAGGGTCCGAGTCCTGCACAGAATCCGGTCCAAGCCCTGTCACTTTGCAGTGTGGACACAGCTCAAGCCGCAGGTCTGTGCAGTGTGCGTGTGTTAGCCCGGCTGTGGGACCCGGGTCCTGCCATGGTAAACCCAGGTTTACAATGCAGTGTGGACACGCGGGCTTGGAAACAGCGTGTCTGCAAGCCTGGGTCCCATGTGCCCCGGTTTTCAGTGCAGCGTAAACACACCGCTAGTGACTTGCCCATGGTTACCCAGCGAGCCTGTGGCAGAGAGAAGAATCAAACCCAAATTACTGGAGTTCAGGGCTGGTGCGCTCCCTGCTCACACCACAGCCACCGGCTAGCAGGAGAGGCTGGGGAACAGGGCAGCAGATAGACTGAGCCCACGAGTCCCACAGTGGCCACTGTCTGCTTTTGGCCCTGGAGCCTTGAATGGGGACCAGCCTTTGCAGCCCAGCTCCTTGGCTGCTGCCTAGGGCACATTCTGCCCTGCATTCATGCACAGGTCTCTGGCTGCTCTGTGCCCCGAGGGCAGGGCCTAGCCCGGGGCTGGTTCCTTTGAGCAGGCGTCTTTGTTTCCTAAGCTGCTGGAGGGGGGATCCCCATCCCGCCACCCCTCCACGGAGCGTTTGCAGCTCTTCTGAGATGTTGTCAGGGCACCAGGTCCCAGAATTGAGCTGCGTCCCTCAAGGAGCGTCTGGGACTGGGGGGTGGTAACGCTCCCTGCCTGAGGTTCCTTTGTTCTGCAAGACCCGAGCGATGCCCGTGCCAGGGGGGGCCTGTACCTGCTCTGGACTGGGCACACTGTTGCCTTTACCCGCAGCTCTCGGGGGAGCTGGGTCCGGCTCGCCTCCCCAGACTCAGATGTGGTTGGAAGGAGCGAATGTCCTAACCCTGAGCCACGGGCTTCCTCCCTGCGGTTGGGATTCATGATGGACCGTGTGGGCTGGGGTAGTGCCCCAGACTCAGACTTGGGAGAGCAGGTTTGGCCCCTGGCTCTGCCACTGACCTGCTGGGTGACCTTGGGCATGTCCTTTGCCTTCTAGTTGCCTCAGTTTCCCCTCCCACCCATTGTCAGTCTGGTCTGTTTAGAGTGTGAGCTCTTTGGGGCAGGGACTGTCTTCCTCTGGGCTTGTGCAGCGCCCCACCCAAGGGGGCTGTGAGCCGTGCCGGTGTGGCTGTCACCCTCACAACAACCCATCCGACTCGGTGGGTTTTGGATCAGCCCCGGGAAGAGGTGGCGGGAGGTAACCGTGCAACCAAACCTCCCTGGTGGTTGTTAATGGCGAATTTGACCACTGCTAAGTGCTTGTTGCCAGTCCCTGGGCCCCTCCCCATGTAGCATCTGGCTACTAATGTGCAGGGAACGGGGGCAGAACTCAATGGCTCTCAAACATGGTTTAGGTTGGGGCCCATCTCTGCAATTCACAAGGGTTTCATTTAAACAACCCTCAGCCCCGGTCGGTCTGATGAAACCTTCCGAGAGCCCTTTTATCTCCAGCTGGCAGGAACCTCTTTCATCTTGTCTTGGGCAAAGCCGTTATTCACGTGAGCCTGTGATGAGGACACGCTGGGGAACGGACCTTCCTGGGGGCTGCTGGCTCGAGCCGCAGATGCCTCAGATGAAAAGCACACGGGTCCGAATCCTTTTGTGCCGCTATCTCCCAGCTCTGGGGGCCTGTCCTGACCTGCATCCAGACACAGCCCCCATTGATGGCCCCACTCGAGGGCAGAGTACAGCCCCAATCTTGGTCTTTGAGTTCAGGCTTTTGATCCCCGGGCCGGAATAAGGGGACGTTTTCAAGCTGGGGCAGAACGGATCGTATCCCCTGATTAGTGCATTTCATTCGGGCTGTCGTGAAAGGCACGTCAAAGTCCGCTCACCGCTCGTGGGTCCTGTCACGAGGCCAACTTCCTACCGACTCCACAAAGACGGGTCTCTGTGCTCCAGGATGGGCAACCGAGGCACATAGCGTGGAGCGGATCACAGACGGGTGAATGTGTTGGGGACAGAGGTCTGGCTTCGGCTAGGAAATCTGCCCATTGCCAATGACGGTGGCAGGTAAAAATGTGTCCAGCCCATGTTAGGAGGCCAAAGCCTGGCGCCAGCTCGCGTTTGCTGAAGCTACTGCCAGACCTGTTGTCAAGAGGTGAATTGTCTAAGTGGAGCAGGCCTGCGAGGGGCGGTGGAAGAACAGCTCCAATACGGCACTAAATCGGGGGCCATCGTTTTGGTTGCAAACTCTGAGTGATTTTTTTTTTCCCCACTTGCAAGTGGGTTCCTCTTCCAGTTAATGAGCCGGTTCTGGGGGGAAGCTGTGCCACGCGGGGCGATGGGGGGACAGGTGATGCCAGGACGGGAGAGGATCTCGTTAAAGAGTTGAACTGGGACTGGTGAGATTTGGGTGGATTCTCCAGGCTCTGCCCACCCCCCACTTCCTGAGGCATTTTGCCCTTGCTGAGTCTCGGTTCCCCATTTTACAGATTACAGAGGGGGGAGGGATGGGGGGGGTTCCCTTTGTCTTGGGCTTGTGTATGTGAGAGTCAAGCTGGTTTAATTTAAGGGGAAATTAACCCCCCAGCCCCAGTGTGGATGCCCTAGTTCCGGTGTCAGAGGCTAAAGGGAAAAATATCCCGGAGTTGACGTAAGTGAAACAAGACCCCGTTGAACTCAAGAGCATCCCACGGGGGTGGGCAAGCGCTGGGCTGATCTGGCATGTGCCAGCCACCTGGGCGTGGCAGTGCATCACTGCTGGAATCGATCTGCCCCCTCGCAGTGGCAGCTAGGCCGACGCCAGGTCTTCGCGCGGTCGAACTACGTCTCGGGTGGGATATTCACCCCCCCGCGCGCTGTAGTTGGGTCGCTCCACGTTTCAGGGTATAGCCCACGCTCTAGGGTTTGTCTACACGTGGTACTCGTCGGGAATGGCTAATCTGCTTTCCATGCCTATCCCGCCTTGATCTGGATTAGCTTTCATGGGGCCAAGCCCTGAATGGGTTCAGATTCACACTGGTAGCCAGAACTGGAGTCATTTTCCTGTTTAGACAAGACCTGAGATTGTTGGGTCTGCAGGGCCTGACGCGACAGGGCCCTTATGGGGGGATGTGGGGGGCTCTAGGCAGTATAATAATCCCCTGCACGGAGAAATCCAGCTGCGGAGGGGAGGTGGATGGACCGAGGGCCGGTCTGCACGGCGAGGGTGGATCGGCGTAACCACACCGCTCCGGCCACGCGTGAAGGGCCGCGGCCCAGCAGACGCGACGCTAGTGACTGGAAGCCGGGGGCGGGGGCGCGTTTGGCTTGGATGCGAATGCCGGCGGCGCGGTGGGACGGGAGCTGCGGAGAGCAGCTCTGGTTTCGCTTGGACTCCGCCTGGAGTTGGTTTCTGGCCCCGCTGAGCTTGACCGGTGTGGAGAGAGCAGCTGGGCAGAACGGTGACTCTGGTGCCCGGTGCCGGGCTGGGACACGGTGAGGAGGCCGGCGTGCAGACTTGCTACGCGGTGCTTAGGCCCGCTGAGCTGTTGGTGAATGCGCGAGGGCTTCCCTGTGCCCAGAATGGGCTCTCGGCCTGCTCCGGCAGCTGAAGGAAATGGCCGGTTAGCCACGCTGGGCTCTCTCCTGGCCAGCCCTTGCCCTCTCCTGGCGATGGTGTGGGTGCCCTTGCCCCTCCCAGCGCCGGCTTCTTGGCAGTAGCAAAGTCTGGGCTGGGGAATGTGGGGGGGCCACAGGGGGTCTGCGGGAAGGAGACCAGCCCTCAACTACCACCAGATGCTGAAGGGTCAGGCCCCGAACCTTGTGGGCTTCTCTGGCCAGTGGAGCCTGCAGGCCGCCCTGTGGTGGTGGTTGTGGGAGGGGAGGCATTCTCCAACTCCCCTCTAGGGCAGTGCCTGTGAAAAGGGGTCGTGGAGGGCGGGCTGGAGCCAGCGCCCTGCCCGGGGGTCTGTCCAGCGGAGAACATCCCGCCGTCCCGCTGTGCTAGGAGCGGCGAAGCCCCGAGAAATCTGGGGTGGGGGGGGGGGGCTCGGTTTGCCCAGCCGGGCCCAGCGCTGACTCCTGCCTCTTGCCTCCCCAGGGACCGTCTGCGTCCTGCTCTCCTTCCCCTTCATCTTCAACCCCTGCCTGGGCTGCACCGAGGCCACGCCCGCGTGGGCCGCGCTCATCTACTTCATCCCCTTCGTCGTCATCTTCCAGTTCGGCTGGGCGGCCACCCAGATCTCCCACCTGTCGCTCATCCCCGAGCTGGTGACCACCGACCATGAGAAGGTGGAGCTAACCGCACTCAGGTGAGCCGCAGATCGGTGCCCTCTTCCCCTCTCCCGGCTCCGTCCCCGCTGCCCTTCCCCGTCTGGCTCAGGAACACGAGGGACCAGCTGGTACCCGGCATGGCCCTCAAGGTGCCAGCCTGTGCTCCCGGGAGAGCTGGACCGGCCTTGTCCTGCGCTGCAGCCCCTCACGGTGCCAGGCGAGGGGCAGGCTGCCCGGCCTGGGGAGCCTACGTGCCGCTCGCAGCTGTCTCCATGGCCTCCGCTCCTGGCATAGCCCCCGAGCACCTGCCCAAGCCCATAGCCAGAGGGCACCTGCAGGGATGGGTACATTGTAAACCACAAACCCACCCGCCCCCGGCTGGCAGCTGCAGGAGGGGACGGGGGACGGATAGCTCCGTTTCAAACACCAAAGCACCTGTCAACTCCCCCGCCCCGCCCTGGCCTGGCTAGAGGGGTCGGGGGAGGATCGGAGCCGGCCCAGGAGCGTGGGGGTGGCTGGTTCTGGGCTCCTGGTTGTGATTCTAGCTGGGGGGCAGGGGGCTGTCCCGGGCTGTCCTCGGCGAGAAGAGTCGGTCGCTCCCATCACGCGCCGGCTCTGCGGGTGAACGGGGCCCGGGGCTGCCCCCCAGCAAACCCCGGAGCCGGGGACCCGGCCCCGCGGCTTGGCAGGTGGAGCGTTATGGGCCCCCTCCAGCCGGCGCAGTGCTGAGTCAGCCGCTGGGGAAGCATCTCTTATCAGCCGGCGCGCAGCAAACGGCCCGGTTATCTGCTGCCGGCGGGCGGAAGCCCCCTCCGCACTGGGTCTGCACCCGGCAGATAACTCTCCGCAGGAAGGATGTGGCCCATATGCTGGGGCTGCGGGCAGCCTCGCTGCCTCTGTCAAACCCTCTGTCAAACCGTCTGCCCCATGCAGCCAGGCAACCACCTGCTGCAGGACGGCCCCGAGATCGCTTGTTAAACCACCGGGGCAGGGCTGGGCGGCGCCGTGGGGCGGAGGAGAGTCTGGGCTCGGCTGTCGTGGGGCTAAGAGGGAGTGGGACCCCGGAGGGTGGGGGGTGTCTAGCTCCCGGCACGCACTGCCCCGTGTCACCGCGGGGTCTACATCCCAGCAGAGCCTCCGGCTGTCTGGGGAGTCTGGTCTCCCTGCAGCGTAATCCGACTGCACCGGCCAGTCTGGCTCCAGCCAGCAGGGGGCGGCATTGCTCATCCGTGCAAATTCACACATACCCCCCACCCCCGTGCGAGCGTTCACACTCGCCAGGCGGGTTTGCGCGGCAGCCGGCTGTGGAATTGGGGTGGGGGTGGGGGACGTGGCCGGCTTAGGCGCCGGATCTTGCTCTGCCCCAGCGGGCAGCGTTTTCCCCTCACTCGCGCCCAAGGGCACCGGGGCCGGGAGCTCCCTGTGACTCGCTGCCCCCCCCCCCCCAGGTATGCCTTCACCGTCGCAGCCAACATCACCGTGTACGGCGTGGCCTGGCTGCTCCTGCACTTCCAGCTCGGCCACGCGGGGCCCACGGAGCAGCTGGGCAAACACGACGTCCATGTCTTCCGGGTGAGTGGGGCGGGGGTGGGCAGCACAGCTGTGATTGGGGGGGTCTGGACTCCTCAAGGGGTTGGCTGGAGAGCGAAGTTTCCTGCTTCTCCGCTGCATGGACGGGGAGAGGTGGGGGAGCCCTGTGAATTGCACATACCTCTCCCGTGGGGCTGGCCCGTGGGGGTTCTGGGCAGGTGGGGGTTAAATGTGGGGGGGTGAAGGCTGCAGCGGTGGAGCTGGGAGGCAGCGCCGGGCATATGGGGCAGCTGTGGGTCTCGCGGCAGAGCCTGGGATCAAACCGGCCTTCCCCTCTCCAAGTGCCCCCGAGCCCCTCGGAAAGGGGCAGGGAGGATTAACCCCTTCACGGCCGGCTGGCGTCCCTGAGGAGTTGCCGAGCCTCCTTCCTGTCCCCTCAGAACCTGGCCCTCATCGTGGTGGCGGTGGGTGCCGTCTTCTCGCTCCTCTTCCACCTGGGCACCAAGGAGCGACGGTGCCCCCAGGCCAGGCTGCCGGAGCCCGAGGAGCACACGCCGCTGCTGCGGAAGGGGCACAAAAGCCCCCCGCGCCCACTGCTGCTGTGGAAGCACTGGCTGCAGGAGCCTGCTTTCTACCAGGTATGGGGTGTGCCCGGCGAGGGGGGGACAGGGGTCGGGGGCACCAGGGGGTTTGCAATAGATGGGCATTGCCGGGTGGCAGGCCTGGCAACTGGATCTCTGTAGCCCCTGCCGTGCCCCCGCTGTGCCCCCTCTCTGACCCAGTCTCCAGGCGTGGCCTCCCCAGTCGTGCCAGGCGGGGCTGGTGGCTTTCGCCGTGGCCACGCGCCCCAGGACACAGGAGCCCCCAGATGGCTACTGAGCCCCGACCCTGCGTTGTCCCCTTGGTGCATCCCGTCCTGGGGGGTGATGGGCGGCCCGCCCCTCCGGGCCCTGCCAGGGAGGGCGTGGGAGGGTGGCCAGTCGCTGCCGCGCTCTGGGGCTCTGCACAGCCGCGCGGCACCCAGGGCCTGGAGAGTGGCAGAGCTTCGAGTGGCTCAACAGCGCCCCCCTCAGGCCAGGGAAGGAGTTGCACTGCTTAGTGGGTGCCAAGGGGGAGGGGTGCTGGGGGGTTCCAGCAGCAGCACTGGCGACCGGAGGGCAGAGAGACGCCCCCCCTCAGGATACTCACACCTGGGCCCATGTCACTGCGCCCAGCCGGCCCCGTGCCCAGCCGGCCCCAGACCCAGCCGGCCAGGCCTCTGGGCCCCCCAGCGAGGCAAGTCCTGACTCTGGATTCAAAGGGGCTGATTCTTGTGGGAGGGACGGTTGTGGGGGTAGGAGAGGAACCTCTGTCTTCTGCCCCACAGCTTTCTACAGGGGCCTGCGGGACTGGCCTGTGCTAGCCCCCCCCCCGGGTTCCTTGGCTCTGTGGCTGTCCTGTCCCAGATCTCCCCCAGGCGGGCGGAGGACCAGGGCCATACCCCGAGGGTTGTGGGGGAGGGGGGGATGTCGCCGTTCCCTCCAGCCCACACCCCTCTGAGCTGGGCAGGAGGGCATGGGCGGGGCTGACGTGACCGGCGGGCGCGTCTCCCGCCAGGTGGCGATGCTGTATATGGCCACGCGGCTGATCGTCAACCTGTCCCAGACCTACATCGCCATGTACCTGACCAACTCGCTGATGCTGCCCAAGGTGAGTGAGCAGCAGGGGGCGCCGGTGGGCAGAGCCACGGCGGGCGGGAGGGGGCACCGACTCGACCAGACCAGTCTTGCGATGATGGGGGAGGGGTCCCTGTGTCACTGGAAGGGGGTGGGGTGGGACTGGGGAGCCCCTTGTGTGGCTGGGGGAAGGCAGGCTAGGGCAGGGGGTCCCAGTAGGGAGGGGCACAGACCCTTGGGACGTCTGTGAGCCGAGCCCTCTGCCCTCTCTCCCCTCCCCAGAAATTCATCGCCACCATCCCCCTGGTGATGTACATCAGCGGCTTCCTCTCCTCCTTCCTCATGAAGCCCGTCAACCGGTGGATTGGCCGAAATGTGAGTGGCTTGGGGTGGGGGGGGGCAGTGTCCCGCTGTAACCGTGCCCGTCTGGCCCTGCGGGGAGATACCCTGGGCACCCCACCCCGCCCCGCAGGATCCGTTTGTTCACCTCCGAGGGTCACCCCTGCCAACGGGCATGATCCAGATGGAGTCGCTGTGACCCCCTGCCTTCTACGCTGGGGGAGCCTTTACCCGGCTTTGCGGCTGTAGCCTCCAGCCCACGGGTCCCGCCCAGCCCCATCTGTGCCCTGGCTTTCTCCAGCCTCATCACAACACGCTCCCAGCCCTGGCTTTACCCCCGGCAACGCGTGTCCGGGGCTGCCCAGCCCCCCCTGGACAACACCAGCTTATCTAAAGCCTGTCGTTTGATGAACAGAAACGCTGTCCCCGAACTTCCCCCTGGGGAGTTTCCCAGCCTCGTCCACTCAAACGCCACACCCCGGTTATTCACCACAGCCAGATGTTCAGGGCGTACAGGCCGTGGGGCAGAAAACTCCAAAATGGTTACAAGAAAAACAAAAGCGACAGAGTCTTGTAGCACCTTATGGACTAACAGATTTCAGGGATCATGAGCTTTCGTGGGCTAAGACCCACTTCATCAGATGAATGCTGTGGAAATCTCCAGAGGCCGGTCTAAATATGCAGGCAAGAAAGCAAGGTAAATTCAATCGGAGAGGGAGTGAGGCCCACTTCCGGCAGCTGATCTGGAGGTGTGAACACCCAGAGAGGAGAAACTGCTTTTGTAATTGGCGAGCCGTTCACAGTCTGTGTTAAGTCCAGACCTGATGGTGTCGAATTTGTAGATGAACTGGAGCTCAGCAGTTTCTCTTTGAAGCCTGGTCGTACCCACGTCCTTCAGCCTCTGCCCTCTACATCCTCCCTCTCCGGGATCCTGGGTACTGCAGCTCTGTGGAGTCCTGGCTTTAATGAGTGTCCCCCGGCCCTCTTCTTTCCCTGCCCTCTGCCTCCGAGCAGCTGACCTACTTCGTGGGGTTACTCATTATCCTGGCCTTCGCCTCCTGGGTGGCCCTGGACAGCCGGTTGGGAGTGGAGGTTTATGGAGCCGCCGTGCTGCTCGGGGCTGGTTCGGCCACCATCTTGGTGACTTCCCTCTCCATGACGGCCGACCTCATCGGGAGCAATACGGTAGGTTTCTGCGGCGGGCGAGGGATGGGACGGGCGCAGCCGCTGCCCAGCTTGTGCCCCTGGGGGCAGAGCAGGGGGTCATTGGCCGTGCCCCGCAGGGAAAGGCTGATCCAGGCTGTCCGAACCAGCTGGGAAAGGCACCCGGGTGCCCTTGGTGGGGGGTGGCAGGGGTCACTGAAGGCTGCCTTCCTTCAGCACAGCGTGGTCCGGCACGGGCGCCCCAGACTCTCTGGGCTTGTGGGGCAATCACCTTTCCTGGGTTTCTGAAGTGGCTTTAGAGAGCCCGTGGGGCTGGAGCCCTGGCCCCAGACGGGGATTAACTTCTGCTGCAGGCCCGAGTTTGCCCACAAGAGAGCACAAGGCTCCCTGATCTGTCCATGGTTGTGCCCACCCTGAGCTGGGTGCAAGAGGACCGGGGGTCCCAGCATACGTCCGCAGGGGGCCCGAGCCGGGGCGGCCGTGGGAGGCGCCACAGGAGGCAGAGCCGTGGGTGGGTGGAGCCCTGGGGGGGTGGAATCGAGGCCGATCCCGTTCGTTTCCCTGCAGCACAGCGGCGCCTTCGTCTACGGGGCCATGAGCTTCACGGACAAACTGGCCAACGGGGTGGCGGTGATGATCATCCAGAACCTGCACCCCTGCCCGTGAGTGTCATGCCTGGCCTCAGATGCCGGAGAAGACCCTGCGGCGGGCACCTCTGGGCAGCAAACCGGTCGCCCCGTCCGGCGTATCTCCCAACCCCTCCCCTCGCGAGAACCTGAGACCTTGCAACTCCCGGCACAGTCCCCCTGCTGCTGGAACTGCAGTAGGCCAGCTGGCGGGGCGATGCAAGGCACGCTGGCGGTGCCTTATCACTGCATTGTGCCAGCCCCAGAGCCGGCACGTCCCCCTTCCCTGTTCCACTGGGGGCAGCTGCCGGCCACCTGCAGTGACTGCCCTGGGCTGTCCCAGACGTCAGCGGCTTGGTTCCTCTCCGGTGCGTGCGAGGGGCGGAGGGGGCTGGGGGCCCCGCTGGAGCCTCACCATTCCCTTTGCCTTCAGGACCCAGCTCTGCTGCACTGGCTGCGTTGAGTTCTACCACTGGGTGATGGTGGTCGTCACCGGGGGCGTCGCCGTGGTCGCCACCGCCTGCCTGTGCTGCATTATGATCTGGCCAATCCGGGTCCGATTCCGTGAGTCCTGGAGGGGGGGCGGTGTGAGGGTGCGGGGGGTCCAGTAGTGGGCTGAGGGCAGAGTGGGGGCTGGTTTGCAAGGGAGGGCACTTGTCTTCAGATCCTGCTGGCTGTGGGGGGCGTTCTCTGCTCCCCCAGTCCCAGCAGGGGGCCCTGTAGCAAGGGTGGGGAAGCTCATGGCTACTCTGGTTCCAGCCACTTCCACCAGGAGGCGCTGTAGGGGCGCCAGAGAACCGCCCGAGAGGCATGTCAACGAGCTCGGAACCCCGCTGTCCCCATCTCCAGCACCCGCCCGTTCGGTGGGATTGTCTCTCGCGGGCATCGTGCAGGGTCACTGGCCGTTCTCCAAGCAGGCCTAGAGCTCGCCCCCCATCCCGTCCCCAGGAGACCGAGTGGACCCTAGGTGGGGCCTCTGACATGGTGACTTGCACAGAACCCCTGGGGGGTAAAATGAAGAGGGCTTGAGCTGACCCACTGCTGAGATGGGGGGGTGCGGGGGCAGGCCTGGTAGCAGATGCTTCCCCCCACCCTATGCACCTCCCCCACCCCACTGCACTGCCCTGGAGGGAGTTGGCTTGGGGGCTCTAATGTGACTATGGGGTGCTGGATTTTGGGGGGCACTGCGGCTCCTTAGCTGAACACTGGGGGCGCAGCGCAGCCTCTGCTCCTGCTGCTCTCTGAGGTCTGGTCCATACTACGGACCTCCACCCTGAGCAGGGTAGTTATACCAACGTAACCCCAGTGTAGACAGCGCTGTCTGGGCGGGGGGCGGGTGTGTGTCTCCCAGCGGCTTAGAGCATCTTCGTTAGCATGTGGCAGCAGCGCGGCATTTTCAGCGGAGCCGTGACTCCCCTGTGTGAAGCTGGTGCCTCTTGGCCGAGACTTGGTGGGAGGCAGCGGGGGCTAGTGGTCAAAGCACAGGGCTGGGTGTCAGCTGGCTGTGTTCCGTGCTGGATGGTTCAGTTGGCAGGTAGCTGGCCTTGCCTGGGTGCTCTCCAGAGCTGAGACCCAAGGGATTCGTGCACCCGGCTGCCCTGCAGATGAGCGGGGACCAAGGGTAACGGCTTAGAATGTGCCATGCTTCTCTGCAGGGAAGGCGTCTGGGGCAGGACGTCCGCCCCAGCTCTGGGGAAAACACAGCCTCCTGTTAGTCCCCCCGCCCCGGTGGAAGCCCTCGGGTAAAGGATGACACTAGCGGGCAGGCCCGGTCTAAGCTTGGATGCAGCCTGGGGTCCTGTCAGTCAGCTGCTTCCATGTCCCATGGCTGGAGGGGGCACCGAAGGCCAACCCGCTGCTGCTTCTCTCTCCGCTGCAGATGATGTCTCGGTGCTACCGCTGGCGGGGGCCAGGCCAGGCGAGGCTGGGAGCGCGGCAGAAAGGAGCCGAAGCAGCACAGTCAACTGAGCCGGGCGGTCGCCCCTGGAACTGGGACTGCGCCGTTTGCACTTTACACTAAGGGAGGCGCTAAAGGAAGGGCCCCGGGGCAGGGCTGGTGCCGGGGCATCTGTTCCTTTGCACCTCCCTCCCGCCACTTTGCACGCCTTGCCTTCCCCCGGCGCTGTGTAACACCACCCCCTGCTGGCCGCAGGGGGGAATCGCCGCCCCACGCACTGTGGGGAGGGGGCATGAAAGGAAACCTGTACGTTGAACACGTAATGTGCAATCTGTCTGCAATGACACGTTTTTCAACGAGCCCCGTCCTGAGTAAAGGGCTGACGTTTGAAGGACAGCGGCGCTGTGTGTGGCGGATTCTGATCTGCAGCTCCCCGGCAACTCTCCTGCAAACTGCATTTCCAACGGGGGGCAGGCACCTGCCCCTCCTTCACCCCTTTGAAGTTCTGCTGATTTCCCCTCTGCGCCAGGCATCTGGCTACAGCAGAGCCAGCACGCGGTGAGATTTAAAGCCCCAGCTCCTGGAGTCAGGTGATGAATGGGAATGTTGGCTTTGATTTTGTTTGAAGCACGTTTCCAGGTTTTGGGGCGGTGGAGATGTGTGAAACCCTTAAGGCTTTTCTGCCAGAAGGGGAACCTAGACAGGGTGACTAGGGCTAAAATCCCCAAGTCTTTCATCTCAGGAGTTGGGGGTGGCTGGACCTACAGCACCGGCCTGTCCCTGGCCTCTCTTCCACCCCCTTCCCAGAAGAGGCCATGGGGGCACTGCTTCTGCCCTACTCACAGCTCCTCCCAAGCACCTGTCCTCTTCTCTGGGGGCTGCTGTCGGATCCAGCCCTGGGCTGCGATCTCGCAATGCCGGGCGGCGCTGGTGGTAGCACCTCCCAGGGGCTTTGGCTGCCAGTAGGTGGGAAGAAGTCGCCGTGCTCCCTGCCTCGCTCCCAAGGCAGGCGGCTGGACTGCTGCCGGGGAGAAACAGGGCTCTGGCTGGCCTGGCCCACCACTGCCCCTCCTGGGGCCATGGGGGGCACTGTGGGGGAGGGGGAGGATCCCATGACTGCTAGACCCAGGCAACAGCTCTCCTCATTGTGCCTGTGCAGCACCAAGCGCAGTGGGGCCCGATCCCTGCTCCAGGTGCTGTCATGCTACAGGCCCATAACTGGGGAAATAGAGGCTGGGGCAGGGCCTGGTCCCCACGGGGGTGACCAGCTGGAGGCCACTTAGCACTGAGCTCACAGGGAGCTGGGGCTGCTCAGAGCTGTCGCTTAGCTCAAGCCGGGGCTATTTTCACAGTGCGCGCTGGCCTGCCTGCGTGGGGCCCTGTTCTGCTCTTCCATCCCTTCCCCTGGCTTGCTGTTCTCCATGCTGCCCCATGGGGCTCTGAGCTGCATGTGGGGGCGTCTCCCCCTCTTTCAGTGGCTAAGCCAGCAGCTGGTTTCCCAGCAGCCCCTGCTCTGAGTGCGCCCAGCGTGGCTCTAAAAGCGCCCGAGGAGCTGCGCGTGGTGGAGGAAATGAAGGGCAGAGAAAAACCTCAACCTTGAACTCCCTGCACAGCTGGGCTCTGCTTCCTGGGAGCTGGAAGGGGATGTGCCCTTGGCCACAGCCTGGCACTGGGGCCCTTGTGCCCCTCCCCAGGCCCGAGCAAGGCTGGGGCCTGCACACCCCTAGTCTGTGCTAGGAAGACCCTGGCTTAGGCCACCTCCATCTGCATCAGCCTCAGCAGAGCAGCCAGGGGCCCGAGGCCCGGATCTCTCCTCTCTGTACCCATTGCGCGCGGGGCTGAGTGCAAGAGCAGGGCTGGTGCCTGCCCCAGGGGTCAGTACTAGCCTCCAGGGCTCTGGCATAGAGGTGCCAGGCGTCGAACACCCCGTTGAACAGGGGCCACGGCGGCTCTGCTCCGCACCACTGACCAGACTGTTAAAAGTCCAGGCAGCAGCACAGCGGGGCTAAGGCAGGCTCCCTGCTCGGCTCCATGTGGCTCCCGGGAAGCAGCTGCCATGTTCCCCTGGCTCCTAGGTGGAGGGGTTACCACAGGGGTTCTACGTGCTGCCCCGGCCCAAGCACCAGCTCTGCAGCTCCCATTGGTCAGGAACCGTGGCCAATGGAAGCTGCGGGGGTGGTGCCTGGGGGCAGAGCCAGGGCACAGACACCCCTGGCGATGCTGTTTGGTTTTCTGCAAATAGACAGTTGGCAACTTGAGTCTCTCCTCTTGAGCTGCAAGCCACACTCCTCTTGTTCCTCCCCATGGCCCACCCCACAGCAGACACAAGGTCCTGCCTGGGCTGGGCTTTGCCAGGGCTAGTGATGGGAAGGGTGTGGGGCTGGGACCTGTGGCGGCACAGGAATGGGGCCGTGGCCTACTGAGGGTCTGAGTTCAGCTTGCTGAGCTGGACAGGTGCATGCTCCCCGCTGGCACCTCGCCCACTGCCCATTCCCCCTGCCCTTGGAGGCTCAGAAGTGGGGGGTTGGGAGCTGCTGGCTTCTTGGGGTGCAGGCTGGTTCCGGTCGATCGGGGCGCAGTTTATACCAAACCAAGCAACGTCTGAGCTTCCCCAGGGGCTTGCGCCCAATGACCCCCCCCCCCTTGCTTCAAACATGTTTGTTCCGCTAGCACAACTTGCAGA
>ML677376.1:10416965-10434692 GCA_007922305.1 Dermatemys mawii | reverse complement strand
GGGGGGGGGGGGGGGGGGCTGCCAACGGCCCTGGACAGAGGCTACGGCCTGGGCACGGGGCCCCTCCCTGCGGCTCCACAAAGAATGGGAGCTGGGGGAGGAACAGCAGCCATCCACCCGAGAGCCCCTTTTCCAGGCCCATGCGGCCTCCCAAGGACCCGGGGTCGCTGGCTGATCTGAGCTGGTCTCGCCCAGAATGCAGTGAAAGGTACAAGAGAGTGAGTGTGTGTGTGTGTGTGTGTGTGTGTGTGTGTGTGTGTTGCCCTGACACGTGTTCCTGCTGGAGGGGACGAGCCTTGCTCTGTGCTCTAGGGTTGCCAACGTTGCAATAATTTAAAAACCAGACCCTCCTCTTTCCCCTGAGATCACACCCCTCCCCGCCCCCAGGCCCGCTCCCATTCACCCCTCTTCCCCCTGCCTCCCTGGTGCCCCCCACCCTTGCCATGGTCAGGAGGGGCAAGGGCTGGGTGCTATGCAGGTAGGTGGCAGCCCTGGCGGAGTAGGAGCTGGGGCGGGTCATGACCCGGCACGACCCCACCTCCCTCGCTGGCAGTGCCCGGCTTTGAGCGTCTGGTCTGTCGTATTGACCGGATGCTGTCGGCGGGAGCCCAGACAGCAAGTGTGAAAAATCAGGACCGGGGTGGGGGGTAATAGGAGCCTATATAAGAGAGAGACCCCAAAAGCGGGATTGTCCCGATAACAGTGGGACATTGGGTCACCCTCGCTGCAGCTCAGTGTCTCTAACCTGCCTCGCTACACCCAGCCGCCAGCCGGGCCCATTTGCCCATCTCCAGAGCCCAGGGCAGCTCGCCTGCCACCAGACCCGGCTTCCAGAGGGGCAGCCAGCCAGGCTCTCCCCCACGTCCCTCCGGCCTCTGCTGGCCATTCATGACGGTGAAAAGTTTGTGCCCCATTTCTAACGTGCCTGGGTCTGGCTCCAGCTCCCGTCTGCAGGGTCTTGCTCTCAAGAGCCCGCTAGGCCTGGTGGTTTGGCCCCGGGAGGTGCTTAGACACTGTAATCGACTCACCTCTTGAGTGGCTCGACGAGAAGCCGAACACCCTGAGTCCCTTACCCCGCTCGCTGGTGGGTTTTCAATCCAGCCCTGACATCTGTTCTGAGGAGCTTGTCTGCACCCAGCCCAGGTTTTCACCGTCCACTTTAACCTGCGGCCCCAGAACCGGACGCGTGGCCAGGATCAGTCTCCCCGAGGCTCGGTAAAAATCACCTCCCCGCTCTGGCTCACCGCTGCCCCATTGATCCAGCTGCGTGTCGCACCAGGAGCTCAGGGGGAGGTGCTTGTCCACTCTGACCCCGAACTCCTTTCCGGAGCCGGCCCCGGCCCCGATGTGTGCCCAGCGTTCCTGGCTCCTAGCTGTGTGCCCTCACCATATTCAAACGCAGTTTGTTTGCCTGGGCTCAGTTTCCCAAGCACTCCAGTTCGCTCTGTAGGACCGTCCTGTTCTCATCCTTCACCACCACCACCCCAGGCCTTGAGGCATCTGCCACGGTTAGCAGCAGCTGGCTTAGATGATGTATTTCCAGACAATAACTGATCAGTTCCCTCCTCCTCCATGCTCTCCTGTGTGCAAGCAGAGTGCGGAATCGTTAGCCCTGTAGAGTGGGGGAAACTGAGGCACGGGGCGTTGACGTGACTGGCATGGCAAGTCCCTGGATGCCAGCCTGGTGCTCTGCCCACATCACACATGAATCCCCCTTTCCCCCAGAGCGCTCGCTCTCCCTACTGCATTTACAGTGCAGACCGACTGGGAAGGGGTTAATCGTTCTCCGGGGCCTGGTTTATGCAGCCCGGCCTTCACCCCAGGAAACGGGGCCAGGCAATTACCGGTCGTAAAAGCATTAATCACGGCTCAGGTGAGAGCTGTAAACTGCACGGGTGACGAGTGCCCGGCCTGCCTCCTCCAGGCCACCCCAGGCTGGTTCAGGCTCTGGGAAGAGGCGCCCACTCGGCTTAGGGAAGCCCTGAGCCGGCCCCAGCAAGGGCTGCATAGGGCGATAACAGGTGATCACAGGCCCCAGCCCGCGCCCACTCCCCTTGAAGCATGCGTGGACATGTTCCCCCCCCCCCGCAAACGCCTGTCCTGAACACGCAGCCCACCCCCCTCTGCATTCACACAGGTCCGTGCAGTGCCATTCGCACACTCGTGCGCAAGAAACGCACACGCGCTGACTGATGATCTGGAGTCAGCAGCAGCGTTTGGCCCCAGGCCCAAGTGGATGGCGTGATGCCTTCAGCTGGTGGCAATAGCCGACAGTTATCCCCTAGCTGGGGTATAACACACCTTGCACTCCACGCACCAGGGACAGACCCAAGGTCACACACCGGGAGCGATGGGAATGTATGTTTTGCAGCTTAGCACTTCAGCCAGCCTCTTATGGGCCTGACTCTGGTATTTCACGTCGTGGATGATGGGCCTGCGGGGAGGAACCCGGCTGGTGGGTTATTTCAGGGATGCCCGTCCCCCCATATTAGGAAAACCCATTGGAAAGAAAATCACGAACACAACCTTAGACACCATCGAGGCCCATCAGGCCCCTGCCCAGCAGCTGTGGAAAGCCAGTGCTAGGACGCAGGACCGGCAGCGGGAGTCCAGAGTGCGGGCGAGTTTGCCTCTGTTTCCCCCTCTATATCACACTCACCCGCCTTTGTGATGAGCTTGCCGCTGTACGGCGTGGAAGCGCTGCGTAGCTGGCAAGCAATTCTTATACCGTGCCCTGCCACGATCCCACACAGCCGGCAGGCAGGTGGCAGCGGTTTGGGCTGCGGTGCTGGGTTCGAATGCTGCTGCTAACTCGTCGAGGCGGGCACCATGAACACTCAACAGAGGATCAGGGTGTTGATGTGGGTGTGAGTTTGTCTGCCCGTCTGGGTGCCCGTGAGCTGCACGCTCTGTGTCTCTGCACTGGTCTGGATCTAGGTGTGAATGTCCCCCGTGCGTGTACGTGTGCACGTGTGGGTGCGAGTTTGCACCAGAGGAGCCACGCTGATCAAAGAGCCGCATGGCTTCCTCCTCTGTGCGGGGTCCTCTCTCTGCACTGGTGTAGCCTTCCCGCAGCTCAGTGTCATGCGCTGAGAATGCCCAGCCAGGCAGATGCCAATGGGGCACAGAATGGGGCCCCAGCGGCCCAGGGAGGCCGATGCGCCAAAGCAAAAATCCAGCTCCGCCTGTGACAGAAAATTAGTGCTAAAAGTGAGCAAAAGTGACAGCCTGAGACCGGCTCAGTCCAAAACGAGGGTCTGTGAGCAGCCAGCAGCTGGGTCAGACCCCGACTACCCAGCAAGAGACTGGACTCCGCAAGGAACGAACCAAAACCAGTGCTGCAAATGCAGCCTAATTGGTGGACAAAGTAACGAGGGGATGGGCGGTTCCGCCAGCACCTCCTGTGGTCTGTATAAGTGCCTTGGCAGGAGGCAGCTGCCCAGGAATCGGGGAGCCCTGGCTAGCCAGAAGCTTGGCAGGCCGACCTGGTCTCCATCCAAAGCTTCAAGGCATCAGCTGGTTCCTGTGGACGCTTCGAGAGCATCAGATCTGTGTCTGCAGGAGGAAAGCGGAGCGGGACGGTTTTGGGGTGTGCTGGGCCGGGGATCTCCAGCAGGGAGAGGCAGAGACCTGGCTGGACGTTCCGCTCCCCGTTTGCGTGTGTTTGACGGGATCAGAGGGTCAGGCACCACGACCCCGGCTCTCCCCCCGGGAAGGACAGTTACTGCCCTTGTTAACGGTACCTAAGAGACGGGCAAACTGGGGCTCCCTGCAAACTCTCTCCAGCCACAGGAAAAGGGAGGAACAGAGAATATCGAAATGAAACACCGTTCCCTTCCCAGGCTGGACTGTGGCCATTGCTTTTCCTGTGTGTTTCATGCCAGGTAGATGGAGGAGGGGGCTGTGGCCACGGGACTGAGCAGGCCGAGGGCTCTGTTCCTGGCCCACATTTCCCCGTTCGTTGGTCTCCAGCAGCGGGGTCTCATGAAGATCGTGGACTCTGGGTCCGTTTCGTGCAGGGGCCGGGCAGGCCCAGGGCGTGAGGGACGAGGTGCCCCTCACCACACAGATGTGCTGTATCACCAGGGCTGGGCCTGAGGGGGCCACACGGGCAATGGGTGACGTGCCAGGTGGACTGGCCCTTGCCCACCCGGGCTGACAGAGCTGGGGAGGAGGAGGTGGTGCCAGGAGCAATAAGGAAGCGGGCAGAGCTG
The DNA here is from genome assembly GCA_007922305.1 of Dermatemys mawii. Classification (NCBI taxonomy): domain Eukaryota; kingdom Metazoa; phylum Chordata; order Testudines; family Dermatemydidae; genus Dermatemys; species Dermatemys mawii. The sequence continues at coordinate 10,430,478 of ML677376.1, read as the reverse complement.
GAGTAAACTCAGTGGCTGGACTGTGGCCTGGTGAATCATTCCCAGCCTGGCCTTGAGGCCTTAGGAAATCCAGGCTTTGCGGCCTGGCTGGGGGGACGGGGGCAGCGCCTGAAGAAGGAGCCGGACAGGCTGTTTTTGGCCACATGCAAACCATGGGGCAGGGTGCAGCTCCGCAGGGCCTGGGCCCAGAGCCGGGAGCTCAGCCGGCCCGGAGCTGGAGAAGGCAGCCCGGATCCGGAAGGGATCTTACTGCCCCACAACGTGGGCAGGGATCCACCGCGGGGCGGGGGCCCTGGCCGCTGCCCGACGCCAATCTTGGGCCCTCCACTCAGTGTCTAGTGAATACAGTGGCCACAAGTTTTACTCCACAGCCTCCCTGCTGGCACTGGGGGACCTGGGGGTCCCCCATACCCAGCGCTCCTGCCCCACACCTCACAGCGGCCCCTGCTGGGAGCAGCTAGGGCCGCAGTACCGGAGGTTCCCCACATCCAGCCCCATTCCCGGGAGAGGCGTCCAGGTGCCAGCGACTGGCTGAGGGGGGCACTGGGGGCTTGTTGGACACGGCGTCTCCTGGCGGTGGCTGGCCTTTACTATTTCCCTGGGGCTGGGGAAGGAGGGTGGCTGCCCCAGGCCTGGGGAGCAGCTGGAGCTGGCTGAGGGGGAAGGGACCTAGGGGGTCGGGCGAGGGGGGCAACAACTAGGCAGGGAAAGTCGAATGGGAGGGGCCCTGAACTCGGTGAGGGAATCTGTGGGTGAGGGGCCCCGGTTCCGCTTCACACCCCCCACTTGTCCCTCCCTTCAAGGGCCTCACAACACTAGCACTGGGGTACCGCCCCCCCCCCACCATCTGATGCCCCCACACACCGCTCCAGGGCCGTGGTAACCGTGGGTGCTGCTGCCATGGTTACAGTGTATGGGGGAGTCAAGAGGAAGTGGGGGGCGGGAGGCCAACACGAGTAACCTGGCAACTCCCAGAGGGGGATCTCAAAGCACATCCCAGACAGCCACTAAGCCTCACACCCTGGGGAGAGAGCAAAGTACCATCCCCCCGCCTAGGAGAAACTGAGGCACAGAGCAGGGCAGTGAGTCGGCTGAAGTCACCCAGTGAGGAACTAGCCTCACCCCCACACACACACACCCCCTACCAATTCCTTCCCCCTCCTGCTCTGCTCCTTCCCCTTCCCAAGGCCTCTCTGCCACTGCCCCCTGCTGGCTGGAATCTGAATGGCTCAGCTGTGTGTCATAGGCCCAACACTGCTAGCAGAGATTCTCCCTTCAAATCCCTGTTGTTGTACACGGGGACTCTGGGTTCTGGCCCCAGCGTGGCAGTGGGATTCTGGGGGCACAACAGCATGATGTGTGTGCAGGACCAGGGGGGCTGGCACAGTTCAGGTCAGGAACGTCTGGGATGGAAGGGGCGGCGGAAGCTGGCGGAGGGCGGAAGCTGCCCTCTGCCTGGCTGCCAGCCTGGCTTTGGCGTGTGCCATGCGTGTCTGTGCACGGCTGTGGGCGACGAGAGGCAGGGATATAACGATGAGCTCAGAGCCGGCGGCGGAGCAGAGGCAGCCTCGCCACGCTTGGCTTTCCTTGAAGGAGGAAAACACCTGCTGGCCGGTCGCCGGGGAAACCGTCACGAGGGCCAGAGTCCGGAGTCGCTGCGGCTAGGAAGGCGCAACCCTCGGCACGCCAGGGCCGCTCAGCGTCGGCACCGGCGCGGGCTTCCTGCGGGCAAGTCCCCCCGGACCAGCCCCATCCCAGCGGGCGCCAGTCTGAGCTTCGAACTCTCCCTCCACCTGCTGGTAAAGCGGCAGCTGGGCACGGAGCGGAGTGGCAGCCGGACAGACAGGAGCGCGGCCAGGGGCCGAGGGGCGTGTGCCCGATGGAGCCCCAGCTCGGCGGAGCGGATAATGCCCCGGGCGAGGCGCGGGAGCCGTAAGTAGATTTCTCCTTCCAGGCTTAGGCCCCAGCGCTTCTGTCAGCCTGCCCCTGGGGGGACACCCTTTACCCCCCATGCCCCATGAGGAGCTGCCTTCGGGGTGGGGTGCGGGAGCGGTGTCTCTCTGTGCCCAGCCACCCACACCCAGGCACTGCTAGCGTACGGGCACACGGGAGCAGGGCTTCCTTGGTCACGAAAGTCATGCCGGGGCACGAGCAATTTTTTTACTTTCATAACTAATGTGGCAAGCCCAGAGGTGCCTGGGCTACGAACTTCCAAGCCCAGAGGTGCCGGGGCTACGAAATTCCAAGCCCAGAGGTGCCGGGGCTACGACCTTCCAAGCCCAGAGGTGACTTAAACACTGCACGGCAGAGGCGTTGAGGCAGCGTTTGCAGTGGTGGGGAGGGGGAGGCTGAATGCCATTAAATAAACCTGTCAATTCTGTGTCGGGGTTCAGACGCTGTCACCCCTTGTTCCAGGGCCCCTGCACCGCATGTGTGGAGACAGATCTTGGTCCAGTCTGTCCTCTCCAGGCTAAACTAGTCCCGACTCCGAGGAGATTCCTCTGGGGGTGGTGTCCGGGGGAGTCTTGGGTTTGATTCCTGTCTTGGCTACAGATTCCCTGTGTAAACGTGGGCAAATCTGTTACATGGGAAGGGGGTGTCTGGGGTGGGGGAGGGAGTGTGCACTGGGGCGTCCCTGGGCTATGCACCTCCCACACTTAGTGCCTGGTTGCTGCTCCCCTCTGTGTGCCAGGGCCGTGGGATGCAGCGGCATTTCGGGCAGGGGCTGCTGAGCGGTAACACACACGGCACCACTCCCCCCCCCACCCCCCAGGTGTTCAGAAGTGTCTGCCTGCCCCACCTGCTGTGGGGTGATAGGAACTCACCCGCCTCTCCATGGAATCACCTCATTGTGCTGGGGCTGGGGCGGGGAGGGTCCAGCTGGCTGCCGCTGAGCCAGGAGGGGAGGGCACCAGTCATGGCCAGTCACTCCAGTCGGGCAGCCTGGGCTGCGCCTTGCTGGGAACCCAGTGCTTGCCAGCCTCACAGGGCCTGACCCAGAGAGCTGGTCAGAGTAGGGACCCTGGTGGTCTGGACATGTCGCCCATGCCCGGGTCGTGCCTGCTTGGTCCTGGACGTCTCCACAGGGCACAGACCTGGTTCCCAGCCCTGCCACATGCTCCCGGGAAGAGCCTGGGCAAGTGATGCTCACACCCTGTGCCTCATTTTCCCCATCTGTAAAGGAGGGAGGACGCTCTCTTCCCCCCTGGGTATGCTGTCGGGCTTCAGTCCTTGACTCCAATCAGGGGCCCGCTGCTTGAAGGGGGTGGAGGGTGCAAAGGAAAATCACTGCACTTACACACCCCTGCCCCCTGTGCGATTTGCAGTGGGGCACAGCTGGGAAACTTGAGGCATGGAAAGGGGCGTGACTTGCCCAAGGTCACCCATGGAGTCTGCATCGGAGCTGGGAAGAGAACCCAGGAGTCCTGGCCCCACTCCCTTGCTCTAGGCACTAGACTGTGGAGGTTGGGGGTCACACAAGGAAAAGCGCTACATGTAAGGACTCCCTTACTGGGCCTTCCCGCTTTCGACCGTGCCCCCCTCCCCTCCCCGGCCTAGGAAACCGCTCCCAGGTAACCATCGGAAAAGCCAGGTGGATTCGGGCCAGGGGCTGATGAGCCCTGTGCTGAGCAGGAAACTGCACGTTCTGGAGCCTTTCCAGCTAATCGCCTGCCCCTGCTGGGCAAATCGTTATCGCGGAAGGGCCAGGGAGTTAGGGAGCAAGGTGCAAACTGCCACGAAAGCTCAAGATCAGGGAAAGAGAAACAACCTGGCGTCAAACGTGGGTAACCCCGTGGGGCGGCAGCTGGTTTTTCTTTTCCCTCTAACACTGGGGGAAGTCGGGCGGGAGACCGGCAGGTGGATTCTGAATCACGGCTCAGCCCCAGCCCTGCGCTGTCCTTTCCTCCGCCAGCCCCGCTGGCATGGCAGGTTCCTACTTTGCCGCTGTGATGAACCTACAGCCGCAGACATGCTCCTCCCTCCATGCAGCAGGGGAGGTGGGACCCCCCTCCCCGCCCCACACAAGCTGAGGAACTTGAAGGACAGTCGTGTTTCGTGGCCCACGGGCTGGGGAATACCAGGAAAAGACTCCATGCCTGTAAAGCTAAAGCGGCCCTTTATAAGGAAGACTATGTACAGAGGAGTTGGAGCTGCAGTGGACATTCCAGCCATGTGTACCCAGACTGACTCCCCCAAACTCTTCCCTCCTGCAGCTTGTGCTCCTCCCTCCAAGTTCCATGCCAGTGGCTACAAGCCTCTACCCCCAAAAACAAGAGGCCACAGGTAGATGAGAGAGGTGGGATAAGAGGAGGAAGATGGGGTGATAAATAAATGAAAGGGAATAATCCCTAGCCAGTCAGTAGAGAGATCCCAGCTCTCCCCTGCATAGCCGTCCTCACACTGAACTTCCCCCTCCACATTACCGAGGAGGGGAGTTTTGAGGAGGGCCGGGCAGGACAACGTGATGGCTTTGTGCCATCTGCCCAGGAGCTGTTCCCGCATCTGCTCGCGGGGGAAGCACGAGGGTGGGTTGGCAATAGATGGATCTGTAGGGCAGGGGTACCCTTGGGGAGGAAAGGGGCGTGACTTGCCCAAGGTGTGTACAGACAAGGAGCCTGCGTGCGATGCAGCACGTCGCACATCAGCTGCTTTAAGGCTCTTCGCCGTCCTGGCCCACTCCAGGGATCAGCCATGGCTCCGGCCTGCGCTGTCCTGGGGACAGCAGCCTCGCCTGCCCGCATCTCCCATCAATGTCTCCCTGCCCGCCCCAACCCATGCATGGCAAAGCCTGCCCAGCAAAACACACAGTGCTGCCCCAAACCCTTCTGAACGCCCTTCTGCCAGGGGCACGTTGGTGCCTCTGCTTTGCTGCTCAGAGGGATTTAGGCATCTAATTCCCACAGGAATTAGGCATCTCAGTACCTTTGAGGGCCTGGGCTTGTCTGCTTTGTTACGTCTGTACAGCACCTGGCGCAGTGGGACCTGGTCCTTGAATGGGGACAACAATAAATAACAATGGCACAGGCTGGCCAGCGTGGGCCCAAACTGCTATTTCTAGCCCCCTTGTTCCCATTAGAAGCCAAGAGAGGAGTGTGAGGCCCGGAGCAGGACAGGTTGTTCTCTCTTCTCAGCAAGCTAAGATTGAAAAACCCAAAGCCCACATCCGCCATGCGTCCCACTCATTCCACCCGAAATAGAAACTCCCTGGGGAAGGCAGGAGTCCAAATATACCTCTGAAGTCAGGAAAGGGACATGACGCACAGCGAACGGGCCTGAATTCATCTCCTACCCAGCAGATGCTGTGAAAGCAAAAGGCATTCTGAGTGCAAATGAACTGTCAGTTCTGACTTGACGTGTGTAAAATACAAAAGGGGTATGTTTAGCTGCTTGCCAGACGTTGTTCCTGCTGTGACATCTAACTGCGGTGACCATAGAAACAGCTCTGAATAAGCTCTATATGGCCACAGCTTTGCTACCATGTATAGGGCTCTCCCCACGCTGAAATGTGGCCATATCTGGGGTGGAACAGAGCAGTGCAGCTGGAATTCCTGCATGAAAGATTTAACTTCACTGCCCTGGTGCCTTCTCCACCAGTCCCATGCTGCAGTCTGTCGGACAGTGGCGCTGATTTCCAAAAATCAGGATAGCCCCCACAGAGGCTGCTAGGGGGCCTGGGCAGTGGGTGGTTACACCAGTGTGAATCCAGAGTCACTCCACTTGACTCCAGTGGAGTGACTCCGAATTTATGCCTGCGTCGATGAGCAGAATCTGGCCTGCTGGTATGGGGAGGGGTGTGTGAATTGTACCAGTACAGCCAATCACATGGGCACAGTTTTACCAGGATCAAGGTTTCTGTTACTGATATAACTGATTTCCTTTCCCTTGTATTGGTGTAACTGCGTCCACATTAGGGCGTTGTATCACTTTAACTGTACCAGAACAGACCCAGAGAGCCCAAGTTCTTGTGTGAACAAGGCTATGGCATGTTACGATGAGGCTGTTAGTTGGGGTGGGTCCTGCTTTGAGCAGGGGGTTGGACTAGATACCTGCTGAGGTCCCTTCCAACCCAGATATTCTAAGATTCTAGTGGTCCAGAGCTGACATCTAGCAAGCAGGCTGGCTGGTGTGATCCTGTAGGGAAAGCTGGGTGATCTCCTGCCCCCACGGGAACTGTCCAGTTCGCCGTAGAGCTGCCACTATCCAGGATGTCTGGGCGCCTCCAGGAATTAAAGACTAACCTTTAATCAAAGATGATGGCCTGTGATGACATCTCCAGGAATACGTCCAAGAAAAACTGGCAACCCAACTCCCCGAGAGAGCCACACCCACCCTGCTGGAGACACCCCGGGAAAAGCCGCCCCCTCGGCCCCAGAGCCCTTCCCACAAGCTCCAGGGGGCCTGTTGTTGGGAAAGAGCGAGGCCTGTCTTTGCTGGGATGGGGCCAGTCTAAACTTTCCCATCACGACCGCAGTTCGACGAGGATTCTCTGCGTGACGAGAGGTCCCTTTCCCCGGGAAACAGTGGCGGATTAATGATTCCCCCCCACCGGCCCTGAAATCAGACTCAGACCTGCCGTTCACTCAGTTAACCTCATCGCTGGCCGGCGTGGGGGAAATGGAGCTCGGTCTCTGTTGTCCCACCTAGTGGGACTGGTCAGATCCCTTTCCAAATGAGATCTTCCCTTCTGGTGTTGCTCACAGACCAGGTCAACTCCTCCTGTGTCCGATCACGAGTTGGAGGAATGGGGGGACCCCAGGCCCGCCCTCTACACCAGGTTCCAGCCCAGGACCCTGTGGACTGCAGCTGTCTACAGTGGCTCCTGTAACAGCTGTGTGACAGCTACAACTCCCTGGGCTACTACCCCATGGCCTCCCCTCAGCACCTTCTTTATCCTCCCCGCAGGACCTTCCTCCTGAAGCCTGATCACACGTGTATTCCTCAGTCCTCCAGCAACACACCTTCACACTCCTTGCACGCCCTCCACTAATTGATGGGAGGTCCTTTTTAGACCAGGTGTCTTGATTTAAACCAGGTGCCTGCCATAAGTGATTCTAGGTTGGTCTTAATTGGCTCTGGGTGTCTTAATTAGCTTGCCTGTCTTAGTTGGCTCTAGCAGGTTCCTGACTGCTCAAGTGCAACCCCTGCTCTGGTCACTCAGGGAACAGAAAATTGCTTCTCCGGTGGCCAGTCCATCTGCCTTCAACTGCTCTGATGTACCCAACGAGTCTGGGTCTATCGCACTTAGAGGGGGAACAAATAGGAGATGGAGCTGAGCTCTCGCAGAATGAGGCTTTATCACATGAAGGGGCTTGGGGATGGGGTCTCGGGGCAGGGGCAGGTGGGGGGGAGGGGAGAACAGCCCAGGAATCACTAGGTCAACATTTTTTCAACTAAAGAATTTTGCATTGAAAAATGCCCTTTTAGGGACCATTTTCCCCCAAATAGGTTGTTTTTCAAAATAGAATCCATATTTCCTCATTATTTTTGACCGACAATGTTACCTGTGGTTCCGTTTTTTGGAATGAGCCATTTTAAAATGTTGGTTTTTAAGTTTCAGACTAAAATTTGTTTTTCTGGGGGAGGAAAAAAAACCCTTCCTGCCCTAAAATAATGCTAAAGTGCTTCCAAATTTTTGTTCTTATTCTGAAAATAGATCAGTGATGACAAATGTTGAGAAAAATGTCTGATCATTCTGGAAAAAACAACAATATTCTTTGGAAATATTGTGCAGGTGAATCGGAGCTGCCAAGTCCAGATCTTCAAAAGTCATGAGATTTTAAAGAAATGGGTTTTTGACTTGCTTTCGAGCCACCTTTCTAGTGTTTCTCTGCAACCACAAGGGCTAGAAATGACTGTTCTTGTTTGTATTACAAGCAGTGATTCTCTATTGTTCACATGACTCCAGGAGCTGGGGCTTTCACCACAGCAACAGTGATGGCCAGACTTGCAGGGCTGGCCACACTGCGCCCCCATGCTGTAGCCCTGGGCTGGGGAGTGTTGGATTCAGCGCTTGCTCACTCAAGGCACGCCTGCTCTCTGTTTAGGCAGAGCCTGGGAAGCGAGATCAACACTCAAGCGCGAGGAATGTGCTGGTGTCCAAAGGGCCATGTGCTTGCAGCAAGCGTGTTCGTTCCCTGGGCCTGGCCCTTTAAGGAAATGGTATTTAGGAGCAACGCCTCCCTACAAACTTGCCTGGGCTGGTCCCAGCAAGCTGGACCAGCCCAGTACAAGGCACCCAGCTGGGAGGAGGCTGGGGGCCGCGGAGAGGGACTGGAGGAGTATCAGAGCCAGGCAGAGGAGCGTGGGAGGAAGGCAGGGACCCGGAGCCAGCAGAGCGACTGGGAGCCCCGGGGAGCCGAGGTGGGAGACGACCCCTCGTCTGTCTCAGTGATGAGGTACAGGGCTCCCGTTGGCCCCGGTGGGCTCTGATCTCAGTCGGGGCGGGGGTGCTTTGGCCCACGAGCAGGATCTGTACAGAGGGGTGGAAAGGGGCACGGGGGGCCCCGAGGCACAGCTCTGAGCCCCTCTGCCCCAACTCTGCAGCTCAGTCTCATCTCCTGTTCTCCCCCATCTTCGTGCTCCCAACTCCCACGCAACCACAGAGACTCAAAATCCCTTTGCTCTCAGTAGAGCGTCCTTCGTGTGCTGCGGGATCACACGGGGGCTTGTTAGTGATGGAGGAAGCGGAGCCACAGACAGCCTGGCTATATGGCAGGCGTCCTGTCCCCCACGCCGCCCCCATTCGTTCTAACCACTAGGTCACCTTTCTTCCCAGAGCTGGCAATTTAGGGAGTCCGCTCTCCAATGAACAGGCCACTCTGCCAGAGCTGGGAACAGAACCCAGGAGTCCTGGCTCGCCGTCCTCTGCTCTTTACCCACAAAATCCCACGGTGCCCAAAGAGGGGAGGATGCCAGTGGAAACAAGAGGCTGAGGGCTTTTGACTGTGGGATTCCCCCCAAGGGTTTTAGCACCAGCAGGCACCCCTACGAGGCTGGGCTGGACTAGTCTCTCCATTGCCCAGAGAGGGATGTGCGAGGCACAGACAGGCAAAGTGACATGCCCAGGGGCACACAGGAACCTTGTGGCAGAGCTAGGAACCAAACTCAGATCTTTTAAAGTCTCAGGCTGGCACTCTAGCCGCTGGACTCAACTTCCCCATGGTCCCCCTGTCCCCTCCCTAGTCCCGTTGCATGCTGGCACCAACGGGAGGCCTGGACCTCTGAGTTCTCAGGCAGGGTGGCAGGGCTCAGAGCAGCAGCAGGAATGTTAAAGGCAAAGGAGTCAAAAGGGACTCGGAGACTGTCCCAGGGCGAGAGGCAGCGGGAAGGGAACAATTCCCCAGTGCCCTGTTCTCCCTGATTTAACCATCTCTGAACATAACAGCGCGAGGGGCAAACTCCTGCCTGGGTCATTTGTTTCAGTGAGAGGGAGCTGGGAGGGGTGGGACAGGCCCGACCACTGGGCTGGGGGCCAGGAATTACTCAGCGCCACTGTCCAGCTGCATGTATGGAGGGAGACCAGCTCTTACTGTACAGAAAGAGTGGTGAGAATGAATTGACTGGTGTTTGCAACCTTCTTTGGGAGGTAAAGGCGGGTTGGGCCACCCTTGCAGTCCTTGCACAGGCAAAATTCCCATCGACTTCAAGGGGAGATCATGCCCAGGGTCCCGTCTCCTACAGTGACCTGTTCCAGCTGCTATAGAGGAAGTTGCAAGAATCCCTGCAGTGATGGGATAACCTTCCCCCAGGGGAAGTTCCCTCCTGACCCCCTTGATTCAAGGTCAGGTCACGTCCTGCCCTGAAGCATGAGGGTTTATCTCCCTTCTTTTGCCTTAGGAAGCAAAAATCAAAGGCTCCCTGATCTAGCCCATACCGAGCACCCTCTGGTTCCCTTGCTCTGGGCCAGGGCTTTCGAATCTGCCCGGAAGCTTTCCCATCCCACATGCAGGATGTTACACAAACTGAAACTGACCTTGTGCTGTATCAACACAGTATTATTAACTTCCAGCTAATTGCAGCCGAACCTCGTTAATTCCCCTAATGCAGGGACGATCAACCTGAGCCTGAGAAGGAGCCAGAATTTACCAATGGACATTGCCAAAGAGCCCCAGTAGTACGTCATCAGCCCCCGCATCCGCTCCCCCCGCTGGCTCCCAGGGCCTCCCGCCCATCAGCAGCCCTGCTGATTAGTGCCTCCCACTTCCTCCCAATCAGCTGTTTAGCGGCATGCAGGAGGCTTGTGGGGAGGGGGAAGGAGCGAGGGCACAGCAGGCTCAGGGGAGGGGGCGGGAAGGGGTGGAGTGAGGGCGGGGCCTGTGGCAGAGCCAGGGATTGAGCAGTGAGCACCCCACTGGCACATAGGAAAGTTGGCGACTGTAGCTCCAGCCCCGGAGTCGGTGCCTGTACAAGGAGCCGCATGTTAACTTCTGAAGAGCCGCATGCAGCTCCGGAGCCCCAGGTTGGTCCCCCCGGCTAGTAGGAGGGACGCTTGTTGCGAGTGATTAAATGTTGCAAGTTAGCAAAGAAACGAACAAACCCCTTTAAAAAATAATGAAAAGGCAGGAAAATGGACTTTGTGTTTTTGTTCCACCAGCTGGCGGGGTGCTCACCGTTGACACTAATTGGGGCTGCGCTGTGGGGGAGGGGGGGTGGAATCTGCTGATGCAATGGGGTTGGGCAGGTAGGGACTCAGGACACCTGGGTTCTACCCCTAGCTCTGCCATTGGCCTGCCAGGTGCCCTTGGCCAGGTCACCACATCGCCCCGTGCCTCAGTTTTCCCCTCTGTAAAATGGGGAGACTGATACTGCTCTCCTATGTAAAGCGCTTTGGGGTTTACTGATGGGAAGAAGCAGGAGGCGGAGGAGCCCGTAGGACTGGCATTCAGATTGTGGAGGGGGCCAGGCTCGGCTGGGCCCAGCCGTGCAGTGGCTGCCATGGGGCTGGGGCCGTAGGATGCTGCCCTCTCTTGGCTGTGGATTTTCATGCGGCTCGTCGGCCCTTTTTGCTCTTTTCCCCTTGGCTGTGTATGCGAATCCGGTTTCTCAGCAGGGGTTCGCCTCCCCCAGCCCTGTCCCCGGGGGTCTTTCTGGGACCAGGGGGGGGGGGGGTGGGACATCGGGAGTGGGACCAGGCCAGAGGACTGCAGGACCGTGGCTAGACCTTGCCACGGTCCGCGGCAGGGCAGGTACGAGTCCTAGAGGAGGCGCCGCTGGGTACCGGAGAAGAGCGTAAAGACCCACCCCACTGCGGCCCCCCAGGCTGGCTGCACTGTGAAGAAAGCCCTGCCCCCTCCCCACTACGATCATCCACAGAAACTTCCCAAGGGTCTCAACTCTATGGGACTGTCCCTAAACAATCGGGACATTGGGTCGCCCTCATTGCAATGGGCACTCCGATGCTCCACATGTCCCTGGAGGTTCTCCTTGGCCTGGGTCGCACCATCTCTGCTGGCGGGGGAGGGTGGGGATGGCCATCGGAAATCGCACTCGGACCCCGGGAGGGATGGCCGGGAGCGGGGGGGAGTCTGCCCAGAGGGCTCTGGGATCCCCCGGTAGCTGCCAGCCAAGGCACTAGGGGAGCAGGAGTTCCCCCCCACACCCCTCCACTTTGGGGAGATGGGCGTCAGGGAGGAGGCTCCCTGCTGGGGGCCCCTGTCACCCCCACCCTGCTTTCTTCCCTCCCCAGCGGCCTGGCTGACCCCGCCGCCAGCGCCGGGAAACCCAAGAGGAGCAAGAAGAAGATGCTGGAGCCGAAGAAGTGGCAGAGCCTGGAGGAGACGGGGAGCGAAGCCCCCCAGCCCAGGAGGCCCCCCGGCCTCTCCAGGTGAGACCCTGCCCCTCCTCCAGGAACTTGCCCCAAGAGCGACCCCTCTCCCCCAGCCCTGGGCCCAGGCGAGCTGTGCTGCCCTGGAAAGCCGCACAGTCACAATGCCCCCCACACACCCTCAGACCCTCCTCAGCGCCTCCCCAGGCTGCTTTCTAATCCCACAGAACTGAACACCCTAGCCCTGCCCCTTCCCAGAGGCCCCTCCCCTTCCCCGAGACCCCGCCCCCACTTACTATATTCTCTCTCTCCCACTCTCACTCACTTTCACTGGGCTAAGGCAGGGGATTGGAGTGTGTGTGTGTGGGGGGTGAGAGCTCCCTCTGGGCGTGCAGGCTCTGGGGTGGGGCTAGGGATGAGGAGTTTGGGGTACAGGAGGGGGCTCTGGTTTGGAGGGGGCTGGGCAGGGGATTAGGGCCTGGGCTGACCCCACGCAGCTCCCGGTCATCAGCGGTGCTGCAGGGCTAAGGCAGGCTCGTCCCTCCCTGTCCTGGCCCTACGTCACGCTTGCACCGGAAGTGGCCAGTAGGTCCGGTGGGAGAGGAAGGCAGGAGGTGCCACACGTGAGGCTCTCGCCCGCAAGCACCCCTCCCCACCCTGTATTGAGCGTGGAGCTGGTGCTCAGGGCGGGGGCAGCGCGTGGAGCTCCATGGCCCCCCTGCCTAGGAGCCAGACCAGCTGGCCGCTCCCGGGGCATGGCGCGGAGTCAGGACAGAGAGGGACGAGCCTGCCTGAGCCGGGCAGCACCGCCGGCCGGACTTTTAACAGCCCAGTCAGCGGAGCCCCCCGCTTTCTGACCGCGTGTTCCAGTCTAAAACCAGCCTCCTGGTCACCCTAGGTGTTGTATGCCAGCCCCCGGAGGCCAGCCTCGCCCCATGCGGGGCCTTTCCTCGCTTACCTTTGGCCTCCGGTGCATTTCAGATCAAAGACCTATGACCCATCCTTCTCCAAAGAGACCGAACAGGAGCCAGCTCTGAGCAGGCCGAGGGGCACGTCAGCCTCTGTAAGTCCCCGCCCCAAGCTGGCGTGGGGGGTGGGGGGTGGGGATGGATGCTGGGGGTCGGGATCCCTGTGGGGATGAGGGTTGGGATGGGCATGGGGGTGGGTTTGGGATACCTGGGAGGATTGGGAGGGGGCACCGGGGCAAGGGGTGGGGGTGCATGCTGGGGGTGGGATACCTGGGGCGGGGGAGGTTGGGATGTGTGCCGGGGGGCGGGGGCGAGATGCCTGCATGTGGGGTATTAGGAGGGGTCGCTGGGTGGGGGGTTGGCACCATCCATTTGCCAGGGTACCTGGCATTAGCACTGGGCTGTGCCAGCTCTGGAGAACCAGCCGGGGGAGAGCGGGGACAACTCCCCGTGTGCCCACAGACTCCACCAGCTCCGGCGTGGGCCTCCTCCTGGCCCCCCATGGGATGTGGGGGGGCCCAACCTAGTGTCAAGGCACATCTTGAGCCTGGCTGATAGTCCATGGGATGGTGCCCCGCGTGAGGGCTCTGAGCTGGCCCCAGGCTGCTGGAGACCCCAGGGCCTGTGGGGGGGGAGGCAGGGTGGGGGGCGGGGGGCGGGGGGCTCGTTCTCCAGGGCTGACCCTGCCCCCGCTCTCTCCCCAGCTAGCCAAGCGCCTGGCGAGCTACCAAAAGGCCTTCAAGGAGATGCCCGAGGAGGAGTCGCTACTGGACAGTGAGTG
>ML677376.1:10378906-10409845 GCA_007922305.1 Dermatemys mawii | reverse complement strand
CACACACACACACACGTGCTAGTGAGTAACTCATTGCTGTCTAGAAGGCGAAGGCTGCCCACCAGTCACACAGCACACGGGAGACTGTGAACTACACGGAATGGGGGCAGGGGCTCCATTGAGAGCCTGGGAAGGAGGGAGATCAGCAGGCAGCGAGGGGGGAGATCAGCCCTTTGGTTTCAGAGTTGCTTCCCATCCCCACCCTCTTGGCCGCCAGCTCAGCGGCCTGGCGCCGACCCAGCGCCACTCACCTTCGGTCCCAGCCTCGCCCCTTCCTCCATGGCATTCTCAGAGCAGATCAGCATCCCCACGCTACCACCGGGGAAACTGAGGCCCAGAGAGGCGAAGCGACAGAGCTGGGATTGAGACTCAAGGGGCCCCCAGCCGGGGAGGGATCCCGGGCACCCCAAGAGCCAGAGCCGCTGGTGAGCCACTCACCTGTACAACGGGGTCGGGAAGTCGGTCTCCAGCGTCCCCTGAGGGACATACGGCCGGTCTGCCTCCAAATCCATGCCCGCCTCCGCCAGGCCACCCTGCCCGTGCCCGGCCTGCTGCCGGCTCACTGCCACTGCTACTCAGCCTCCGGGGCACTGTTGCCCAACACAAAGCACGGCAACCATCCCCTAGCAACCAGGCAGGCTGGCTGGCAGAGCAGGAAGCAGCCAGACTCGGGCTGCCAGGGGAATCCAGTGCCCAGGGCAGGGAGTGGCAGGCTGGGGGCGGGATCCAGGACCGTCCCCTCCGGGGGAAGGGCAGGGGGGTGTTTCTTCTGGCTCCACTCAGCACGTCCGTAAGAACATAAGAGCGGCCCTACTGGGTCAGACCAAAGGTCCATCCAGCCCAGGATCCTGGCTGCCCACAGTGGCCAATGTCTGGTGCCCCTCCTTGGAGTACAAGGCCAGGATTAGATCAGGACAGAATCTGCTTTAACCCCCGTCAGACCCACCCCCAGCTGGATTACACCCTCGTGAGTTCCACTCGCTCAGGTCCACCCCCCCATATGCGTCTGGCCCAGCTGCTGGGCTCGGCCCTGCTTCCCCATCGAGGTCGGGGTGTGTTACAGCAGCGGGTGGCTCCCCCCGACTGTTGCTTTTCTTGCTCCAGTCAATGGACAGACCCCTGCCGTGACGCCTCCGAGCCAGGAGAACTGGGGAATGGTTTTCACCCCAATGCCAAGATCCGTCCCAGAAGCACCCCACCAACTCCCAAGGGAAGCTGAAACGCTCCTTTAGCTCTGGTGCTTTAGGCAGCCATTGCAAACCTCCCTCCTCCACCAAGGGCATTCCAGCGCTCTCGCTGGGGGAACTGAAATCTGCACTTCTTCCTTTAAGGGGAAGCAACGGCCCACTCACATCTATGGGAAAATGATTCCTTCCTGACCCCAGGATCTGTTTATGTACTGAAGCATGAAGACGTGATTGTTCCCATCTTGGCACACACCGCTGCATGGATATTATCGTTTAGTAAGACAAGGTGGGGGTTTTCCCTTGTCATGTTGTATGTGAGTCTTACTGTTTTGCAGGAATGCCCAGTGGGACTTCTGCAGGGGTTGCTCCACCTGCCTACATGGACGCTCTGGCCGCCTCTTCGTAACCTGAAACTCAGGATGGGGATGCAACCGGGTGACTCTGGCCCAGGGAGCGAGCCAAAGGCTAGAGGAGCAAGGGGCAGGGCAGGGGCCAGGCAGCAGGAAGCGAGTCAGTCTCCACGGGATTGGGACTCAGGGGAAGGACCGGAGCTCTGGCTCTGGGCTCCCCTCCCCGAAGATGGATTTGGCTGAAAGTCACTGATTTCTGTGCTAACAAGTTCTGTCCTATGCTGTGTTCCTGTCGATTAATAAACCTTCTGTTTTCCCGGCTGGCTGAGAGTCACGTTTGACTGTGGAGTCAGAGGGGGCAGAACGTTCTGGGTCCCCCAGGAGTCCTGCCCTGGCAGACTCGCTGTGGAAAGCACACGGTGGGGCACTGGATGCTGAATGCTCCGAGGTTGAACCCAGGAAGGTGGAAGCCATGCGAGCTTCTTGCTCTGAAGACAGTAATTTCAGGGAGACAGAGGAGGCTCCCCCAGAGTCCTAACAGGCTTCATAGGAAGCAGTTCCAGAGCATCGCCTGGGGGCTCTGTGACACCAGGTGGGCAAGAACATGGGAGGTCTGACCACGCCCGCCTTGTCAGTCTAATATCCTGGGACTCACCAGGCTACCACTAATCTGCATAGGTTGTCTGTCACCGGCCTTTTAGTGTTAATCACAATGCAGGCTCTGCCCATTTCCCCAGCAGTATCCCTCAGCTGGTCTCTAGGTCTTTCCTTTGATACAAGGGACGCTCATTTCTTTACACAGGGTGGATCCAAAATCCTCAGCCAAACGCTACTTAACATCTACAGTGGGGGTGCTCAATAGGTGACCCCCCCGGTTCAATCCAGATCGCGAGTGCCTTTTCAGTGGAGCACAGGGCTCAGGGCTTCAGCCTTGAAGTGCTTCCCGCAGGGCCGAAGCTTGGATTCCTGGCAGTCGAAGCCCTGAGTCCAGGCGATTTGTGCAGGGCTGAAACCCCACTGGAGGGGCACTGGGACTCGGAACTTCAGTCTCATCTGACGCATGCGGGGACTTGGGACTTCAGCTGCACCAGGAAACACACCGGGACGTCAGCCCAGCCTGAGGTGCGCTGGGACTGGGGCAGCCCCACCGGAAGCGTGTGGGACTCCAGGCTTCCTCCCCATTGGAGGCTCTCAGGGACTAGGCCCTTTGCCCAACAGGAGACACTGGCGGGTTCCCAAACATGGATCCAGCTCCAATCCGGTGCACTTGAATTTGAGGCCTGACCGTGGGGCCGACAGCCAAGCAGCCCCTGGAATGCTACCCACCGCCACATCAAAATCTGAAATGACGCCCTGGGTTACAGACCCAGCAATTCAAATGTCTGAGGCTGCACCTTTCCTGTCTGTCTTGGAGAACCTGGTCCTGAGTGGCTGTTTGTTCCCTTGCTGCCAGTCAGGGGGGCTGCAGGGAGCGGGCGGTGCCCTCTGCCCCTCAGCAGGAGAGAGGAAAGAGTTCAGGGCTTGCAGCACCTCTGCTCTTCCCTTCCCGCTACTCTTGGGACAAGGAGAGGGCTCCTGTGCCTCTCCCTCTTCTCCTTGTCCTCCCTGCTCCCCTTCAGCCCTGCCTGGAATGGGGCCAGGGCGTGGGGCTTCAGAGCAGGGAAGAGCCCCAAGAACTGCAGGAGGAGCAAAGGGGACCCAAGGCAACCCCACCTCCAGAGTTTAAAAATGGTAGTAAGTAAAGGACCCTAGAAAACCTCCTGTTTTATTTTGCCACGACACCCAAAGAGTCGACCAGGGTTTGTAATTTGTGAACTAATGGAAACGGTTCGGGAAAGAATGTTTTGAAAGGGGACCTGGGGTTCCATATTTACATCGTCCCTTCGTCTCTGGCCCCAAGGAAGTCAACGCGGCTGTGTGGGTGAGGGGCCCGCTCATGTACTGAGCACAGGGGCCACACGGCCCTTGAGAGAACATCACTCACGAGTTTCACGCCAAGCTTTAAACAAAGGGACACCGGGCTTCAATTCACAATGTATTGAATGCCAGTTACATTGCTTTACAGGAAAAGTTACAAAGGTCTCTGTTTTTTCTCACCATATGATGCATTATATGCAACAATGCCACAAGTTCTTAGAATTTACCTGCATAAACTCCGGGGAGACCTTTCAAACGGCCTGAACTGTACAAGTCAGAAATGTTATGGTTCATACATAGAAATGTGTACACATGAGCTTTTCTTCTTCTGTTTACACCACTATTGAGCACACTCCAGACAATCGCTTCACACGAGTTGCATACATGAGATTTCAGACACAAAATACCCCCAGGACCCTCCCCACCCAAAAGACACCTTTTGAGGACACTCCACTGGCCCGAGCAAATTACCTCCTTTGGCAACCACACGGGAAACAGGGGATTTGTGCTGGGTTTTTTATGTCCACTAAAGACAGTCTAACATTGCTCTGCCCCCCTCCAACGAGGTAGCCAACACACTCGACCATAAACCAGCTATGGGATTGTGAATCAACTATCCATCCCTGCTAAGCAGAACACAGAGGAACCGGTCCTGTTCCCAAGGTAGGTGTCAGCCCAGCTTTCTGAGCAGGGGGAGGGTTAGGAACGTGATCGGAAAGAGCGGGACAGAAATACGGGGCACGTTGTTAGAAGCAGAGAACGACAAGCGGAGCGTAGAGAAGGACAGATCCCTGTCAAATGCAATTCTCTGCTTGAGGTTTCAGAGCGACACAAGAAAGCTCCCATGCGTAACTGCAGCACAGACTCCAGAGCATCTAGATTTCTCTGTGGCATTTCCTCCCTTCCCTCCCCATTATGTTCTGGAGATTACTTCAAACCAAACCCTACGTTGCAGGCCTAAAGGAAGGGGACTGTCTACTCCCCTCTCCTTTCCAAAGCAACCCCCCCAAATCAAAAGCAAAGCTCTTCTCACCATGGGCTCGAATGGGTGGCTCTCTGATGTAGCGAAGGCTGATCACATGCCTGACAAACAGTACAGTCTGCTCCTCTCCAGCTTGCGGTATTGGGGCAGGCAGAGGGGGATTACTGTCAGGAGAGTTACCAGGACCACTGCAGCACCTTGCTTGTACCGCTCCTTCCTGCCCCCGCCATGCCCGCGCCCGACTTTCCACCTTTCTTCTGCCCAAGACACTTCCCGAGTTTTCCTCCTCGTTAAATGGACGCTTACACAGCTTGAGCAGAGACACATTTACACCCCTTTCAGGGACGGTTTCCTTGTTTCCCTCCATTTACGGATTTTTCTCCAGGAGGAAATTGTCTGGTGGCTGGTTTGGACATTGAGCTAGGGGACTGGGGAACAGTTATCCCAAAGCACAGATCACACATGAGAAACTAAGCCACAGAAGTAACTTGCAGCCATATTTCCCTTTCTCCCGGTCACCGACTTAAGACATGCATTACTTTCCTCTGGTCCTTTCTCCATCATAATTGCCCCAGGGGATAGAACATGCCCCAATTACAGACCACGTTTCATTCCGTTCCGACATGCTTGCCTGACTTAATGATCTGACAGGTTAACAATTCCTTAGTGCTTTGCTGAGGTGACAGTTAAGGATGCCAAACATAACAAGCAGCAAGAGAGGAGGAATTAGGAGACCACTGCAGATCATTTTTCAAGTGCCTCGGGATTTTGTGGAGAGAACCAGAGCAAAGCAGATCTGGGATGAAATTGTATTTTGGAGGAGCGTGGGAACGGGGTGACAGGAAGATACAGGTCCCATTTTTGGCTTCAAGAGCTCCAATGCTGTCAGCTTTGCTAAGGAACACAGTGTATTCCAGGCACACTCAAGTGTAGAGAAGCATGGATAGTACCCAGAGACCAACATCCACGCACTAGCTGTAAATCTCACGCTTGGTCAAGGCTGTAGTGAAACGGAATCACAGTTCATGGCAATTCTCTTGGCCCAACTTGCTCCCTGAAATTTGCCATTCTAAAGACGTCGCTACCCCCACCCCCCAAATCCGGGCAGTCTGGTTTCACAAGAAGGTATCTGCCTACACACTATGTACAACAGGACAGGGTCTATATACACAACAGCCAAGAGAAGAAAGAGACAGCACTTACATCCAAACATTTTACAAAAGGAGGCGAGGGGGCGGGCTGAACAGCTAGGTGCACAGCAGGTGAGCATTGGCACATGTACGAAGTAGACAGGAACTGGCTGCTGCAAGCATAACAGCTTCTCTTTAAATTAAAAGCAAGACGCGCGCGCACACACACACACGCACACACACAAGTGCTTAGCATCACACCTCACTGCATTATTCCAACAACCCGGCAGGATCTCGCTCTTTCTGAAACTTAAAAATGGGCTTCTGGCTCTGACCTAATTGAAGTTTAAAAAGAAAAAACAAAACCCCCCAACACTTCTCCCTTGCCTAAAACACCTTGCACACAGACTTACAAACACATGATGTGTCTTCCGTCCAACAGGGAAGACAGGCAACAGTCTTCCAGAACCTTTGTCTTTGAAAACAGATCCACAATAGTCTCTCTTTCTAAATCCATCTCAACTTCTTTTGTCCTCAGAAAGACACTGCAGCAATCAGTCTGCAATAATTGGCACGTCATAAAGCGCTAAAGAAATACTCCTGGGTCTTTAAAAAAAGCCATTGTTTCCCCATTAAACTAAAAGTCTTGAGACCAGCTTTGAACGTGTAATATCAATAATTCTTTTTTAAAAAATAATCACCTCTTTGGATTGTGCAGTAATCTTCCTTCAGAAGAGGCAGCGGCTGTTAAAATCTTTTAAAAAAATTCTCAGCTCCATTTTTTTAGCCAGATACTGAGTATGCTGAAAATTAAACTCTTAGGTGAACGTCCATGTCAAGGATTAGTCATATTTTTTTTAAACGGAAAAGAAAACGGTGTGTTTGAGGAAAAGAAGCAGTTCTCCTTTTTTCGACTTGGAATATTAGTCCCAAGCAAACACAATACCCATTCTACATTCGAGGGGCTTCTTCCCAGCTTTAACTTTTGTTCTCTCCCACCAATAAAATTTGATCAAGTCTGGCTAACTCCGGGTTCCGAAGAAGCGTGTCAAATCACAGAATGATGAAGAACCCAGAGCAGCATTCCAAACAAATCCCCCCCGCCACACACACACACACACACAATACTCATCTCTTACTGAGGTTACAAAGCAGCAACTGGGATGCCCTTTGCCTAGTCTTCCTTATCATGGTCCATATCACGCAAGTTCTACCCAATGTATAAAATTAGATACTTCAGTTTTTCCCCTCTTGCACCTGTTCCCCTTTATGAAGAATGAATTCTTAACCCTTTGATAGCTGCATCACCCTCCCAGCCCCACCCCAAATACTGTCCAATATGGTTCGTAATCATGTATTTAAGAAGAATTGTGAAAGTCCGTCCTCCAAACCCACTGGCACTCCCCTTCCCCTCGGCCGGTTGATAGCGAGAGGTTCCATGCACGCCAAGTTAGTGGTTTTCTCCCGACACATCGTACCGGGATCTCCTGGTGTGCAATTATGGGGTTTACCGTATCCTGGTGAAGAGATTCAGAACAGACACAGACTCCTGAAAAAAACAAAGAGAAAAGATTTGAACCCAAGATCCCCATGCTAAATGTTCAGAGAAAATGAGACAGTTCCACCACACCGCCTCAGCCCTATCCCACGCCCTCATTTCTGCCACAAAGCCAGGGCTAGGAAAATGGTCTGGGGCTTGCCTGACATTAGAGGGCAAAGCTTCATAAGCATCCCCGAGTTTGATGTTGGTCAGAGCTCAACCTTCCTGTGCCCCTGCACGTACATGGGGTGCACGGTGAGCGTGAGCATGGCAGAAGATGGCAGAGACTAGTTTTGCATTACAAGTTTCTGCAAAACAGGGACTGCTGCGTGTATCCTACAGCAGAGCCACCAGAAACCAGATAAAGAGACTGCCAATCAATCCACTAACTGCTGGTCTCAGTCTCTCCGCGGTCCCTCCGCATGATATCTTGGTTCCTGGCATCCTCAGTTGTCTCTCCACGTCTGCCTGAGACGCCTTGAGACTACTTGTCAAAAAGAGCCCTCCAGAAACTTTGTGCTGACCCCCACTGAGAAGTCTCTGGAATGGGGACAGTTCTCAGGGACTTAAGAGAGTTTGATCCTTTCTCCTGTGCCAGAACCGAAGAATATGTATACAAATGACACCGCGACAATGTATTAAAATGCTGGCAAGAAACAGGCTAAGGTGGACACGCTACCCCACTGCTACTTAAAACTGGCACCAGCGTAACTACCAATGGTTCAGTCTTAAGAATGTAGACACCCAGTCTTTAATGGAGACCAATGGCCTTTAGTTCTACTGCTTACTTGACTTACTCAGTGCACAGAGGCTTACAAACCACCACTTTCAAGTGAGGATCACAAATCCCTTAACAACTGATCAAGACTCAATCCCTCTAGCAGTTAAGAGAGAAGCACTGGCTGTCTGATCATTAGACACATAGGTAAGAGGAGGCAGCGAAGTGACTGCCCAAGGTCACAAAGCAAGTGACTAGAGCTGGACAGAAGATCCACAGCCTCTCTCCTGAAGGATTCTCCCTCACTGGGCAACCCTTGCCACAGAAACAGGAATTAACTATCCACCTGCACTAGCGAGTTTACCTTTGTCGAGCGCGTTTTGCTGAAGACATTCCAGAACCTCAGGGTTTCATCTCCTGCTCCTGTAACTATGGCCTCCCCATCAGGAGACATTGCCTAAGGCAAGAGAGAAAACAAAAACAGTCTTCAAAATACGTTTCCATGTTGCTAAATGGTAGTTTAAAATGGAGGCCTCTCCACCCACCAGAATACAAACGTTCAGCTCCCTTCACCTTCTCTCTAATGGAGGTAAACCAGGCCCAGCTGCCTTTGCTTTCCCCCTGCCTCGTCCCCACTGCCACAGGTAAGATGCAGAATTTAGGAAACAAGTTTTAGTTTATGCTGCTACTGAGTACACAAGCATCATTCCCATTATCTCTGGAATTGCACATCTCTTTATAAAGCCATAAGTAAGCTGTCAACAATATGTAGGGTGATGTTGGCATCTTAACAAATGAACTAGCCAGTGTCTATGAGACAGGCTCAGCTGATCCCATTCTGTGCTGAAGCTTCCCCAAGTACCATGAGAGAGAGAACAAAGCAGATAAGAGATGCAGCTGTCAAGAGATGGAAGTGGATTAAACAGAACTGGATGTTTTAACGCACAACCATGAAGAGGAAAAACAGCAGGTGGAATAAGGGGGAGCATTAACAAAGCCTTCTACCTCTGAAGAAACTTTTGGCTTTTATAAATTTCCCTTAAGATCTGTTTGCTGTACCAGGGATCAGTGCTCCTCAGAGATGAGAGGAGTTGCCGTTTGACAACATGGTTAATTTGTGTCATTTTTTGACAAGTGCAGAAGAATCCCTCACTCCAGTGTCAGCAAGCAGGGACAGCCAGATCCCAGATGCTCCTGTTGGGCGCAGCGAAGCCCAGTCTTGTTTGTTTCACTAACCAAACCCTGGATAGCTAGGAACCAGCAGATACCAGTACTAGCCAGTTGCGTTCTGTCTCAATGCACAGCCCCGTCGCAGCAGAACCAATGGGAGAGATCGCTAAGCAAAGGGCATGGGTTATAGCTTACCAGGTATAAGACTCTGTATGAATGGCCTGTTAGTTTTGCTACTTGGGTTAAGGAGGGATATTTCCAGACGAGAATCTGGTTCTGCGAGTATCCATGGGTACTCACCTGTGAGGGGGAGACAAGAATTACAAGAGAGAGTCAGTGCTGGCAGGTCCTGATCCCTGAAAGCTCAACTGCAGGACTCTGACCCCCTGGTTGAACTTACTAGTTCATTGGCATGTTTGGACCAAGCCAGATTGCACACTTGTGACCCAGTATCAATGCACTGCAAGGGCTGCCCGGTTAGAGTGTTCCAGAACCGAATGCAGCGGTCGGCTGTCCCACCACCCGAGGCCAACAGACCGTGCTGGTGTGGAGACCACGCAATGGCTTTCACTGCTGCGAGGTGCTCTGTGTATTGCTGGACAGGACTCAAGCTGGAGTGATTCCACACAAGGAGCTGGTGGAGAGAAGAAACAAGGCTTAATTAATGCACAACTCCAACCTCAGCTCCCCTGCCTTCCAAACCCAGGAGACAGCACCGCTGAAGCCCAGCCTGGTGAAGCCAGCCCTGTGCACCTCAGCCAAAGCAGCTCCATCTCAACGATTAGCATTTCCGGTTCAGGGGCCTCTCCCTAATCCCAAGCACATTAGGAGCAACAAAGCAGAGTTTAGCTGCCCTATTAATTTTTACCTAAGACAGATACTAGGAAATTGTAGCATAGTCTAGTTTAGCCACAAGAGGTGGGGGATGGGGGGGAAGAGGGAGAGAATGGTCTGTCAATCGTTTCGTTAGTAACAGATTGAGGCTGGAATTAAAAGCTGACATATCTTTGAAAGAAGGCAGCTTTTAAGCTGGGAGTGCAGGCCCACACCAACAGCAATCAGTACTATACCTTGTTATCATTTCCACCCGATGCTAGGAGTTGGTGGTCTGTGGACCACTTCAGCCCACACACCTCCTGCCTGTGGCCCTGAAGCCGTCGCTCCGACTGTAGTGGAGGGGTCCGGATGTCTCTCTGAAGGATCATTCTGTCCCGACTGCCAGAAGAAAGCTGGTCTGCATTCCACGCCAAAGCACCTGTAACGCAGGCAAAGGAAGAGAGAGTGAGAATTCCATGCAGCAGTCGGTGCAGGAATCCTGGGGGTAAGTATCAGGCCACTATAACCAGTGGAGGACTAAATAAATCTCTTCTTGAGCAACTTTTGTTAGAAGATCAAAAAAAGCTTTTTACACACACAAACCCTATGGGAGTTCAAATTACACCCACTTTAGAGATGGATAAACTGAGGCACGAGTTGTGTAACAACTTACGTGAGGTCATCAGAACAGAACTCATGAGGTGTCCTGACTCCCAACCCCTGACCTGGTCACCAATCCACACTGCCTACTTGTAAAAGCTATTGCCTGAAAAGCAGGATGAACTGGAATCCTCAAGCAGCCAGCCTGGAGGGTTGAAACCAATGACATTCAACAAGGTGTATTAACAGGACACACCTAGGATGCGTCATCACACAACACCCTCCACAACTGTAGGTGGCGATGATTCATAGTATCACTACCCCCAAGAGTGGGCCAGTGCAATTTAAAAGGACTCTTAAAAAAAATAAAAGCTATTTCATAGAAGGCGTGGGGAAGGAGTGGTGTTTGGGGGCGGAGTGACAATTCCCACTCCCCCTTTTGGATCATAAATTATAGCAATATTAACAGGGCCTTAAGGGGTCCCTCTTCTTCGTTAGCAAATGCCATTTTCAAATGGTAAACTTCATCTCTCTTGCCTCCTGTTCCTCCTTACCCACTCTGGCTGTGTGACCCTCAAGCATGGATAATTTCTTCCCTGCAGCTGCGTCCCAGATCTGTACAAAGCCTTTGTGAGTTCCAACTGCTACCAAGTTCCCCTAAACACACCAAAAGAAAACTTGCAATCAATAAAGTCAGTAAGGAGATGTACAAAAAGAGATCCAAGAGCCGCACAGTAGATTCTGAGGGCTTGTCTTCACTATAGGGTGAAGTCGACCTAAATTACACTACTCCAGCTATGTCAATACTGTACCTGGAGTCGACAAAGTTTAGGTTGACTTACCCGGTGTCTTCACTGCACTGTGTCACTAAAAACACTCTCTGGTTAACTTCCCTTACTCTTCCAGTATTGACTGGAGAGTGCTCTGCTGTTGATTTAGTGGGTCTTCACTAGACCCTCTAAACCAATCCCTGCTGCATCGATTGCAGCAGTGTGGATCTCCCCATAGTGAAAACTAGCTTTCAGTCTCAAAAGGCAAGGGGGGTGACGGGGTGGAGTATCTTCTCTGGAGATTACACATCTTGTAAGATCTGTCCTGCTCAAAGGAACGCCATTTGTTAATCGGCAATGAAATGAATAAAGATGCAATTTCTGCAATACCTTCATACACAGCTATTAAAAGATCTGCTGTAGAAATGAAAACTAGAAAGTATCAATAGATTCTTTTAAAGATAGGTAATATTGGCACTTCTTTATAGTGCACCTTTTTCCCAAGGCCCTCTAGTACTCTGACACTCATTACTAAATTACATCTTTTTTTTTTATATACACACCCCAAGATGTTTTAACAGATATGGTAAACTGAGGCACGGGCATTAAGTAACTTGCCCAATATCATATAGTAAGCTATCCACTCTAAACTCCATGTGAATGCTTGCTAAAGGGACGACGAATACCTGTCTGCTCATACTATTGGTTTAAACAGGATGAGGGATGTTGCTGAATTCCTTTGCAATGGGATACATCACTTTGGCCTCAACCAGGCAGGATTTCATAGCACTAAACAAAACGTTAAACAGAGCACATAGATGTTCTGCTGCTGAGGTTCTGCCTCACAAAAGGCTTTCAGCAGGATGCTGGGCTCTTTTGCCCCAGGCTTTCCCTGGAACGGAGGAAGAAAAATTTGGCATAATAGGAATATGGAGAGTAACTGGAGCAAAGACACTAAGCACATCAGTTCGTGCAGAGCATCTCTCCAGAACAAGCAGTAGACTGTAACCTCTTTCTAAGAGCATTCCCAGGGAGCTACACTGCAGCAATGGCACAGTGAGCACAAAAGCACGGCTCACTCACACAGATGTATTTGTACTCAATTTAGGAGGCAGTTCTACACTCACTGACCAGTCCAGGCCCATTCCCGCTATCCTGCTATGTAGGCAGGGTACCTTTTTTTTTGTTTATTAAAGGGACGAGGGAGGAGGAGGAACACGCCTCTCGTGCATGCATCTTAGGCTTTAACCAAAGAGTCGAGAGAAATGCTCTTCGGCATCTCGACTGAGGTCACTTGTTGCTCACTGAATTTAATCTAGGGGGTTCTCACTCCGCTGTGAGATACCATCTATCCCTATCAGCTAAGGAGTCTCTAGTGACACACAGAGGACCAGATGTTCTGAAATGTTGAGCTCTTACAAATGCAGCTGAAGTTAACAGGAGCTTTGGGTGCTCAGCATCTCTATAAAGAATGTCTTAACGGTCTGTTTGGTTGTATTATACTGACCCGTTCTGACCAGCCCACTGATGTCACAGAATCGCCTTCCACAGACAGATCACACAACCGGGTCACCTTGAAAATTAGGAAATAAGATGGAAATTAGGACTCAAGAGGCATATTAGGAGATTAGGTATTTGGAACTCAGAGCACTCAGAGCAGAGATGGTACATTCCAGGGTACTGGAAAGAGTACGGCAGCAGAATATGAAACACAAAGGCTGATCCAACTGACCTGCAGTCCATTTTACTTTCTCCCATAGCAGAAAAGAAAGGGCCATGCTTTACCTGGCTAGTACAAGCACTCCACAGGTAAACACAGGTACCAAGGCCAACACTGAGAACATTGAGAGAAGACCAGTCCACTAGGTTCAGGTAGAAGTCATCCTGCAACTCTGGAGCATCCAGCACTTTGAAAGGAATCTTGGAGATTTTTCTGGTTGGTTTTCGAGGTGATCTTAGCAACTTCTGACTGTTCACACAAATAGAGACATGGTTTTTTTATAAGGCTTTGAAGGTACAAAGAGATTTAGAGAAATTCCTACTGTTTTAATCATTACCTTTCTGTAGAAAGGTAGAGATTGAAAGAGATAGCACTATTTCTTCAGTGCTGCAACCCTCCTGAGGTGAGCAGCTAGAGGGAAGTAATGGACACAAAGAAGCTGCCCATAGCAAAGCTGCCCTGTGACACTGTGAGGGTTAAGCAACTGGCAGGCTAAGTGACCCAAAATCAACCTTTAATAATACATTAGAGGGGTATTGAAATGGTAAACAGGGCCATTTCTTGTAGATCGCTATCAAAGCCATGTTAATGACTTAAGCTTTGTCTACACTAGCACTTTTGGCCCCCCACTCCGACTCACAAAAGTGCTGGCGTGGACAGCGTTATGTAGGCGGGAGACAGTCTCCTGCCAACATAGCTACTGCTGCTAGTTAGGGGTGGTTTAATTATGCCAGCAGTAGAGCTCTCTCTGACTAGCTTTTCCTGGCTGAAGCCCTACAAATCTGCTTGCTGTTTGGGAGGAGGCTTTTCATGGAAGCAAGGGCGTGGGGGTCCAGGGGACTACACGGTACCACTGTGCTCTCCAGGCTGTGCCCTGCCCTGGTACCAGAGGCCCAGGCGTGGCACATTCCAGTGCTTCCATCCCTGGCTATAACCCTGCAAGCCTACCTTTCCTCCTGAAATCCTATAACTGTACAGCAACTAATTATGACAGAGAGCTCCTTAAGAACCCCAGCCCTCATTTCTTCCCCATCCACAGGTAGCCAGCTTTACCTTTTGTTGCTGACTGGTGACAGGGAATATGGGGAGACCTCATTGCCATCATCTGGACTGGAGCGTTTGGTGCTGAGGGAGTACTGCACAAAGAAGAAAGCATTGGATACAAAAACCCCACACAGTACAGGTCCTGACGTGCCAGAGGTTTACAAGATCACCTACAATGTAATTAATTAACATACTTTACCTAGTCAGAGCTCCCTCTAAAACCCTGCATTGTTTAATTTATACCCTCTTCAGTCCCTTCCCTTAAAGATTTAAAGTAATCTTGCTCTACAGCAATACTGAGAAACTAACTTCTGTTGAATCTCAAAACCTCTCCTTCATGCAGGGACCACATCAAAGCCATGTGTTAACTTGCCCACATCTTTTCCAAAACAGTCCTTCAAAGCCTCTGTCATAGCTCAGGAAAGAAGGATTTCTGCAGCAAGCAGCAGTTCCTCATGGAATCTGTGGACAGTGTCCACTAGATTGTGTTACTAATACAACCCACACTAGTCATTCCATACTACTGAGGACTCACTTTAAACCTTGGCTAGACTTCTTAATATAGCTACTACACTATGCACCTGCTAGCATATTTGAGGAGAGTCCAACTCCTCTCGCATAAGCAATGAGGACTGATGCATTGTTAGCCAAACTTACCGTGAAGAGGCTCTTCTTCTCAGGCGTGGATGGCTGCAGTCTCCTGTCCTCTGTCTGAGGGTCCTGCACTTTCTCAATCCCTGCTCCCAGCAGTTCGTTCTTTAGCAAGGCCGAGTAAGCAAGGCCATCTGTATGAACGTACAAACGAGCTCTTGAGCAGAGAGTCCTACGCTAGTGGTTCTTGACCGGGGTACGCCTACGCCTGGGAGTACGCAGTGGTCTTGCAGGGGGGTACGTCAACTCATCCAAATGGGCTATGAAGACCAATTTCTCATATTCCCTGTGATAGTGCCTCCAGGTCAGGGCTGTGGCCCAATAGCTAGGGAGCGAGAGAGATGCTTGCCCTGCTCTTGCCCATGCTATATTTGGCTTCAGTGTCAAATCGAAAGCTAGACACAAAGGAACAAGTGGTACAAAACGCATCTACCTTTGCCATTGTCGGAGGTAGCATCCTTTGCTTTTCTGTTTTGACTTGGTGACTTTTCGTTTTCCTAGAGGGGGAAAATATATGCTAACAACACACTCCAGCCATTGCAAAGATCTCACAAAATTCACTTTTCTTCCCCCTCACTGTAATGGGACAAGCACCGCCATCTTGAAAAAACTGCAACAATCGATTGTGATGCTGAGGCATCAAATACTGAAGCAGCAAAAGAGATGGAGAACAGAAGGTGAAGGCAATACTCTACTAGTCCTCTGAAGTCGTTTTCCTGCCAAACTTCTTTAACTCCATGCAAACTCCTCCTTCCTGCCCAGAAAAATACCTTGTGCTATGCAACACAGGGATAATACTCACATTTATCCGGTGGAAGTTAATGCTCCAGTTGGCCCCAGCTCTTGAGGGAATGAAACGGTCTCCGTGTTTACTGGGGGAGGACATTGGAGAGTTGGAAGGTGTCAGTGTTCGTCTCATCTCAACTACCTGAAGTTTAAAAAGTTACATATGGAGAAACACTGCAAGAACCAGGCAGGAAAAATGTTGGACCACAGTGGGCTCTGAAAGACAGACTCCAGAAATCTGCTTTCATTAGGGCCAAATAAACCTGAAATGACAGAACACATAGTTTGTCACCTTACAACCCTAGTAAGCACTCCTTACACAGGCACAATTCTCACTGACGAGTGCTAACAGGAGCACTTAAAGAATCTCTCTCTCTCCACATGCTCCCTCTCAACAGTGGAGATCAGCTGGTATGCTCTTGCCAATGGTCCCGAGGTTTGGAATCTGGGCAGCTGGAGGCAGGGCACTGTCACGTATTGGCATGACTGGAATCCCTTCCCCTGTTGGTCTGAAAGACCCAAATATTAGCAGGCCTCACATAAACATGCAGTGTATTGTACCTTATAAGAATCTCTCACACAAAACATGTTCTAGTTAAGGCTGCAGGCACTCACTCAACCCGGTCTTCTTTCTGTCCTTCCAGAATGGGAGGGCATTGATCCCCGAGAGTCCCACAGGGAGATTTCAGTACCTTGCTCCTCCCTAAGCCTTTTGGCTAGTGTGATCTCTGCCACTGCCATGCTGCTGCTGCCGTAAGTATGCCGAGGGCCCACTGCAGCGTATGAACAAGAGTTTGGAGTGGGTGTGCGGACACCGAAGACAGCAGGTTTTGTTAAGGTCAGATAAGTACAGCAAACCTTCCAGGTCCTCTTAGCATTCCTATGGGGGCAGAGTCACGGCTGCCATGTTGCGTGGGAAAATGTCCCCTTAACACTACTTCCTGGGTTTCTAACATTTGTATGTTTTCTCCATAATGCTAATGTTCTTGCAGGGGTATGTAAAGGGGCCTCCTTTATATTTCTGGGTTTTACTAGAGATATCATGTGTAACCCAGCAATATTCCTTCAATGTGCATTCAGCATCAACTGTCATTAAAATTCAGCACTGAACCTAAATCAATTACATCAAGTAGAATCTCTGCAGGACTACAGCTAAGTGTGTATTTTAAGATCTTAGTAATGGAAAAAAATATTATGGAGTTTGTCGCAGATATGCACTGGAATGAATCCTCCTGTGAGAGGTTTATTTCAGTTAAAAGCCATTTACATGCATCACATCAGCTGAGGACTCGTTCCAAGACTCGGTAAGACATGAAGATCAGAGATCACTGGCTTTAGAATATTTACACATCTTACCCAAGGCAAAGAAAGCAAGAACCGTGAAATAACAAAATAAGTGGATGAGGTGGTTTAGACTAAATCACGGGCTTGTAACGATTCGAAGGCCCATCCAAATAGAGAGAGCGGGTGCAATTTGGGGGCTGTCACAGCATACAAGGACCTTAACACACTAGGGGCTAGCTGGAGGACAAGTCTCTCGCATAGGTGTTGTGTAAGGAAGCTACAGGCCTCCCTGTAAGACACACCACAGGGGACAGTATTGCTGACACTCAACTGTCCAAAAGTCATGAAATTGGTTTAAAAAAAAATCTACTAAAATTAACACTGGTGGTTCTGGGTGCATTTGAGTCACGTCTTCAAGCTTTTTTCTACAAACATGAGGGTGAGAAACTTACTTTTTAAAAACACGAGCCAAGATCAATGTAATCACTTGTCTCCTGGAGCAGGGGTGTTACGTAACATCAAATATCACAAGTCTCATTGATAGTTGTCTGAAAACACCTGCTCAGTTTGCAGTGACGGTCAAGAAAGCTAACAGAATGTTAGGAACCACTAAAGAAAGAGATCCATAATATCAGAATGCCACTATATATATCCATGGTATGCCCACACCTTGAATACTGAATGTAGTTCTAGCTGGGCTACCTCAAAGATATATTACAATTGGAACACGTACAGAGAAGAGCAATAAAAATGATTAAGGGTAGGATCAGTTTCCATATGAGGAGCAATTAAGAAGACTGGGACTGTTCATCTTACAAAAGAGATGAAAAAAGAGGGAGATGGTAGAGGTCTATAAAATCATGAATGGTGTGGAGAAAGTGAATAAGGAAATGTTATTTACCCCTTGACATAAGTCAAGAACTAAGGGTCACCGGACAAAAAACAACAGGTAGCAGGTTTACCAAAAAAGAAAAAAAGGAGGGCCACCACATAACAGTTCATCTGTAGAAGTCATTGCCAGGAGATGTTGTGAACCCAAAAACTATAACTGGCTTCAAAAAAGAATTAGATACATTGATGGAAGATAAGTCCATCAATGACTATTAGCCACGATGGTCAGAAATGCAACCCTGTGTTCTACAATACATGGCCTTAAGCCT
Organism: Dermatemys mawii; assembly: GCA_007922305.1. Classification (NCBI taxonomy): domain Eukaryota; kingdom Metazoa; phylum Chordata; order Testudines; family Dermatemydidae; genus Dermatemys; species Dermatemys mawii. Next base: position 10,392,020 of record ML677376.1, on the reverse strand, counting down.
CTGACTGCCAGGTACTGGGACTGGATGACTGGGGATGGGTCACTTAATAATTTCCCTGTACGGATTATTCCCTCTGAAGCACCTGGCCTTAAGCCAGCATCAGAAGACAAGATACTGGGCTTGAGGGACCATTGGTCTGACCAAGTATGGCCATTATTACGCTCTTATGACGTAGAACACAGCAGAAAAGCTAGAAGAGCTGCATGAGTCTAAAGTTCACCTATCATATAGCCCCAGCATTCAGAAGATTTGCTAGCTTAAAAAAGTTCACTGTCTATATTCCAGTAGTACCTAATGAGATTATGTAGTTTCCTTATGTTAAGTACTAAATAATAAAGATGTTATAACCCCCTCAGGCTGCTGAGTATTACATACATACAGAGATTTAACAAATTTTAGTTGACAAAACTGGCCAAATTACAAAGTTGTTTGAGCAATTGTTTCCCAGGACAATTCAGCATTTCAGTCAAAGGTTTGGTTCAGTTTATAACAAAAGGCCTCCATGCTATTAAGTAGCTTCTATAGGAAGCTAGATAGCCTGTCTGAAGGACATTAGAGAAAGCACATTACACCTCACGGAATGAAGTCTGTTCTTTGTTGGGGGATGCAGGGAGGGGCAGGGGCACCCGGCTAAGTCACTAGGAGAATCATTAAGAACAGTGTAAATCTACTGACTTACACAAGGCATTGTGTTTTCAATCTGGATGTTGATCTGGCGCAGGAGACGTCTTTCATAATCCTGGTCCATGATGGAAAGGGCGGGGGCTGGGGAGTCTAACAGTCCCAGGACCTTCTATTCATGAAGTCTAGCCAGTAATTAGTCAGCTGCAACAAAACAGGAAGAAGGTCAACAAATGGTGCACAGCCCCATATACAAACCTACTGCCACCACCAAATTTCACTGCTATACCACCGCCCACAGGAGAGGCTCAAAGCACTTTACAGACATTAATGAATTAAGCCACCCAACCATGAGAAGTACACAAAGTCTCTGCCACAATCTGTGAACGGAAGCACAGAGAGGCTAAGTGAATAGCAGGATCACAAATGGAAGCTAGAAGTCCCAACTCCAAATCTTGTGCTTTAGACACAAGACCATTTTGCCTCTGTTGCACGGTATTCAGAATTTCAATTAGTAAAGCATAGCACAAAATCAGTGGTTAGGAATATTATACCACACTATTACCCTCACGGTTGCCGATACCGCCTAGCTCTACAATTCTGGGTCTCCACTGAGACCTGGCTTACACTTAAAAATTAGATCTACCTAGCTATGTTGCTCAATGCTGTGAAAAATTTCACACCCTGAAAACTGCAGTTAGGTTGACCTTATCCCCAGTATAGACACAGCTAGATCAGTGGAATAACTTCACAGGTGACCTAACTACCGCTTCTCAGAGAAATAGATTAAACTACATTGATGGAAAAACCTCATCTGTCAATGAGGAAGCATCTGCACTACAGTGCTACAGCTGGAGCAGCAGTAGAGAAGCCATGCCCTGACTTTCTTTCCTTCATAAGATCCAGGATGATGTGTTTTCACAACAGATATTCATTTATATTTGGCTGGTAAGATTTTATCACATGTGTCATATAAAATGTAATGTATTAACGTACCTCACACTGAAAAATAGCACTCTCTTTCAAATTCTATTCTAAGTCTTATAGCTTTTCAGCTACCTACAAAATTTATACCATTAGATTACAAGATCACCTTTATCATCTCTTTTTAAACAGAATTCCCTTTTATTTCAGGCATGAGAAAGGACAGCTAAAGACATCATTCATCTGACAAACTGTTCTCATTTACTGCATTGTCATACTAATATCACTTCCTAACTGCACCAGTGAATAAAGGATGCATTTTACGACTCTGTTTACAATATACAGAAAATGACAACAGCAGTTTGTTGCGAATATACGGGGTGTCTCATTTTAGGTTAAATCCTGACCAAAGCAAGAACTGGAAATCCTGTTTGTACATGATGCACTGACAAATCTCAACACACACAGATCTTGAGATGTTGAAGTTTTGCAGAAAACATGATTTCAGTTAATTCCTGAAAGAGGAAGGTTTTCGTTTGGGAATGTTAACATACTATCCTTTTCTTAAAACAAATTAAAAAAACACTGCTAGACTGGTGTCAATATAATACAGATTGGTGGCATTTAATATAAATGAGAATGATCTGAGACTATAAACCTATGTTTTCCTCATGCATATGTATCAATATGGTTAATTTAAACTTTAAAACAATCACTGCTGTTGAAATCAGCTATGTCCCAATTTACAGTGCTCAACTTGTAACATATAGGGAAAAAAATGCTATTCAAAGGAAGATATTTTTGATCATAGATACACATCATTTACTTCTAAAAATAAGTCAGTTTGCCTAACAGAACACACCAAAAACCTTTAAACTTAGGGCTTGTCTTCACTAGAGCCGGGAGAGATCGATCTTACGGCAATCGATTTATCGTGTCTCGTCAAGACGCGATAAATCGATCGCCAGCAGCACCCCTGTCGACTCCAGAACTCCAGCTCACCAAAAGGTGCAAGCTGGAGTCGATGGGGGAGCACGCCGCCTACCGCCGCCTTGAGGACGGCAGGTAAGTCGGCTGTAGATACACAATTTCAGCTACGTTAATAACGTAGCTGAAATCGGCATATCTACAGTCGATCCCCCACGCTAGTGAAGACCAGCCCTTATAGCCAGATTTTTGAGTTCGTTCAATACCCAGCAGCATGCATTGTAACTCTCTGAGCTCATTACTATAATGTTATGAATCTAATGCAATGCTTTATCATCTTTCATTTCAAGATCGTGTGATCCCGGAAACTAAGACTAGAAAACATTATCCTAGTAAAATGTGTTGCTACTTTCAGTAGCAATAAGAAGTTTGTGTATTTCTTTTTAACCTTCCAGAAATTTAGGGAATTTTTATTTTAATAAAACCAGGTAAAATGGTACATTGTTCTCAGTGGCAGCAACTTGGGGCGGAACTCTTGAAAATATGGCCATCAGGACCCGATTCAAAACCCTTTCAAGTCAGTGGAAAGACTCCGTCTGACTTCACAAAACTTTGGAAAAGGCTCTACTTTTTGCAAAATTAAGAGTCACTAACAACTTCTGAAAGATTTAAAAAATAAAAATAAAATCTTAATGACTTATGAAGTACCAACATTTCACCAGGATAGCTTCTGTACTGAGAACTCTTCTGTAATGACTATAACCTACATTCTATGACACTGCCTCCTTGAAACCTAATCACTTTAAAAATAATTCACAGCTGTTCCAGGTACCATATCTGCCCTGAGTTCCTTCCACTGCCCATTTTTTAATTTTACCATTACATTTTCCAATAAAGTATTTCTCCCATGTAAGTTTTTTGGTACAGAAGCACGAACAGAGGAAACCTGACTGCCTGCATCTGACAGCACCAAGTTTGTCTCTTCTGCATAAATCGGTAAAAATGGATGTCTCACTCATCTTTCCTTTACGGTAATTTTCAGTGTTACTTGTAATAAAGAGGTTAAAAAAGCTGCACTTCTCAAAGCTTTATGTTGACAATCCCATGTTTTAAAACACTAGACAATGCTGTCTCCAATCAAGACTATTATCAGGCAACAAAATGAAAGAAGGTGTAGCAAAATAACTGGAATAATTAGGCTAAACTGCATACTTTAGTAACAATGGTGTTAGATTGTATCAGGTCATTACTGACTAGTGTCTTATATTTTTAGAAACTGTACATAAAAAGTCATCCTAGGCTAAATACAGCCAACAAAATCTTAACCAGTGATTTAATAAATTATTATTAATAATAAATGTACAAAATTATGTTTAACTGAAAACTGGCTCCATGTTGTTTAAACCAAGTTTTACAAGAAAAGAGAAATTCTGCTAATGAAATGTATTGGATTTACAGTAGTGTGACTCTTCTAGAGGTCCATAGATATTCTTCTTTATCATGCTGGCTTAAATATGAAATTGGCTCATTACACTTATGTAAGTTAATAACTGATACTCTAAAGCAGTGGTTTGAAAATTTTTTTTCTGGGGACCCAGTTGAAGAAAACCCAGTGGAGCTGGGGACGAGGAATTTAGGGTATGGGAGTGGCAGAGGGTTGGTGTGTGGGTGAGGGTTGCTGGGGGAGCCAGGAATGAGAGTGCGGGAGGGGGCTCTGGGCTGGGGCAGGGAGGGAGTCAGGGCTCTGGGTTGGGGGGTGCAGGCTCTGGGGTGGAGTCAGGAATTAGGGGAGCAGGAAGGGGTTCCAAGTTTTGGGGGAGGGGTTCGGGGCTGGGGCAGGGGATTGGGGCGCGGGCTTACCTCCGGTGGCTCCTGGTCAGTGGTGCAGCCGGGATGCAGAGGCTGGCTTCCCACCTGTCCTGGCATCCTGGACCACGCTGCACCCCAGAAGTGGCCAGCAGGTCTGGTTCCTAGGCGTAGGTGCACAAGTGGCTTCGCGCGACTCTCACCCACAGACCCCATGGCCCCTTTGCCTAGAAGCCAGGCCCTCTGCTGGCTGCTTCCGGGGTGTTGCACGGTGTCAAAAAGGTAGGCGCTAGCCTGTCTCAGCAGGCAGCACCGCGGACAGGACTTTTAATGTCCCGGTCAGTGGTGCTGACCAGAGTGACCAGACATGCTGCATGCGACCCGCCCCGAAGTTTGAAAAACGCTGCTCTAAAGAAATGGAATAAAATGACTGATTTCCCTTGAAAGCTGTCAAGCGCTACCAGCTTTTGTGAAAAGGTAGTGTCTGGCAAATAACGGTTTTACCAGTACTGGCTTGTGGGTAACTCACTAGGCTACCAAGGTACAGAATTTGTCACTGGGTACCCCAGGCTTCAGCATAAATTAAATGATGTAATACAGCATATTTGAAGAGCTTCATCCACATGTGATATCAGTTAATATCCTAGATGCCTCCCAACCAGGGCCTACCACAGAGACCGCTCTAGTGGTGCGGAAGAGATGGCCTTCATATGGCCATGGGCGCAGGCAATGTTTTCATGCCAACAGTGCTGGGCCTCTCTGTAGACTCTGCCCCACTGCCCCAAAAGGTACAGCTAACCCGACAGAAGTAGGTGGTCCTGTACTACCATGATTCCAATCATCACCATGGATAGGTAACGGCTCCTCCTCTCCAAAGGCCCTCACCTGCCGAGTCCCAAAAGTAGAGCCCTGAATGGATACAAAATTTGTCTCCGCATCCAATCTGCGATCTGCAGACATGGTCCACAGATATCTGCAAGCTCCATGATACCCCCTCTCCTCTTACTGACAGATAGCGAAATGCCATGGGCTCAGCTGTCAACAGTATGCAGATGACACTCAACTACCCATCTTCTTCTCAGCTGATGAAAGAACCACCAGGAAAACACTGCAGTGCCCTCAAGAAGTTAATCATCTTACATGATGAGCTGCTGGCTCAAGCTGAACTCAGCAATGTCCAAAGCAATGCTGGTCTGAAAGGGGAAACACCTTGAAGAGCTAGCCAAGCCAAGCGTCTCTACCTTCCCCTACTCATCAAAGTGGCAGAGAGCCTCGGGGTTTCACTCCTCACTAAGTAGCATCAGTACCTAAAAATGCCTCTCCACCCATGTCATACATAAATGCAGCCAGACTGGCAAGTCCTATAAAAGAGCTACAACGTGGGCAACGACAATCCAAGCATCTCTTGCGCTGCTCCCTCACTGTACCTCTATAGCGTAGTTTCTAGGTCCTTTCAATCCTAGGTCTTGCTGAGACTGTCAGCATAGGAAGCGAGGTGCCAAATGTGACAGCAATGGTTTTTACTGATAGTGACACCTATTCACTAGGAAATGGGACTTAAAAACCTCCCACACAAACACAGTTTGCATAAGCCGCTGGATAGAAAAAAGGAAATGAAAGTTTTGAGTAATGACCCAAGGTGATTAAAAACAAACTGATGACATGGTTATTTTTCGTCACAGATCACCAACTACAGTACAGTAGAAACTCAAGAGTACAAACACCAGACTTACAAACTGACAGGTCAAACACACAGACCTCATTTGGAACTGGAAGGACTCAATCAAGCAGCAGACACCAAACCACTCCCTCACTCCAAACAAACCAACCCACAACTACCCCACAAACAACTACTAAAAAAACAAAGGGAAAATTTAAAACAAAGATTTGACACGGTAAGGGTCTGTGCTTTTTTCAGTTAAATTAAGATGGTTAAAAGCAGCATTTTTCTTCTGCGTAGTAGTTTCAAAGCTGTATTAAGTCAATGTTTTATAGACCTCTATCATATCCCCCCTTAGTCTCCTCTTTTCCAAACTGACAAATCCTAGCCTCTAATCTCTCCTCATATGGGACCTGTTCCAAACCTCAATCATTTTAGTTGCCCTTCTCTGAACTTATTCTAATGCCAGTATATCTTTTTTGAGATGAGGAGGCCACATCTGTATGCAGTATTCAAGATGTGGGTGTATCATAGATTTATATAAGGCCAATAAGATGTTTTCTGTCTTATTCTCTATCCCTTTTTAAATAACTCCTAACATCCTGTTTGCTTTTTCAACTGCCGCTGCACCCTGACTGGACGTCTTCAGAGACCTATCTATGACGACTCCAAGATCTCTTTCCTGATTAGTTGTAGCTAAATTAGCCCCCATCGTATTATATGCATAGTTGGGGTTATTTTATCCAATGTGCAATACTTTATATTTATTCACATTAAATTTCATTTGCCATTTTGTTCCCATTAGTTTTGTGAGATCTTTTTGAAATTCTTCACAGTCTGCTTTGGTCTTAACTATCTGGAGCAGTTTAGTATCATCTGCAAACTTTGCCACCTCATTGTTTATCCCTTTCTCCAGATCATTTATGAATAAGTTGAATAGGATTGGTCCTAGGACTGACCATTGAGGAACACCATTAGTTACCTCCTCCATTCTGAAAATTAACTATTTATTCCTACTCTTTGTTCCCTGTCTTTTAACCAGCTCTCAATCCATGAAGGGATCTTCCTTCTTATCCCATGGTAACTTAATTTATGTAAGAGCCTTTGGTGAGGTAACTTGTCAGAGGCTTTCTGGAAATCGAAGTACACTATGTCCACTGGATCCCCCTTGTCTACATGTTGGTTGACCCTTTCATAGTAAGACGCGATTTCCCTTTACAGAAGTCATGTTGACTTTTGACCAACAATTTATGTTCTTCTTTGTGTGACAATTTTATTCTTTATTATTGTTTCAACTAATTTGCCTGCTACTGACGTTAGACTTACCAGTCTGTAATTGCAGGGATCACCTCTAGAGCCCTTTTTAAATATTGGCGTTACATTAGCTATCTTCCAGTCATCGTGTGTAGAAGCTGATTTAAAAAACAGGTTACCAACCATGGTTAATAGTTCCGCAATTTCACATTTCAGAACTTTTGGCTGAATGCCATCTGGTCCCGGTTACTTGTTACTGTTAAGTTTATTAATTAATTCCAAAACCTCCTCTAATGACACTTTAATCTGTGACAATTGTCACAGATTAGTCACCTGCAAAGGATGGCTTAGGTTTGGGAATCTCCCTAACATCCTCACAGGTGAAGACTGAAGCACAGAATTCATTTAGTCTCTCCACAATTACTATCATCTTTAAGTGCTCCTTTTGTATCTTGATCGTCCAGGAGCCCCACTGGTTGTTTAGCAGGCTTCCTGCTTCTGATGTACTTAAACATTTTAATACCTTTTGAGTTTTTGGCTAACTGTTCTTTGAACTCCTTTTTGGCTTTTCTTATTATATTTACATACTTAATTTGGCAGTATTATGCTCCTTTCTATTTACTTCACTAGGATTTGGACTTCCGCTTTTTAAAAGATGCCTTTTTATCTCTCACTGCTTCTTTTTACATGGTGGTTAAGCCACGGTGGCTCTTTTCTAGTTCTTTTACTGTGGTTTTTAATTTGGGGTATACATTTGAGTTGGGCCTCTATTATGGTGTCTTTGTAAAGTGTCCGTGCAGCTTGCAGGGATTTCGCTCTAGTCACTGTATTTTTTAATTTCTGTTTAACTAATCTCCTCATTTTTGCATAGTTCCCCTTTCTGAAATTAAATGCCACAGTGTGGAGATGTTCTTCCCACCACAGGAACTAGATAAATTCATGGACAAGAGGTCTATCGACAACTATTAGCCAGGACAGGTGGGGATGGTGTCCGTAGTCTGTTTGCCAGAAGCTGAGAATGAACGACAGGGGGTGGATCGCTTGACGATTCCCTGTTCTGTTTGTTCCCTCTAGGCCACCTGGTATTGGCCACTGTTGGGAGACAGGATGCTGAGCTAGATGGACCTTTGCTCTGACCCAATATGGCTGTTCTTATGTTCTAAACTTTTAAAAAATTATGTTTTGTTCAGTCACAAACGACCTCCATTCCTGAGGTGTTTGTAACTCTGAGGTTCTACCGTATACAGTAGAATCCCATTTATCCAGGGGGAATTGAGTGATTGTATATACTAATACTCAAGCAGCACTTTGACAGAGGTTGAGGGGAAAAACAGTTACTGCATGGACAACCATGCATCCTAGAGACGCCATGTTTGAAGGAAACATTTCCTGGCCTGTACATTCCAGGACTACATTATCATGCTTTGTTGGAATCTCCCCTGATCTATGCTTCTTTTATGCCACAGCTCCCACATGCAGTCTTATGTACAAGCCCCATGTGTCTAATAGCACTGTTATCCCAAATATTCACATGCATATACTGTAAAAGGTGAGCTCCATGAAGGCGCTTCAAGAGTTTTTACTCAGACAATTCCATTTTTTACTTATTATTTTCTAATGCCTCAGACAAAAAAAGTACATGGAACTGTTAACAGTGCTAACCTACAAAACAGGTCTACTGTACTGTAACTGAGTCTTACCAGACACCTGCAAATCTAAATCAAAATTGTAAAATGCACTAAATCTGTAATACTTGTAGAATTTTGCTGAAAAGAAAGCCATTAAAAAACAAAAACCAGAACACAGCTGTTGTTTTAACTACTTAGAATACAATCCAGTCCTAGCCACAAAGGAAAATAATAAATTAAAGCATTTATATAAATGCAGCAGCCCCAATCCACACCTTCACAAAATTCTATTTGTACATAAACCCCAATATTTAAATATGAGAAACGTATCAGCATGGGAACTGCTATTGGTGATGAACTCTTAAGCATGAAGCACTGTGCTAGCATCAAATCCACTATTTCAATAAGACTCAGCACTTCTCAGGGAAATGAGCACAGTGCCTTCAGAGAGCTATAAAGCAAGTAAAATTCATTTAAGCAATAAAATGTCAAGATTGGGGCTTTGTCAAATTCCTCCAAAACGATGAAACGAAAAGGTTTCATTTAGTTTTAATGACTATTCCAAAGGAAGACACTCCCTCCCCTGTAAAAGAAAAAAAAAACTGAGTTTAGGATTCCTAGACCCAGGAATTACAGAACATGTGCACACAAAAACAAAAAAACCTCGACATTCTAATCTTAAAACAAATGAAAGGCGAAAAAATGGTTAGTAAGGAGACTGACAATAAGCTATAGATGGTGAAGTAATATCCTCTGCTGGTGAAAGAGGCAAGCTGTCAAACTTACACTGAACTCTTCTTCAGGTCTGAAAAAGCTAGAGAGCCTTTTGCCTCCAGGTTGCTTGTTTATATACAGCCTGGGGGCTAATGACCCTGTGTTGTCGCCTTCCGATGGCTGTCCAGTGGTTTATGGGAACTGAATTTGGGTCTAGTCCCCAGCTGACAAGTGTTCACCTCACGAAAACCACCATCACAATTACCACCATTGTTAGCAGTTTTGGCAATGAAACTAAACATTGGAGAGGCCACAGAAACTGAATTACCCTCTTTTACTTCTAACAGAGACTCTTTCCAAGCCAGGCTGAGGTACATTGGCTGGGTAGAGAGGCTTCAAAATAGAAGTCTATCAGTTTTGTTTTGGTTTAGATGTACATATACCACACTTCATTTCATGAGTAACATGGATGCACCACACATCTGCTCAAGGATCTGTCTGGATTCGTGTAGTACATTTCAAGATCACACCCATTGTTCACAAGGACTGATTAAGCTAGAAATAAGAAAAGCAGAAGACACATGCTTGCAGTCAAGCAAATCCAACACACTAAGGCCTTGTCTACACTGTCACTTCACAGCGCTGCAACTTTCTGGCTCCGGAGTGTGAAAAAACACCCTCATGGCAATGAGTTTTTTCCAGCACTGGGAGAGCTCTCTCCCAGTGCAGGTGCTGCGACTACACAGCCATGTTGCTAATGAAGACATACCGTAAGTGCGCTGCCCTTGTTATGGAGACTAATAGAAAGTCCAGCGTGACAATTTTTAAGAGCTATTTTTAAGCAAGATTAAATTTTGAGCCTATCCACTTTGACAGCACCCCTATAAAAAAGGAACTAGTTTTGTGTTATTGAATGGTGCTGGCTTCATATTCTTGGAAAGCAGAATCCTCTATTTGCGTGCAGAACTGATACAGTACAGGCAGAGGTAGCACAAGCTTCCCTCACGCTGCCCCATCTCTAGGTCAAAGGAGCAAATTCCATCCCTGATGGTCCAGTCTAGTCTTGGTCTTTCTGCTGAGATGGCCAACTAAAGTGACAGCCAGGACCAAATGTGCTGATATTTTTCATAACAGGGACACTTGTCATACCAGCACCTGGACAAATTTATTTCACAAAAGATGCTGAAAATACAAGAGTGTGATTTTTGGCTCCCAGGCTCAATCCAGAAGGATTCGTGTTTGAAAATAGTGTTGACACACTAGCCAGTCAGCCTCTTCTTAAACTCGGTTTAACTACCAGTGACACCAAACCACTTGCCAAACACATTCACAAGCAGGTGATGTGTATAAAAAATAAGCACAGCTAAAGAAAATGTTCAGCTACATCATGCACTGTTATAAACAAAAGTCTTGTTTATTACCTTAAAGTAGGGCTGTCAATTAATTGCAATTAACTCATGTGATTAACTCAAAAAAATTGATGATTAAAAAAATTAATCACAAGCGCAGTTTTAAACAATATTCTATTGAATTGAAATTTATTAAATATTTTGGATGTTTTTGACATTTTCAAATATATTGATTTAAATTACAGCACATAATACAAAGTGCAGTGCTCACTTTATATTATTATCACAAATATTTGCACTGTAAAAATGACAGAGAAATAGTATATTCACCTCATACAAGTACTGTAGTGTAATTTCTTTATCGTGAAAGTGCAACTTAAAAATGTAGATTTTTTTTTGTTAAATAACTGCACTCGAAACAAAACAATGTAAAACTTTAGAGCCTACATGTCCACTCAGTCCTACTTCTTATTCAGCCAATCACTAGGACAAACAAGTTTGTTTACATTTACGGGAGATAATGCTGCCTGCTTCTTATTTACAAGGTCACCTGAAAGAGAGAACAGGCGTTTGCATGGCACTTCTGTAGCCGGTATTGCAAGGTATTTATGTGCCAGATATGCTAAACATTCATATGCCCCTTCATGCTTTGGCCATGCTTCCAGTCTGATGACACTTGTTTAAAAAAAAAAAAAAAAAAAAAAAAAAGTGTTAATTAAATGTTGACAACACCTCGGGGAGAATAGTACACCGGACACTCGCTATACACCGTGTCACCATAGCACCGGTTCACATACTTGGATCCCAAATCCCAGACTATAACGAGGGTATGTGTCTCTTTCTCTGTTTTACCTGCATTCTGCAATATATTTCATGTTATAGCCGTCTCAGATGATTACCCAACACATTCTGTTCGTTTTAAGAACACTTTCACATAGATTTGACAAAACGCAAAGAAGATACCAATGTGAGATTTCTAAAGATAGCTACAGCACTAAACCCAAGGTTTAAGAATCTGAAGTATCTTCCAAAATCTGAGAGGGAGAAGGTGTGGCGCATGCTTTCAGAAATCTTACAAGAGCAACACTCTGATGCAAATACTACATAACCCAAACTAATAAAGAATATCAACCTTCTGCTGGTGCCATCGGACCCAAGATGATGAAAGTGAACATGCGTCAGTCTGCACTTCTTTGGATCGTTATCAAGCAGATTTAATTGGGGATTGGTCCTGCTTTGAGCAGGCTGTTGGACTAGATGATCTCCTGAGGTCCCTTCCAACCCTGATATTCTGATTCTATGAGAACCGGTCATCAGCATGGATGCATGACCTCTGGAATTGTGGCTGAAGATGAAGGGACATATGAATATCTAGCACGTGTGGCATTTAATTATCTTGCAACACCGACTACAACAGCCCATGTAAACATCTGTTCTCACTTTCAGGTGACATTGTAAACAAGAAGTGGACAGCATTATCTCCTGCAAATGTAAACAAATTTGTTTGAGTGACTGGCTGAACAAGAAGTAGGACTGACTGGCCTTGTACACTCAAGTTTTACATTATTTTATTTTTGAATGGAGTTTTTTAAACCATAATCCTACATTTGTAAATTCAACTTTCATGATAAAGAGATTGCATCATAGTACTTGTGTGAAGCAAATTGCAAAATACTGTTTCTTCTACTTTTTACAGCACAAATATTTGTAATCAAAAATAAATATAAAGTAAGAACTGTACACTTTGTATTGTTATAATTTAAAATGTAGAAAACATACAAACATTTTAAAAAATGGTATTCTATTATTAACAATTCAATTCATCACAATTAATATTTTTAATTGCTTGAATCCTTCTTAAAGAGACAAGAACGACTTCTGTACATTTTAATTCTGAAATAAATCATCCCCAAAGTACTAGAGGGCCCCACATTAGCTCAGTTGGAGCAGATCTGGGTAAAACCAGCCTGAATAAGGAGGCCCTGTGCACATCTGCCAGCCACAGTGTCCAGGGTCAGCTCGAGGGGAGGGCTGGCTAGGCCCCTTAAAAGAAATCTGTGCCCCCCACATCATGTTTGCTGGGGCCCCACTCCAGCCATTTCACCTCCCTTCCAGACATTCCTGGGGCCCCTGACCTTAGGGCACCGGCATAATTGAGCCCTTCGCTCCCCCGCGGCTGACCCGTGATTGAAGTGGGGAGAGGGGCTAACCTAGATCTAACCCCCGCCCCC